>CM031242.1:879073655-879525057 GCA_018340775.1 Taxus wallichiana var. yunnanensis
CAAAACCTTTCCACGCGCATCGATATAGATAAGTTTTTGCAAACGTGGGATTACGTAGATAATCAAATCTTGTTAAGTAAGGTTTGGTCTTAGGAGGAGAATACAGGCGATAGTGAGGCGTATCAAGACCACCGTAGATGAAATTAGTCGGTGATTGGGCAGTACCAATGGTGACGATGCGACGAGACCCGGTTGATATTCGGTTGTTTGTCTGGTCTACCATACTCATTAGGTTTGAGATGGGCATCAAAAGAAAAGAGAGGAAGCTCTCCTAGTGAGAAACGCTCGCAATGTCTCTTCTAGATTTTGTAAATCCGGGTAGTTTGGTTGCAGCAGTATGGAAGAAGATGAGGCCCGTCGAGAACATGCATTTTCTTTTAAAGGCGGGCAGATCTTGTGGTCATGTCGCATTGTGCGGAAGGAAAAGGATCTCCTGGATGAGTACATATTTTTCCCTCATATTGATATTTTAAGCATCGATGGAGGGTGGATGGGACACAATGCATTGCGAATCCAGGAGCGCCTTATGAGGATCATATTATAGTGGAATTTTCCTTCACGATGTAGAAGAGTTCATGAAGCAACTTCTTACCTACTCGAATGGGTAAGACCACGGTTCCTAAAGTAATCGCTAACCCGATCGTTAAATGATCGAAGGGCGAAAGGCGGGGATGACACCACATTCTTTGGTAACTTAAGTTGCTCAAACGTGTGCGAGGAGATGACGTTGAGTGCAGCTCCACTATCGATCATAACACGTTTTAAGGTAGTGTTATTGATTTGGACTGTGATAAAGAGGGGAGCCTCCAAGTCCTCTGAAGAAAGAGGAGGAATTTCTGAATCTTCAAAAGAAATGGTGGTTGATGGTCTATTCAATCCAACAACCCACTCGAAGGGCTGGGGCTCATCCGAATTCACTGCGATGCGACGCAGATTATCAATCAAAGCTTGGCGATGTTGTGGAGAGGATTGGATGAGGTCAAGAAGAGACATTTTGACCGGAGCTCCGGTAGGTTGTTTCACAACACTCTCCTCAGCGACACCGGGAACTTGAGCCCGAGGTGTAGCACGAATAGAGACCCTGGGTCATGGGGCTGATGAGGAAGGAGAAACGCCTTCAGGGGCTGCAGAAATGACAACCCGTGGTCGAGATGCTGAAGATGAAGATGGGTTATCATAGTGTTGGGTTCTAGTGGCGATATGGATTGTGTCAATTTGGGAAGGTGGAAAATCAAGTGGAGTGGGACCACCAGAGGTCTGAGTGGATTGTTGAGGCTCAGATGGGGCTAAGATGACAGGAGGTACCTGTTCCTCCTCCTCCAGCAAAAGGTCACTTTCTTCCAGAAGGTTCTTGACAACGGCTTGAAGAGCTTTACATCCCTCAGTATCATGACCCGGGTAATGGTGGTAAGCAATAAATCGGATAAGAGTTAAACCAGGTAGTTTAACTCCTTTAGGGTTATAAGGTTTAATCGGAGGAAGGGTTATGGATGAAGATTGGATAAGTTGATGAAGGATTTCATAGAACTCCGGTAGATGAAGAGGAGGATAAAGATGATGAAGGTGGTTCTTTTACATTAACCGATCGCCGAGGTAAAAGAACTTGCATGTTAGGTTTGGGAGGTCTTTTTAGGAATCCTCTTATTTGTTTGGACATTTGGAGGAGCACTCTTGGGCACTTGAGATGGGAGTAAGTGAGACATGATTGATTTGGTGGAGGAGGAGCCCCTAAAATAGATTTTGAAGATGATGGAGATGTGACAAATTTTGCGGTCTTTGGAGACAAAGGGGTTGCTTGGTCAAATTTACGATGATTTAGATAATGTCAATTTAGATGAGGAAGAAGTTCCCAAAGTAGGTGTAATCGGGGGACATAGGTGCCTTGGTTTTTGGTAATGAAGATGATGATCCCGATAGAAGAGGTGACGCGTCTTTTAGTAGGTAAGTCTATTTTTCGGGGTATTGGTGAAGAATGTGTTGTAGAAGAAGACGATGGCTTTGATAAGTGTGTACAAGAAAATGCCTTCTCAGCGGGCAAATCCAATTGTTTATGAGGCGTAGAGAGAGATTTTTGTGGAAGAGCACCAAGAGTCTTGATGGTCCGAAATATGGGCTTTCCTTTTTCAGGGATGGTGACAACTTCAACGGCATAAGGTGATTGTAATCTTTTCGGAGGAAGCAGGTGGGGAGGTACTGATGGTGTAATGTTAGATTTTGGTTGTCTCGGTTTAGGTTCCGGAACCAAGTGTATAGGTGTTGGTGCTACTTCTTTTGATTTTTCCTTAATAGGCGAAGTAACATTGGTGATGGAAGAAGGGGGTGATGAAGAAGCAGTTCCTTGCGAAGGGACTACTTCTGATGCAGTAATCATGGGTGAAACTACTGTAGGAAAAGAGATAGGAAGGGTCAAAATCGAAGACGCTTCCGTCGAAGTCGGCACAATTATAGGTACGTTTACCAAGGACATAGTTGCAGCGGGAATGGGAGCAATAGAAGTGGATGTGCCTGTAGTGGAAACTCGAAGGGATGTAATTGCCTCGAGTATTGAAAGAATGTCTGATGATGAGACAGATGAGGATGACACTGTCTCGGGTATGGATGGTAGGTCAGACAAAGGAGTGGAGAAAGAAGACTCCGTGCTCAATAATGTAGGAATATTCAAAGACGGGCCATCTGAAGATAATGGAACTCCAGTGATAGATGAAGTGGAAGGAGGTTCTGATTCGATTGATGTGTTTGCAGATGGCTTGGTTTCGGAAGAAGATTCTTCGGTAGAGATGAAGTTGATGGTATGAGTGTTTGGTTTTTGAGACTCTGAAGCATTATGGTTCGGGGCATGATTGGGAAAAGGTTGTTTAAAAACATCGAGCGCCTGATTTGGGGGAGCATTTGGGTTATCCAGAATGAGCTCGCCTTTATCAATGAATTTCTGGACAAGATTTTTGAAAGTCTGACATCGTTCGATGTCATGACCCTTGGTTCTATGATAAGGACAGAAATCATTTTCCCTATACCAGAATGGGCGTTCTCAGCTTTCATCAACATCCCTAATGGGGGGAAGTTCGATCATGCGAACTCCCAACATTTTTTCTAAGATAGAGGCATATGATTCCCCCAATGGAGCGAAGGATCGAGATGATGAAGTCCCTTTTCGAGAGGATGAGGGGTCTCTTCGTGGTGTTTGATTAGAAGTATTGTCGGCTCGTGATGCTTTTAGTACGATAGCGTTGGTGGATCCTTGATTTTTGTCTTTAGAAGGGAAGAATTTGGTTTGGTAAACTAAGAAAAATCTGGTTTAGATTTAGAGCGAAATTTTAGCTTCCCTTGCTCAATGGCGCGAGATTCAAGTTTGTGTGCCATCGTGAAGGCTTCTTCAAAGGTATGAAAAGTTTGGATCCTTAAAGTAGAAGAAATGTGATTAGCACAAGATCGAGTAAACAACTCAATTTGTTGGGATTGAGGAAGGAGAAAGACAATTGGTTGATTATCCCTCTCCAACGAGCGACAAAGTCTGCATATAGACTCATCATCGAATTGGAATGTTATAAAGATCTCGTGATCGAGATCTTATGCGCAATATTTATTGAAAAGTTTTCAACAAACATTTGGGCCAATTGAGAGAAAGAAAACAGGGAATGTTGAGGAATGTTATTGTACCAGTCTAGAGCAGGTCCTGCTAGAGACATAGGAAAGGTACGGAGCATAAGCTCCTGATCCTGGACTATGAGGTAGCAAGCATGTTTGAATGCTCGCAAATGTTGTTGAGGGTCTTCCCGACTATGAAATTTTGAAAATTTAGGAAGTTCCCATTGGGGAGGATAAGGCTTGAAAGCTACTGAGGGGTGAATGGGTTCATTACACACTTCTTCAAAGGAGTATGAAGGACGAGCCCCTTTTGTGGAGGCTTCCAAGTCTGCGATTTTCTTGAAGAGAATTTGAACCACGTCAGATTGAGGAGGAGGTACATTGGTATGTCCTACATAAGAAGTAAGTGGTGGATGTTGTTGGGGTGTCAATGGAGGATTCATCTGTTGATGGATAGGATGATAAGAGGAATAACCAGGTGTTCTGGGTGACACCGGGTGGGGTATTTGCTGTGAGGTGGCTTGCGTATAGGCAGGCTGTGAGATAATAAGTGATTGAGAAAATGAAGGTTGGATGACGGGTGGAGCCTGTGATTGGTGGACTCCTATGTTTGTTGATTGGATCGGGACAGATTGAGGAACATGGGTGTTGGTTGGATTGGACATGTTGGGGAACAAGACCTGAAAAGGGCCTTCTACTGCCGGATTAGGTATTAAGGGTGCCGATGTTAAAGGATGGGCGAAGGTCACAGTTGCTGGAATATTGGAAGAAAGACCCCCTAGAGGACGAGAAGTAGGAGCCAACTGACTATTCGGAGGGGGTTGGCTCATGAAGAGGTACTGACCTTGGGACACAATGGAGGGCATAGATGAATTAACAGCAATATGCGGGTGTGCAGGCGCATTCATTATAGCCAGGGCAGAAGACTTCTCAGAAGTAGGTTGTGGAATACTCGAGGTAACTGTGGTGTTAGGAATAGGTAAGACTATTTGAGAACTAGTCGATATGGTAGGTGGAAGAGAAAAGGGAGGCATAGGGGCCTCGCTCTTCTCCGTGACTCGAGGCAAGAGCGACGATGCAAACTGCTCTACAAAGGCTTGGGATGATCCACGAGGGTAATCGTACACTTGTTGGATTGGTGGTCCTTGATCAGATATTTGAATAGATTTGTGTACTAGGTAGTCCATGAGGGCTATCGGATTGCGGTCGAGGAATGCCTGGAATTCAGGATCCCCGCGGGGAACATACTCCGAGCCAGATGATATTTCCGAAGGACTAGGGGAAGCTGGACGTGATGGGATTGCCTTGGCTTGATAGAAAGGATTATATGACCAGGATGGGGAACCAACTAACAGCGGTCCCGAGGAAGATTGGGGGGGTGCCGAAACCTCCACACTAGTGGTGATCTCGGAGGAAGAAGGAACCAGTTGAGCCATTCTTCTAGATTGTGACCGAGTGATAACCGTCATAAACACGCAGAAAAGAAGATTGACCTAACTAATGCACAGACAATTCAAGCAGCGCAAGTGATTATCTCCTTTAAATTTTGATGCTTTTAAGAAAAGAAAATGTTAGGGAAGGCTTTTTAGAACAGGAACTACTCAGATAGCCAAACTAAGGATGGTTTGGGTAATGTTTGGTGAGGAGTCCCGAAGGCACTTCAGTAAAAGACCGGTACGTGGCTTGATATAGGGCCTACCCCCGCACTTCACACACCGCTGCGATAAGGGAGTCGGGTGCTTTGCCAATATATACCAAAATCTTCCGTGAATTTATAGCGCGGCCCGAGTACCGCGTAGGCTCTTCCTCTTGGACATCACTTCCAAGTAGCGAGGCCAGGGAAGGAATTTTGTTTAAATGCTTTATACCTAGTGATTTTGGCTTTGTGTGCAAGGGTGAAAAATAAAAATCAAATAGTGTCACTACCGATTTTGATCAATTTTCCAGCCTAATTAAAACTAGATGAAAACATGCAAAGAATGACAAAGGAAAAGTTCTTTTTAAGCACTTAAAAACGAAGTGTTTGATTTCGATGAAGACAAGTCAAACAGATTCTTTCCCAAATGCGATTAAGTTCTTTTTAAGCACCAAAAATTGAAGTGTTTGGATGTGATAGGCAACCGACAAAGAAATCCTAAAAAGGAGAAAACACCGTAAAAGAGGAATACCTGTAGATTTAGCTCTCCAAGGTGTGTGGACTTCAAAAAGCGCGTTGTTGAGCTCTTCCCCTCGAACAATCCCACGAACAAGCAAAGTGCTCCGCAAGAAGAGGTTAAGCAAACACCAAAGAAAACCCAGAAAGATATATCCAGATAACGGTGAAACAGAAATCTCTATTTTTAAGGAACTAGAAAAATTTCGAAGATAACGATTTCGCCTAAAAAAGCAAGATTGAAATGATGAAAAGAAATGCTCAAATAGGACTGATAGAAATCAGTGAAGAAAAGGAACAAAGTTCAAAACTAGGAAAGAAATGAACTTACCAATAAGGGACTTTGGTCAAGTCCCACCGGGCGTGCCAGAATGTAGATCAAGAATTTCGCGCTTGTTACCTGTCCAAGTTAATGCACCAAACTAAACACAAAAACCCTGAAAAACTCCAATAAAATCGATACCTGATGGATAAGATCCGAAGATGTAGACAAATGAGGAAGCCGATGTAGATAAGATGGGCGCACACGAGCAACTCGCACAATAGATCCGTGTATCCTGCAAAACACCGATGCTTGACAGAAAAAGACCACGTTAAAAGATATTTAGGTGGACTGCCCGAGAAGCGGGTCCGGGAAGCGATAAGCTTCCTCGGCGGATGTCAGTCCACGTTTTCAATTAAGAAAAGAAGCATACATGATAAAAGATGTAAGTAAAAATCTAGATTTTCTGATTGCAATAAGACAGAATCTAAACAGCAGACAGAAAGTACAGAAAACAGGGAACTATGAAATAATGCCGGATTTGTGTTACCTGTATCCCTTTTTACCTATCTGCAGGGAAATCGGCGTCGACTGGGTAGAATCGGCGTCGATTGAGACGGATCGGCGTCGACTGACTAAGATCGGCGTCGATTGAGACGATCGGCGTCGACTCAGGTAGAATCGCATCGATCGAGGTAGATCGATCAATCGGGGGATCAGTGCGATAGGATTCGGGAATTGGAAGGTGAATGTGGCCTGCTGGATGTGCCGAAGTTGGCGAGACACTGGAACAGAGTCACCAGATGATAGATGGTGGTGTGCGATGCTGATGTAACAGGGACAGAGTAACGGTGCTCCTCTCAGGGATTGATTCAGACAGGATCTGCCCTAATTTGATACAATTGATGCTAAGAAGATCTCTCTTTCTCACAACCTGTATCTCTCTCGCTCTCTGTTCGTGCGTAAGTGCTTCCTTTTTTCGTCTGTTCGCTTTTCGCTCGTTCG
This sequence comes from Taxus wallichiana var. yunnanensis, assembly GCA_018340775.1. Taxonomy (NCBI): domain Eukaryota; kingdom Viridiplantae; phylum Streptophyta; class Pinopsida; order Cupressales; family Taxaceae; genus Taxus; species Taxus wallichiana. The sequence goes on from CM031242.1 coordinate 879,080,660, forward strand.
TGGTCTCTTTTTCGGTCCCTAGAACTGAGTTCTGGACTCGCTTTTATAATCGGCGCCGCTCCTAGAAAATCGGCGCCGACCATATGGGTCGGCGCCGATCGCGGAATAGACTCCCGAGATGGCCAAAATGAGCGATTTCAAGAAAGATAAGATTTATCCCGAATACGGGAAATATCCCGCTTAGGGAAGAGGAAAAATAGATGTGATACATAGATAGAATAAATTTGGGGTAGATAAGTGATTAAGATGCATGGGAAGAAGCGTAATCAAATATTTAATATTTAATCACTCATGGGTAAGATGTGATGGGGTGAATTAAATTTGGAATAAGTGATTAAATCACCAATTGATAATATCCCAAGGGGATAATTGGTAAATGGATTTAGAGGGACACTAAATTGAGTAACCAATTTTAAGTGTCTACAATCCTCATGTGTGGATTTCACTAATGCCTCGAGGTTTTGGTGTAACAGTTCGTTACATCTAAGTTGTCGGCAGGAATATTTTAATTCTCATGTCTCCTTTTCTGGAAATAGAACTTGGAGTAGAAGCTTTCTTTGTTGGTGTACTTTGAGAATTCATGAATTTTCTTTTACTTCTAACTCATCAAGGACAAAATGTTTTCCTAAACATATAATGGATCATCGATATCTTTAAATTGATTATTCTTTGAAGGTATTTCAAACGCCTAAAAATAATTCTATAAAATTGAACTACTTATTTAGTATTAGTTTTATCTATAGTTAAATTTTTACACGAGTACAAAGAGTTCTAAGAAGAGTATGATAAACATAATTATTAAATTCTATAATATTAAATAACCAAAGAAATAAAAAGTGCCACATACCGATATTTTTAGTGATGCGTAAACCTGACTTCATTTTTTTATTTTCCAAAATAGCCAAGGAAAGTATTTGCACCCTTTTTGAACCTCGGCTGAATTTGTAATCTTCTTACGACTTATAAGTATCATGACTACTTACTAGTTAGGCCCTTAGGGTTAGATGGTAAAGGGTTGGACAATTGAGTTATTGAGTGATTTGATGGATCAAAACCAGAGGGGTTTGATGCCCAAGTTATTGGACTGATTAAGACTTATGGTTCAGACGGCCAAACTCGGGGTTGGAGGAATAAGGGTTTGGATGGCACAGGTCGATGGTTGGATGGCTTGGGGTTAAACAGATAAATTTTGGATGGCTAATGGGTTGGAAAGCTAGGGGTGACCGTTGGACAGCCCTGTTGACTCTCACCTAGTAGTTGGATGAATCAAAGTTGGATGGATTAGAGTTAGACGGATCACTTGGATGGATCAAAGTTGGAAAGATCAGATTTGGATGGCTCAAGGTTGACGAATCGAGTTGGCGGATCAGATTCGGAATTAGACGGATCGGTGACCAATGGGTGGATCGTTGAGTTAAACAGGCTAAGAGTTTGGATGACTCGATTTGAGTTACACGGGTTAGGCTTGGACGGCTCGAGTTTGGACTCCTGAGCTTTAGAGTTGGATGGCTATGGATTTTGAATTTTCTTATGTTTACTTCGCGAATATGTGCATGATATGATTCAAAATTATGGCGAATTACATTCATAATCTCTTATATATGTGTAAAATCTAGGTGAAACGAAAAGTATAAAGGACATGTCAAAAATTTTTGGTGAATAAGTCAAATTGAACCACATAATATTCACCAATTTGAATTTCTATAATCCTCAATTTTTGTGAGTTTAGAGAAATTCCCACTAAAATCTTCCCCCTGCAGCTCCCAATTGTTAGGTGTTGTAATGAAAAGGGTTAAAAATGATGTCCCAAGAAATAACACATGCAAGGGAAAATGGAGGACACAAGTAGTCCCATGGAAATGATTTCATGCACTACGACATAGTCTTTGCAACTCATTATCTGCATTGGAGTACTAACATAAGATGTAGTGAAATATTGTTAATGAAGGTAGAACATGATGATCCCAAGAGTGTTAAAAATATGGTTTTTAGGACCAACTTTGATGTTTGAGGACAATGAGAGTGATATAGGCTTTCACCGTATGCATGTTGTTTACCAATTTTTGAAAAAATGAATTTTTACAATTTTTTGGATTTTTAATGACTAAATTAACGCTTTTGAAAATTTCAATTGTTTTATTTTTTATTTTTACAATGCAAAAATATTATAGAAGAAATAAATAATTTTTGAGACAACATTAATAATGACCGCAAGGCAAAACTATGCCACCTCCACTGGTAGTAGAAAAGGTCATCGGATGCAATAATGTGCTCCAGGAAATCAAACAAACGTTAAAATCATTATTTATTAGAAATAATCATCATGACCAATATTAGAAGAAATTATAAGAACCATGACGGTTTCAAAATGCCCCCTGATGGTGAGAAATGCATTGCATGGGAGGTAAAAATAGGTATATAAGTCACCGTGGCCAACTCATTTACCACATTCACTTACCATTTACCATTGATCGGAGCTCGACCTATGGGAGAAGATGGTGATTATGCGGAGCTGAAAACACCATGTAGATTGTGTGAGAGAGTACATGAGGCTCCCATTGGATGGACCCAGTACACAAAACTCCTTCTCCCCTTGTGATTTATCAATATTTAATTTTGGCTATTTTTCACGCATTTTTAGAGTAGAGTTAGGGTAGTTTGGTGTTGAAAATGTATACAGGCACAACCCTAGAGGTGTGCCTAACATTGTATGCATGGGAGTGCATGCGCTTATGCATAACATGAATGTGCTTGCACATAATTGGATTTTTAGGTGGGGAGCACGCATGCGCCCGCATAAAAAGGAGTGCGCTAGTGCAAAAGGAGCACATGTACTATATTTTATGTGTTAACGCATGACTCTCATATGCTTAGCAAGGGTCTCAAAGTAGTACCTCCAACTCATCCATATCACAAGTCCAAATTTTCAGAACTTGGGAAAACTCACATGCAACTCGGATCTCCGAAGTTACAATTATCAACACCACACCATCTGAATAAGAATCATCATCATTAATTCAACATCCCTTCAAGCCACACAAAGAGGAAATATGATCAATAGTTAGAAATACATCTTCATTATAAATTCTCTTCAATCAATTAACGACTTGAAGAATATTCTAGAGGTGATTGACTTTCTAAAGAGTCAATCATGGATCCTCTTTCAATTGTCAAGAACATTTCAAGTTCAAACACTTCATGAACAACTCTTGTCATTAATGTATCTCCGTAAATAGAAAGTGTTGTTAGTTAAATAGTTAGTTAGACTTAGACATAGTCATTAGGAATAACTAGATCTCCTGGAGAAACTAGGAATTCTCTTGTATAAAAGAGATGATGTAACTAGACTTAAGGGTTCAATCTTTTAGTTGTCAGACAAGAACATTTCTAATTTAATAAATATCACAAGATTCAAGAGAAATTTTGGTTGTTTGATTTTTATTTTAGATCGTGATAGAAGGGAAGGAGCAAGGTCCACTCCTACCCAACGAAAGGGGAATTTACAATTATTTCTTTTCTATTTTATTTATAAGTTGTTGATTTATAGTTTATCATCTTTTTGAATGCAATGCGATTTCCATTATGAGTGTTAGTGAGTTTTCCATTCAAGCTTTCAATTTGGTATTTCATTTCAAAAATTTCATTTAGTAATCACGATTAGTTCATTAATTTACAGTCTTTTATTATTAGAACCTGTGTTTGAGCTTGCGTTTTCATATTCCTTTATTGCAAACAACCTTGGACACCACTGAGATCGACATAATAACTTGATTAAAGTACGAGCATTAATGCCACTCATCACTTTTTGGTGTCATTTTTGGGTATCATGGTGTTATCAAAGGAAGGTGCTAGCTAGAGGTACTGCTTGGTTGTCTGGTAAGTGACCATTCAATTTCATTTTCCATAACTCTTTCTTTTAATGAGAATCACAAGACCTCAGTAGTGACAACAAGAATCCTTTGAGTTAAATATGTGGAACACACATAATTTAGCTCAGTAGTAATAGTTAGGGTGTCATTCTCAAAATGATAGGATTGTATATTTCACCTAGAGACCATAGAGGTAGATTTATTAGATTAAACATTCAATACCCCCACAAATCCATTCTATGGAAAAATTCATGACCAGGAAGAATGGATGACGAAAGTACACACCCAAATGGTGTAAACAATGGGAAATCTCAATTGGAATAACATTTACTTACCCCCATTGAAATGGATCTCGATGAGGATGCTCCTATGAAAAATATATCCCCATTAATTCTTCCAACTTATAGGGAATAGTTTCTCAGAGGATCCTGGTCATTCCTTTTTGAATTTAAATTTTTATGTAAAATGTGTTATGTTTGTGGAGCCTATTTTCATGTTAGAGTATGGTACACCTTCTATATGTTACACTTGGGTATTTTTGGGACGGCGGTCCCGCTTGCCGTGTGAGCGGGGTCAAGGGGTTCGGGGTGAAGCCCCCAAGAAAATTTTCATGGGTGGTTTATTAACCCGTGGTAATGGGTAACCATTATGGGCCGTGTTTGGGCCCATGGTTTTTCGGTACCCATTGTTTTGATACCCATGGTTTTTTTCCCATGGTTTTGATACCCACAGTTTTTGCCCATGGTTTTGATACCCACGGTTTTGTATCAAACTGCTTAAGCAATTGTCTATTTATATGGTCTTATGCATATGATACATAAACAAGCAAATGTATTGTAGATGTGTTTTGAATTCGGGTGTGAATTCTGTAGAGTTTGTTGAGCATAGCTCCAAATGGATCTAGGTATTGTATTGAGAGAGTGGAGGCTTGTAATAAAATTTGAGCAAGTGATTCTTGGTGGATGTAGCCCAAATTGGGTGAACCACATTAAATCTTGTCTCTCTGTGTTGTGTTATTTATTCTGCACTTTTATTTGAGATCTGTAATATTTTCTACATATTAGTTTCTACTGTTGTGATTCTGTAAGGGATTATTCCGCATATTTTATCTCTTATTTCCTAACAATTGGTATCAGAGCCTGGTTTGGTTTGTTGAAGTGTTGAATCGTAGGGAAATTTTTATCTTGAGTGGGAGCTATGGTAGATGATGGAAGATCTAGGGTTGATAAATTCAATGGGTAGAATTTTAGTATTTGGAAGATGCAGATGGAAGATTACCTTTATCAGAAGGATATTTATACTCTGTTGTCTGAGAAGGTGAACAAACCCTTGAGTATGATAGATGTGGAATGGATTTTTGGATCGAAGGCACTTGGAACGATCTGGATGTGTCTTCCATCTCCAAAGTATTATTTAATTTTCAAAGGAAAAGACTACAAAATTGATGGATGCATTAGGGAAGTTGTATGAAAAACCCTCTACCTCTAATAAGATATTTTTAATACAATTGTGTGAAGAATATGCATTTAAATGATTTGGTTACAATAGAGCTTCGGTTACAATTTGATGAAGAAGTTAGGGCTTTATTAATTCTATGCTCTTTACCTGAAAGTTGGAATAGCCTGGTAATGGTGGTAAGCAACTCGGTTCCAGCTAACTCGAAGTTGAAGTTTGAGGATGTTGTAGGGGTGATTCTAAGAGAGGAAATGTGAAGAAAAATCTCTGGGAATCTTCTACTTTAGGAATGCTTTGATAGTGGAAACTAGAGGGAGACAAGAATAGAGGAAACCATGGAAAATCGAAAGATCGGGCAAGGTCAAAATCCAAGAGCAAGATTGTATGTTGGAATTGTGGAAAGTCTAGGCATGCAAAGAAGGACTGTTGGGAGCTTCGGGATAAGAAGAAACAACAGAAGAAAACAAGGAGGTAAATGTGGCATCGGGTAATGTATGTCAGGATGCTTTGATTCTTTCTTTACATAATATTATTGAATCTTGGGTTTTAGATTCAGGGGCTTCTTTTCATGCTACTCCACATAGGCATTATTTTGTTGATTATGTTCAAGGGGATTTTGGGCATGTTTTTCTTGGTGATGATGAGCCTTGCAGTATAGTTAGAAAAGGTTCTGTTTAGGTTAAGATGTAGAATGGGAATACATGGCTATTGAAGGATGTCAGACATGTGCCTACATTAAGGAGAAATTTGATATCGGCGGGGCAATTGGGAAGTGATGGTTGTACTATGATATTTACAGCTGACTCTTGGAAGGTTACCAAGGGTGCTCTTGTGGTGGCAAGAGGTAAGAAGGTTGGAACCTTGTATTTATCCACTGATAGTACTAATGATTGTAATCTTGTGGCTTCAGATGCAGATACAACATTATGGCACTATAGGCTCGGTCATATGAGCCATAAGGGCATGGACATCATAAAGAAGAATTTTCCTAGATATACAGAAACAGGTTTGGAGTTCTGTGAGGACTGCATATATGGGAAATAGAAGCAAGTAAGGTTTCTCAAGGTTAGACCTACAAAGAAAGAGAGTAAGTTAGAGTTGGTGCATTCTGATGTGTGGGGACCAGCTGTATCATCTCTTGGGGGTTCAAGTTATTATGTTACTTTTATTGATGATGCAACAAGGAAATTTTGGGTTTATTGTATTAGAAACAAATATGATGTATTTGACACTTTTGTTAAATGGAAAGCCTTGGTAGAGAATGAAATAGGTCTTAAGCTAAAATGTCTTAGGTCAGATAATGGAGGGGAGTATTACAACAATGAATTTAATGATTACTATTCTAAGAATGGAATCCGTAGGCAAAAGATGGTTCCAAGAACTCCGTAGTAGAATGGGGTATCAGAAAGGATGAATAGAACAATAATGGAACGTGCTAGGAGCATGAGGTTACATGTAGGACTGCCTCTTTCTTTTTGGGCAGAAGTGGTGAGCACAACTATGTACTTGATAAACAGAGGACCCTCAAGTGCCTTAGATGGAGGCATACCTAAGGAGGCTTGGTATGGTAAGAAATTTGATTATTCATTTCTTAGAGTCTTTAGATGTGAGGTGTTTGTTCATATAGACAAGGATGATAGGACCAAGCTAGAGGCTAAATCAGAAAAATGTACTTTCATTGGTTATGGTGGTGATGACTTTGGATTTAAATGTTGGAGTATTAAGGACAAGAAAATCATTTGGTCTAGGGATGTGGTCTTTAATGAGAAAGTCATGTATAAGCAATAGTTTCAGGAAAACAGGAAGAATCTAAGAAAGAATATGTAGTGGTAGAGGATCTTCCGATGGGACAAGTGACCCATGAATCAGTTTAGGAACCGACTCAACAGAACCCCAAACTCCTACTAGTGAGGAGGTCTTCTAGGGTAAGAAAAGAACCTAAATGTTTTTCTCCTTCTCTTTATTATTTATTACTCACTGATAGTGGAGAGCCAGAGAGCTTTGATGAAGCAATGCAGGTAGATGCCGGCAGAAGTGGGAGCAAGCCATGGATGAGGAGCATAAGTCTCTCATGGAGAACCGACTTGGGATTTGGTGAAGCTACCTAAGGCAAAAGAGCATTGCGTAACAAGTGGGTGTATAGAGTTAAAGATGAAGAAGGAGGAAAGAAAATATATAAGGCCCAGTTGGTGGTCAAGGGGTTTGCACAAAAACAAGGTATAGATTTTGATGAGATCTTTTCTCCTGTAGTAAAAATGACTTCTATTAGAACTGTTCTTGGAATAGTGGTAGCAGAAGACTTGCACTTAGAATAGTTAGATGTAAAGACTGCATTTCTCCATGGTGATTTGGAGGAGGAACTATATATGCAACAACCAGAGGGCTATGAGGTCAAAGGTAAAGAGGAGATGGTGTGTAAACTAAAGAAGAGCTTGTATGGCTTGAAACAAGCTCCATGTCAATGGTATAAGAAGTTTGATAGCTTCATGATGGAGCAAGGTTATATTAGATGTCATTCTGACCATTGTGTGTATACAAAGAAATTTGAGGATGGAAGTTATATTATCCTTGTGTTTGTATGTTGATGACATGTTGGTTGTAGGTAAAAACATGCAGAAATAAAAGTACTCAAGAAACAAACTAAGTGAATCATTTGATATGAAGGATTTGGGGTAGCCAAACAAATCCTTGGTATGAGGATAACTCGGGATAGGAAGGAACGGAAGATGAATTTATCTTAGGAAGAGTACATTAAGAAGGTATTGATAGGTTTAACATGCAGGATGCTAAACCAAATGGGACTCCTTTGTAGGCCATTTTAAGTTATCAAAGGAGCAAAGTGTCCCAAGACAAAGCAGAAAGAAACCGATGTCCAAGGTACTTTACTCATCAAGCAGGTTGGAAGTTTGATGTATGTTATGGTGTGCACTAGGCCTGATATTTCCCATGCAAGGAAGCTTTGAGTAGACTTATGAGTGATCCAAGTAAAGAGCGTTGGCAAGCAAGAAAGTGGATCCTTCGCTATTTGAGAGGGACCATGGGGATAGTTTTGTGCTACAATGGATCGACACCACTTTACGTGGTTATGTAGATTTAGACATGGCTAGAGATATAGACAACGGAGGAGCATGATAGGTTATATTTACACTCGTAGGTGGGACAACAATGAGCTAGATTTCATAACTACGAAGTTGGTGGCTTTGTCAACCACATCAGGCTAAGTATGTTGCTGCCACAAAGGAAAGAAAAGAGATGATTTGGTTACAACAATTGCTTGAGGAGTTGGGGCATAAGCAGGTGGAATGTAAGTCAGCATAGTGATAGTTAGAGTGCTATACACCTAGCTAAGAACTCTACGATTTCCACTCTGCAGATGAAGCATATACAATTGAGATATCACTTCATCAGAAAGCTTTGGAGGAAGATAAGTTAAAGTTGGAGAAGATTTATACCAGTGAATCCTCAGAGACATGATGACCAAGGTGGTCACAAGGGATAAACTAAAGCTATGTTCAGCTTTGGTTGGCCTTCGCAGATGACAATGAAGGGTTACGAGAAGCTTGCTCGGTGGAAATCGGTCTCAAGTGGGAGATTGTTATGTTTGTGGAGCTTATTTTCATGTTAGAGTGTGGTACACCTTCTATGTGTTACACTCGGTATTTTTATGGCGGTCTTGCTCACCGTGGTGAGTGGGTCGGGGGATTCGGGGCGAAGCCCTCAAGTAAATTTTCATTGGTGGTTTATTAACCCATGGGTAATGGGTAACCGTTATGGGCTGTTTTTGAGCCCATGGTTTTTTGGGTACCCATTGTTTTGATACCCACAGTTTTTTGCCCATGGTTTTGATACCCACAGTTTTTTCCCATGGTTTTGATACCCACAGTTTTGTATCAAACTACTTAAGCAATTGTCTATTTATATGGTCTTATGCATATGATAGATAGACAAGCAAATGTATTGCAGATGTGTTTTGAATTCGGGTGTGAATTCTGTAGAGTTTGTTGAGCATAGCTCCAAACGGATCTAGGTATTGTATTGAGAGAGTGGAGGCTTGTAATAAAATATGAGCAAGTGATTCTTGGTGGACGTAGCCCAAATTGGGTGAACCACGTTAAATATTGTCTCTCTATGTTGTGTTATTTATTCTGTACTTTTATTTGAGATCTGTAATATTTTCTGCATATTAGTTTCTACTGTTGCGATTCTGTAAGGGATTATTCCACATATTTTATCTCTTATTTCCTAACAAAATGTATGATTACACTTTGATAACCAAAAGCTTAAACTATTTCCTCCACTCTGAAAGATGTAACTATGATTTGGTTTATGGGTTTAAGCCCAAAATCCATTCATAATTGGGAAGAAATGGAACAAACCTTTTTGTACAAGTACCAGGATTATTGTAGAGTGAGGGATAGGAAAGAAGATCTCTTTGAATACAACAAAAGGAAGATGAAATAGAAGATGACCTGGATTAGTTCCTTTTTCTCTACACATGGAACTCGGCTGGATAATAACCTAATTAAAACTTTATTTTTGAATGTATTGATGAAAACACAAATGAAACATTCAACTTAATGGGAAAGGGAGATATGAACAAGTTAGAGTTCACATATATAATCGATCTCTATCAAAATTACTCAAGAACTCACCCCAATTTAAGGAAGAAAAAGGAAAATGGCTAATGGGGATCTATCCAAATTAAAATAAGAAATTGTAAACTTAAAAATTCTTAATTTAACTCAACACTATTATGGATAGAGAAAAGGCTAGAAACACATAGCCCTTGTTCATTTACTACCCAAGATGTAGAGCTAAACAGGAGTTAAGAATTTTCCTTTGGATAAGATAGATATTTGCCTTCTTTGTGAACTTAAGCATGCCACTAATCAATGTGGACTACTCCCCTTGCTAAAAAATCACTTAAAACAGAGTAACCAAGATGAGGCTGAGTTGAACTATATGGCTCAGAGGCAAGGAGGAAATTTTAGTTCAATCAAAACCAAGCCTACAACTAGAAAGCACAATGGGCCCCAAATCAATGGAATGCACCATGGCCATATCCCCCACCTTGGGTTCAACAAGTTCCATAGGAGTCGAGCCCACAAAGATGCCCCATAAACTTATTATCAATAACCTTAGGCTCCACCACCAAACATTCCATCATATCAATAATAGTGAAATGCACCTCAAGGGTATGAACAAAAAAATTAGAATCAAAGGAGATCACGAGGTCAAAAATCCTTGTTCATTGGACCTAGTACTTTTTCCCAACCTAAACAACATGCTCACCACATATACATGCCCAAACTATGGCCAATCCTAAGAATGTAAGGCAGGGAAATCCAACATATATAGTAGAAATAGAGAAAAACCCCATAGTGAATTCACTAGATTGTAAGAACATAATGTTGCATTCAGGAAAAGTTACATTAAAACCTTCCTCTCCCATTATTGAGGAGATCCTGAAGAAAGTGAAGAACCAGAGAAAACACAGCCTAGTACTATTGAAGAAACTCAGCCACCAAACGTTGACATTCCTTTCCCGTCTAGGCTCTCTGAGAAACAAAATACTATAGCTCCTAAAAATAAAGAGTCAAAATTAATCCAAGGATTGAGGAAGCTAAGTATTGGCATTCCTTTGCTTCAAGCTCTCAAGGATATTCCTAAATTAAATAAAACAATTAAAGAGATTTGTTTCAAGACTCCATGTAGAAGGAAGAACCAACCCAAGAATATCCATGTTGATGGGAACTTGCTAGAAGTTTAGAAGGAAATAATCTTCCTCCTAAATATGGAGATCTGAAGTCCCATTGTATACAGATCTAATAGGGAACGTTCAGATTCCTAACTTTCTTATTAATTTAGGAGCTACCATAAACGTCATGACCACAAACACTCTATCCACATTGGCACTCCCTAAATTACAGTCCACAAATATAGTCTTGCAAATGGCATACCACCAATAAACAAACCCAAGGGAATAATAGAAGATGTTACGGTTATAATTGAATCTTAGGAATATGCAAAGAGAATTCATGATAATCAAAACAAATAATAGGAAAATTGGTTATTCCATCATCTTGGGGCACCCTTGGTTAGCTACATTGTTGCTTACTTATTGATCATGCGAGGATAGAAAACCGGTAAATATTCAAATAAATTATCATTATACTCTATAGCCAAACCATTTGCTACGTAAAACAAACAATGGTCTAAGGGTGACTCGATGGTTCTAAATATATCATATCATCTCGTTTTCATGGTATTAATCCAAGAACACTAAGATCAAATTGAATGTGACTACCATGACATGGGTTTTGTACATATTTTGAATCCAGCGCTTGAGTCCTACTTAAAACAGAGTAACTAAGATGAGGCTGAAATTTGAACTATATGGCTCGAGGCAAGGAGGAAATTTTATTCCAATCAAACTCAAGCCTACAACTAGAAAGCACATTGGGCCCCAAATCAATGGAATGCACCATGGCCATATCCCCCACCTTGGGTTCAACAAGTTCCATAGAGTGGAGCCCACATGTATGCCCCATAAACTTATTATTAACAACCTTGGGCTCCACCACCAAACATTCCATCATATCAATAATAGTGAAATGCACCTCAAGGGTATGGACAACAATATTAGAATCAAAGGAGATCACAAGGTCAAAAATCCCTGTTCATTTGACCTAGTAATGTTTCCCAACCTAAACAACATGCTCAAATACATATACATGCCCAAACTATGGCCAATCCTAAGAATTTAAGGCCAGGAAATCCAACATATACGTAGAAATAGAGGAAAACCCACAAAATTTTCTAGATTATAAGAACATAATGTTGCATTCAGAAAATTTACATTAAAAACTTCTCTTCCATTATTAAGGAGATCTTGAATAAAGTGAAGAACCATAGAAAACATAGCCTAGTACTAATTGAAGAAAATCAGCCACCAAACGTTCACATTCCTTTCCCGTCTAGGGTCTCTGAGAAACAAAATACTATAGCTCCTAAACATAAAGATTCAAAATTAATCCAAGGATTGAGGAAGTTAAGTATTGGCATTCCCTTGCTGCAAGCTCTTAAAGATATTCCTAAATTAAATAAAAAAATTAAAGAGCTCTGTTTCAAGACTCCATGTAGAAGGAAGAATCAACCCAAGAATATCCACGTTGATGGAAACTTGCTAGAATTTTAGAAGGAAATAATCCTCCTCCTAAGTATGGAGATCCTAGAAGTCCTATTATGCCGATCAATAGGGAACGTTTAGATTCCTAACTTCCTTATTAATTTGGGAGCTACCATAAACATCATGACCACAAACACTCTATCCACATTGGCACTCCCACGAATTACATTCCACACATATAGTCTTGCAAATGGCATACCAAATCAAGAAACAAACCCAAGGGAATAATAGAAGATGTTACTGTTTTTGATCAAATCTTAGGACTATACAAGAGACTTCATGATAATCAAAACAAATAATATGAAAATTGGTTATTCCATCATCTTGGGGCACCCTTGGTTAGCTACAATTGTTGTTCTTATTGACTACAAGATAGGAAACTGGTCAATATTCAAGTAAATTATCATTATACTATGTAGCCAAACCATTTGCTACGTAAAAAACAAACAATGGTCTAAGGGTGACTTTGATGGTTCTAAATATATCATATCATCTCTTCCATGGTATTAATCCAAGAACACTAAGATCAAATTGAATGTGACTACCATGACATAGGTTTTGTACATAGTTTGAGTCTCGTGCTTGAGTCCTACACTAGGTTCAGTTCAAGTCTTGTGCTTGAAACACTTATCGATTCTCGTTCTAGTCACGCACTATAACTTACTGAAATAAGGGATGAATTCATAGATGAAGATAACATGCCTATTATTTGTCCTTTCGCAAAAAAACATATACCTGAAAAGTGCATCTTCCAAAAGTAAACCTCTATACATAGATTGTTACCACATAAATTCCCATTAAATGCACTTTTGAGAGATTATCCTATGATGAATTCAATTCATCCAAACACAAAACAACTTCCCATGCTTCTAGGAAATGCATTGACTATAAACAATAAGTTAACCAATCAAGAGGAAAATACATTGTTCAAACTTATTTGCTCTCATCCACAAGCTTTTTCTTGGGAGTACAAAGTGATATTAAAGGTATACACCCTAGTATTTGTACGCACCACATATACACCACTAAAGCAAGACCAGTTAAAAAACCTCAAAGAAGGATAAACCCAACTCTTAGAGACATTGTTAAAACTGAGATTGAAAAAATTTGAATGTAGGATTTATCTACCCAATTTCGAGACAGTTAGTGGATTTCCCCTTTGATTATAGTGCTAAAAATAATGGAAAGTGGAATGTGGGTGAACTATAGAGAATTGAACAAAGCCACTCATAGGATTATTTCCCATTTCCTTTTATTGATGAGGTCTTTGGTAAGAAGTATTTTCATTTCTTGATGGATTTAATCGGATACAATCGATAATAGTGGCTCCTGAAGATCAAGATAAAACAACATTTACCTATCCTTGGGGACATTTACCTACGGGGTTATACCGTTTGGGTTATGTAATGCCCCTACCACTTTCCAAAGAGCTATGTTGGTAATCTTTTCTGATCTAACCCATGATTGTGTAGAAATCTACATGGATGAATTTGTAGTTTGTGGGGAAACATTTCAAGAAGCAATAATAATCTAGATAAATTTTTAGCTCATTGTGAAAAACACCAGCTATACCAACCATGAAAAGTGTTTATTCATGATAGAAAAATGTATAGTTTTATTCCATCATATTTTAATTGAAGGAATTAAGGTTGATCCAGATAAAGTGAGTATCATTGTAAAACTTCCATCGCCCACCAATCAAACTGAGGTAAGAATTTTTCTTATTCATGTTGGTTATTACCGTAGGTTCATATCAGATTTTAGTAAAATTGCTTCTCCATTATTTTCTCTTCTAACTAAGGATTCTAAGTTTGAATGGAATGAATCATGCCAATAAGATTTTGATGCAAGAAGGACAAAACGATAAGTACATCGTTGTTTAGAGGTCCTAATTGGAATTTTCCCTTCCATATCCAAACAAATGCCTCAAATGAAGCAGTAGGAGTTGTCTTGGGACAACAAGAAGAGGGAAAACCCAAGTATGTAATTTATTATATCAGTAAAAATATTTCCCCTACTGAGAGGAATTACACAACAACTGAGATGGAATTTCTGGTAGTATATGCAATCAATAAATTTATACATTATATCACTTTTTATGAGGTATTTGTCCATACTAACCACTCAACCATTAAATATTTAATGAATAAACCTTTAGTTCATGGTAGGATTGTTAGGTGGTTATTGTTACTACAGGAGTTCAATCTCAAAATCATTGACAAACCAAGGAAGTCCAATGTTGTAGTTAACTTTCTTTCCAGGCTTACCACTTTAGAAGAAGATGAACAAGTCAATGATGACTTTCCAAATGAGAATTTGTTTGCACTTTCCACTACCTCTCCTTGGTATGCAGACATGGATAATTACTTAGCCACAGGGAAGTTTCCAAACTTTTCACACTTAAACAAAGGAAACAATTAATTAAACAAAGTGTGATGTATACTTGGCTAAATGGAATACTTTTCAAATGTGGTCCTGATCATGTGTGTGTGTAGCTGAAAATGAAGTGTTTGACATACTTAGAGCATGTCATGATGAACCTTCTCGAGGACACAATGCAATTCAAATAACCATCCACAAAATTTGTGGCATTGGTTATTATTTTCCCTCCTTATTCAAGGATGTCAAGAAGTATGTATGGAGGTGTGATCAATGTCAGAGGATGGGGAAACCACCATTTACATCAGAAATTCCCCTCCAACCACAAATTGTCCTAGAACCATTTCGAAATGGGGGCTTGATTTTATTGGGCCATTTGACCCAACCTCCCAAGGTAATGATTACATATTTGTTTGTACTGATTATGTTACTAAATGGGTTGAATTACGGCATTACCACATGAAGTAGATGAGAAGGTTGCAAATTTTCTCTATGAATTAATCTTTCAAATATTTGGAGCAAAAATATCAATCGTGTCAGACTAAGGGCCACATTTCATGTCAAGATTAATCATCTCTTTTGTGGAAATATATCAATTAAGGCACAAAAATTGATCCCCCTACCATCCAAAATGAAATGGACAAGTCGAGGAAACCAACAGAGAGTTGGAAAACATACTCACAAAGACCGTAGACATCTCAAGGAAAATTGGGCTCAAAACTTCCGTAAGTAGTATGGGCTTACAACACCACCTGGAAGATAACAACAGGGTTTACCCCATATGAATTAGTCTATGGAAAGAAACCAATATTACCCATAGAGTTTGAAATCCAAACATTAAAGACAACATCTAAGGTGGGCATTGAATTAATAGAAGCACAACAAGAAATAAATTTTCAATTAAATGAATCTAGATGAAATTATGCTTCAAGCATTACACCTCTTTGAAATCATCCAACAACAAAGGAAGCTTTGGCATGACAAAAGATTAATCCAAGGAAATTTTAAAATGGATATTGGGATTTTTGTTTGATTCAAAGTATAAAGAATTCAAAGGGAAACTCCAAATGAGATGGATGGGGCCGTATCAAATTACAGAAGTGTTCAACAATGGGACAGTTCAATTGGTTCCAATTAAAGGTTAAAGGAAATTAATGTTGGTTAATGGTCACAGATTGAGACTGAACCATAAACCAGCATCCCGAGAAGAGATTTAAATAGAAATTCAAGAAGATTAAGATCTTAATTGTGTAGGAAAATTCTCTATGCCTATCACAATCCAGTCCTAAGAAACCATTTGTTAAAAATAAGAGGGGATGGTTGAAAACCAAAGATGTTGATCATCTCCTTAATAATATTGGTTGACAACCAGCTGATGATGGTGGTCAATACTTCATGATAAAAAATAAAAAAGTTAAAATATATAATAAAGTAGAGGATTGAAAACTAGCAATGGCAGTCTTCTCTCCTGAAATTGATCATCAAAATAAAATAAAGTGGGGATACAACATATGCATGTAGCATGATGTCATCATGAAAGACGACGGTGAGATGTGTCACTTCAAATTTGAAATGGCGGTGGATATTGACAAGCTTTAATATAAAGGTATGCACAATTGATTACTTCTAGCATATTAAATTTTAAATGTAAAGTTTTTAATTGTCATCGTGTTTATTGATTACCCCTCACTTCCCAAGTCACTTCACACATTTCCAAAAATCCGCACCAAATCCGCCACCCATTACATTCCATAATGACTTACACGCATCATGTACTCACCTCATCACCTCAGGATTTTATCACCACTTCCCAAATTCAGTTATCTACCCTGCATGTTAAGTGGTTCAAGATTTTCTTTCCAACTTAGTCCTTCCAATCCTGCACCATCAGTTCTTGCACTATCAACTTGAGACTCTTGCATTACCAGTTTTGTGCCTTCTTTCTTTTATCCACATGCTCAAAATTTAGCATGGGGCCCAGACTACAGCATGAACCCACAAAATTTTTTGATCTCTTGGAAGACACAAAGGTCATTGGAGGTCTTTGAAAAGCATGATGGTTAGATTTTTTGTTGGCATATGAAGAGTTCAACATCCCTATGATAGAAGAATTTGCACGAAACATGAAGAGGGCTACTCCACTATAAACAATAAGGAAATTCCTTTCTCTCCCACTGTAATTAGTCAATTGTTTGGTATACCTAATGATGGGTTAGAAATTACTAAAATGACAATGTATCATGAGCTAATCAAAAGATTTGCAGTAGGGAAGAAAGAAAAATTACAGTTGGTAGTTAACAATAAGGGAAAGGAAAAAGGGATTAAGAAATTGAGTATACCGGAACCTTGGGGGAGTGGCCAAATGGTTAATTAGGTATTTCACATGTGAAGGCCAATATGAAATTTTTCTAGGTCTAGTCTTAAGAATGCTCATTCATTTATGCCATGGCAAAGCCAAACCCTAGTACAAGGTCAATTTTCCCCAATTCCTTTATGAGGCCATTTTTGTTTCCATTGAAAATTTTTGTTAGGGAGTTTCATATCTCAAATTTTAGGGTTTAATCCACTTAGTTTGTAAACACAAATTTTGAAAAAGAGGCATGGGACAAAGAAGTGGCTAAAATTTCAGAAATCATACTCCTTAAAGCTTGAGATTGTTGGGAAAACCACTCCATCCACCTCAAGTAGACCTAGGAAACAACTTCGTACCTCCCGGCCTACCCCTGTCATCCATGAAACCCTAGTTGATAATCCAACGTCCCAAGAAGAACATGAGGCAACAGAAATTATGAAAACATCGATTCAAACTCCTCACTGAGTCTCCACTAAACCAATTTCCCATATGTTCTCAAGAGGCATTAATCCAAGATAAGGGTAAGGAACTAATGGAATAAGGAGAACATTGTTCTCCATCAAACCCTATACTCTTTTACCCCAAGTTCTTTCCTTATCTAAAGTACAATTTGAGCTACAGATAGCTCAGGAAAGAATTGGCCAATTACAGTCACTTTTGGAAGCTAAAATTCTAGTTTCTCCCAACAACTATCTTCCAAGGAACAAAATATTTAAGAGCTTCAATAAATGGTAGCCCACTAGGAGGAAGCCACTCTCTAGATACAATAGGCTTTAGAAGCAAAGGATCAACAGATACACTTACTAGAGGCTACCAATTTAGAGCTAAAAACATCACTTACTCAATTACAGGAAAAGAATCGAAAGAACAAGAACATACCTTTCCTCAAATCATTGTGTTGAAAGGAATGGTTAAATGGATGGAGGAGTGTTATAGGCTCAGAGGAGTGGAGGAAGAAAATAAAAATTTAAAAGAAGAAATTGAATTTTAAAAAAATGTGGTCACAGTCAGTCGACTTTATGATCAGGTACTCTCTTATAGAATTCATTCTAAATTTTATGCCATATTTTTAAAGGAACAATTTTTCAGATGGCATATAACTAGAGTCAATGGAAATGTTGGATATTGAGTTTGAGGATGACCATCAGTTTGTAGGGGTATATACCCGCCAATGATATTTAGAAAAAAAATTGTGTGAGTTTTATGTCCATAAGTTTATGCTTCCAGAGCATATTGAAATCCCAATTAATTTATATGTGGGGGAGGTCCAATTAAGATATTTTGTTTCATCCCTTAGGCATCAGAGAGAATGGAGGGACCAATGATCCATTTTAGGTAGCCAAGTCCAACATTGGCCTCCTCATGAGGCATGATTTACCAGCTCCCCTCGAGTTTTTCAACAAGTTCCATTCACATGTGTACTGGCTATACATATGGTAGAAAGATATACAGATAATCTTCAAAATTGTGTCAAATATTTCAAGGAATAGGTGATACCCACCTTCAATGTCAATTTATTTCCTCCCAAGTCCGATATCAGTTGCTTGTAGATCAATACAAAAGGAAGGAGGTCATTTCACCAACAAACCTCTGGTGGTCCTTAAAAAGAGAAAAGGATATTTGTAAGATCATTTTGGGCCTCAAAGAACAATGGATTGGAATGAGATTCATAACCCCTCTAATTCTTGCACCAGTACCATGATGGAATTCAACCAATGACCAATCAAAGGATAGTTATGCGACATGGAGGAAGAATGTTTTTGATCATTTTGGTTTTTCTGATACATCTGCAGATGAAACTTGGCAAACATTTTCCAATGAATATAATTGTTCTAGGATAGTTGAACAACTTAATATGTAGTAGGAGGACCTGTTAAATTCTTATTCTAGGGGAGTTATGAACCCCATTTTGTTATGTTTAAGCCATGTTTAAACTCTGTTAAAAATCATCCCATTTTCATATCATGATACACATGGACAATGATTACTCTTTATGTTTAATACCTTACTATGATTATGAATAAATTCTTGTGTATACTTATGATGTTTTATCTTATTGATTATGTTGCATAAAATGACTTGAATAATATTGTTGATGACCATTAACTTCACTTCTAGAAACAAGTACATGTTAAGTTGCCACGGGAATGCAGGACTTAATTCATGAAGGAGCTCAAGAATCTATTTTACGTGTTAATGCAGACTCTCATCCATGCTTAAAAGGGTCTCAAATCAGCACCTCGAGATCATCCAGTCACCATTCCAGCCTCTCGTGGAACTTAGGAAAACTCCCACACATCTCGGATCTCTGAAGTTACACATTGTCAACACCACACCCTGAATAAGAATCATCATCATTAATTCAACAACCATTCAAGCCACACAAAGAGGAAATATGATTAACAGTTGGAGACGCATCTTCATTCTAAATTCTCTTCAATCAATTAATGATTTGAAGAATCTTCTAGAGGTGATTGACCCTTTCCAAGGAGTCAATTGTGGATCCTCTCTTCATTTTCAAGAACATTTCAAGTTCAAACACTTCATGAACTACTCATGTCATTAATGTATCTCCAGAAAGAGAAATCATTTTTATTTAAACAATCAGTTAGACTTAGACGTAGTCATTAGGAATAACTAGATCTCCTAGAGAGACTAGGACTTCTCTTGTATAAAAGAGATGATGTAACTAGACTTAGGGGTTCAATCTTTCAGTTGTACAAGCACATTTCTAATTTAATAAAGATCACATATTCAGGAGAAAGTTCAGTTGTTTGATTTTCAGTTTGGATCCTGATCGAAGGGCAAGAGCAAGGACCACTCCTACCCAACGAAAGGGGAATTTATAGTTGTTTATTTTTTGTTTTATTTATAAGTTTTGATTTATAGTTTATCATATTCTTGAATGCAATGCAGTTTCCATTATGAATGTTTAGTGAGTTTTTCATTCAATCTTTCAATTTCGGTATTTCATTTCAAGCATTTCATTTTGTAATCACAATTAGTTCATTAATTTATAGTCTTTATTATTAGAACTTGTGTTGAGCTTGCATTTTGACTGTTCCCTTTGTTGCAAACAACCTTGGACACCACCCCCGGATCAAAAAAATAACTTGATTAAAGTACGAGCATTAATGACACTTGTCATCATGCCAATCTCAATAAATGTTACTAAAGAATACTACATCTTATATTTTTTTATCTCTTCAGGTTTATGATTCATAAAAAGAGCATTTATGTTCTCTTCCAAATTCTTCACTTTGGTTGTATCTGGAATTGGTGCAACATTATTTCTTTGATGTTGAACCCAATCAAGTGCTAGTTTCACTGGGTGCACTCCTTGCTTAAAGCAAATACACATAGTTTTTCAATTCTATATTTGTTCCTTTCGAGGTTATCTCCTTTAAACCTTGAAAATACTTTTAAAAGAAACTTTACCAAATCAAATATCATCATAATTACAAACGTAGGAAAAGAAAAATCATAATCAAACAATAAATGTAAACATGTAATAAATAGATGCATATAGATGTGCAGAGAATAATAAATGGATACAAATACCTTTTATAATAATCATCTACTGATTTTTCAATAATTTTTGCTCCAGAAGAGAAGAATCCTCATCCTAAAAGAATATATAGCACAATTCTAATACCAATATTTCTACAAAGGAAAACTCAAATTTTAGTTATTCAAGAGGAGATATATGTAACATAGAAAATTCTAGCTCTAGAACCTTATATACCTACAAGTGGGAATGATCTCTTCCTATACATCCCTATTTCACAAGGATCATTCTATTTGAAATGTGGTAATAGGATGAACATCATGTGCTCTTCGAATTTGTTGTAGAGAAGCTTTAGAAATTCCAATGTATTTAATTTTCCCTTCTTCAACTAAATTCTCCATTTATCCAATCTATAATAGCCCCATGAACATAATAAGGAAAATGATTGTGCAAAAGTAGGACTTATTCTATAACATGTTTGGGAAAGCAGGAATAATAAAATTCCTAGTACAAATTAGTGGTACAATAATGATTTTAAAGTGGTGAAAAATTTGCTCAAAATAGATGCATTTAAAATTGTCTAGTCATGTCAAAATTCCATCACATTTGTGTCACATTTTTTAACTTGAATTTTTAATAGGAACATGTCGAAAAAGTCTTTAAAGTGTCTATTTTCAACGTAACATTGACTCGAAATGTGGTGATATAAAAACTTCATATTGAAGTGTTCATTCTATTTTTTATTTTTCTTTATGTAAATTTTATAGTCATATTTTACTAAATTATGAAATAATTTATGGAGATTATTTGTTTAAATAACCACAAATCAATCTTGACACCACACATTTGTGAACAAAGAACAATTTTAGTTAATCATAATTCAACATTTATTGAATATAACAAGTTTCTTATATACATGTTTTTCTCCTATACCCAATCTCCTCAATATGATCGAGTTATTCTACAACTCACATTCCCAAAATCTCACCACAATTTCCTATGTGAATTATTCTCACAACTCACTTTACCATATAACTCACCTAATTACAACCTACTAATAATATTATTAACCTACAACACTAATAATACTCACATACTAGCATAAACACATGTGAGTATAACTATTATTCCTAACAACTTTACACATATTTTTCATGTATTTTGATGTTAAATTTGGTTTCATGAGAGTTTAATTTAATTTTTTTGAAGATTTAGAATTGGTTAGAAGTATTTGAAAGAGGTTTATGAATTGATTTGAAATTGATAGAAACTTTAAAGAATTTGTTGTTTTAGAATTTTTATTTAAAATTGTGAGATGTTTGAATGGACATTTTCAATATATGTAGATATTGTAAAATATGATTTTAACTTAACAGAGAGAAGCCATAGATTAGCAAGTATACAATTGTGTGGTGAATGGAATTTTCCAACCATTCAATCTAGCTAGACATGGCCATCTATGTAGGGAAGAATGTTCTCTATTTTCACAATTTACTTTGTGCTCCATGCATTGTTCGTATGCAATGTGTTCAAATAAAATTTGAATTTGACATTTCGTAGCAAAAAACTAAGCCATTTAGTCTCAAACTTGATAAGGATTATGGTTCAAGTAAAATGTTCTAGAAATGACAACAATTGGATAGTCAAGTTTGCGGTAAATGTGAAAACATTTTGATCTATAAAAAACACTTTGTAAAGTTGTTTCACCACTTGTTCAACATCTTAGCAAAGGTTAGACTTAGCGAAACAAGGGACGCATGAGGGGACAAAGTGGTTGGAATATCACAACATTTATAATGTATATAAAACCTCACCTTCCTTTTTCATGTCCCATGTATAAGGAAGATGGTTTCTTTTTCTTCTTTAGTTTCAATCGTGTTGAAGTTTCCACATAGGATCTTATTTCTTTTTATAAAAAAATATTTACATTGTCTTGTATTGAATCATAATTATTTTGACATGTTTGAAATCAAGAGATGTTTCATATCAAAATATAAAATCCCTCATGAATATAAAAATATTTATAACTCTTACATCTAAACTAAATTCACGATATTGTTTCATAAGATTCTATTATATTAATTGATCATGTAAACTAATTAATGACTTATTTTCCACAATCCCATATTACTATTAGTTATTTCTTTTGGATGAAAAGTGTATAAGATTATTTTATTTTTATTTGTACACTCTAAATAAAAAAAATTGATGGGCCATCATTTTTCATTTTATTGAGAAATCTATGATATTTGACCATGCGGCGATGTTGGGGTTTTGTTTTGTTAAAACTATTCTTACCATAATTATAATTTTGGGATATTTTGCAAGTTTTTCATTAATGCTATTTACAAATGTAGTGGAATTTTATTCTAATAAAATAATCTTATCTATTCAATTATACTTAACATTCCATATTTTCCTTAAATAAGTTTTTTTAATTTAAGTCTCTTCCCGAGGACCCAATCAAAATAGATAAAATATAGAAGAATAACAACTATAATAAAACACAAATAACATCTTTTTGAAAATACACACTTCCATTTCTCGTACATAATGCTTTGAACTCTTAAGGCAAATAGGCACTTAATACATCAAACTTTTCCTATTAAGATTATATCCTTCCTCATTGTACTATATATTTATTTTATTTTTAAAAATGTGGAATCCACTTATTTAGCTTAGTTTGCATATAACTAGCTATAAAAAAGATATATTATCAAAACCACCTATATTCCTTTCCATGAAGACAAAGGAGGGGTTTCTGAATTGATCCATGTAAAATCCACTTCTGCACTACCGTATCGATCACCATAGACATTACCAGAGGCCACTATCTCTTCTATTTCTTTGATCTCTTCAGGTTTCAACTTCACAAAAAGCGCATTGATGTTCTCTTCCAAATTCTTGACTTTGGTTGTTCCTGGAATTGGTGCAATATCATTTCCTTGATGTTGAACCCAAGCAAGTGCTAGTTGCCCTGGGGTGCATTCCTTACTCTTAGCGATTGCACATAATTTTTCAAATATTGCTTTGTTCCTTTCGAGATTATCTCCGGTGAACCTTGGCAAATACTACAAAAATTTTTTCACAAAATCAGAAATCATCGTGACTACAAACATAATATTTAAGCAAAATCCTAATCAAACAATATATAATAAAGACAAACTTACTACTTCTAAGGGAAGACTAAAGCCATCTAGCTAATCATCCACTTTCAATGGTGTTTACTCACACGCCTATGGGTAACTTCCTAAATCAAAAGAAAAAACTAACAAGATACCGACTTTCCTTGGTATTGATTCATGCACCCACAAAATTGCAGTGAACATGTTACAAATGTAGGACACCAAAAATTGGTGAAACTGCTCGTGGATATAGAACAATTTTGTTGTTCAATAGTTGTCAATGCTAGGAACATGCTAAGATTGCCAATGATAATAGTAATATCTACAATTGCAAATCTGAGTAATAAATGGATGCAAAGTATACATGAGCACGAGAATAATGAATGGATGCAAATACCTTTCTATAATCACTATCTGCTGAGTTTTCAAGAATATTTGCTCCAGGTAAAGAGGAATCCTCATCCTAAAGGGCTATATGGTACGATTCCAATACCAAGCTCTCTACAATAGGAGGCAAAGTTAAATTTTAGTCATTCCATAGGAAACAAATGTAACACAAAAATTTTAGTTCTAAAACCTTCCATACCTGCAAGTTGGGACGATTTCTTCTTCTACATCCACTGGTCCACAAGGACCACTCTATTTGAACCATTGTAATAGGATGAACAACATGTGCTCTTCGAATTGTTGATGCAGAAGCCTCGTAAAGTCCAATGTGTTTTATTTTCCCTTCTTCAACTAGTTTCTTCATTTCTCCAATCTAAAACATGATTGTGCAAAACATGCTTCAATTCTATAAGCAGATTGAGGAAAGCAAGGGCATATAATGGAATTCCATTGCTATATACATACAATGATTTCTATGGGTACTGTGGTATCAATGCGATGTAGGTAATAGAGGTCAAGGTAATCAACATCGAGTCTCTTCAAGATCGCTTCACGGGCGGCACGCACATACGCAGATGCCCAAATTTGTACTTTCCCATCTTCGTAAAGAATTCCAAACTTGGTAGCCAACGCACCTTGTATCTTATTCCTTTCGGTGCTGCTGCAAATCAAAATCAAAGAAGAACTTCCAAGTTAAAACCCAACTTGGTAAATAGAAGAAAACAGAATCAAACAGAGGGAAATCGAAGGCACCTTCTTGTTATCCAAATTTCACCCCCCAGAGTTAATTTGATAACATGCATCAGAGTTTTTAGTTCCAAGCAAGTAGATTGATTCAGGAGAAAATCGTAAAATTGGCTAAGTCCTACTCAAGACCGCCTTTGGGACAGTTGGAACAATTATACGCGGAAGGCGCGGATCAGCCGAAAAGCCTCTAGGCAGCCCAAACAGAAAAGGGACATCTGGGACAAATGGACGCGAAATGCAGAATCGGCCGAAAGAAAGAAAAATTGTCCAAGTCCTTTCACGGGAGCAAGCGGGACAAGAGTGCGCGAGAGGATGTGAACCGCCAAATTGGGAAAACTGGAAGAATTTGTCCCAGACAGCACTGGGACATTTGGGACAAATGGATGCGAAGGACGCGAACTAGCCGAATCGGGTGAACCGGAAGAATTTGTCCCAGACAACACTGGGACATTTGGGACAAATGGACGCGAAGGACGCGAACTGGGATCACCAAAATAGGAAACTTCAAAGACCTGGACATCCGAGACAAAAGGACGTGGTGGACGTGAAAATCTGTAGGCTGTAGACAAATCATAGCATGACACGTGTCGCCAAGGAAAAAGGTCCAAAAAGTCAAAGGGTCGAGTTTTTGAGCACTGATCCGAACCAATGAAATAGTGCCACGTGTCCAAGTTTAAGGGGCCCACAAGAAAAGCCCGCGGAAAGGTGGAGAGAGAGAATTACTCAGTGAATCAGGGCCTGCCACGTGTCGTCCAGATGGCAGAGCATGGGAAAAGATTTTAAAACCTGTTCTTGCCTGTTTTGTGCCCTAAATCTTCAGACCTTCGTATCTTTCGATCCAAAGCTCGATTTGCACGTTCTTTATATCAACGGAAAGAAGTTGAAATTCTCTACACGATTCTAGGATCAATCTCACATTTTGGTGTAGTTTGGAGGGAGAAAATTAAGAAAACATCTCTGACATGTGGTGATAGATAGAAGTAATGCTTCAACAACCAACTTTAATGCAAAGCAGACAAATGCGCTCTATTAGACAACCCGCCGTTTTGCTAAGATCCATTTTACATCATAATGAGATGATTTTAAATGCTACCAAGAAGTGGTTGGGGCATTCTAGATTTCCTCTCTCTCCCTCTCATTTCTTGATATATATTGTAAAGAGGAGCTTTTTAAAAGTGGGACATTCTTGTTTTGCATCCTCCCTTCTTACCTCACTTGCAAGAGAAATTGTGGAGCTTTCAAACCTCCCATATGGGTCAGTAGTGCGTATTTTTGCCTCTTGGCCACCGCAATGTATTTGTATCAACTTTTGAACAATAATATATGTGTTGTGATTGATTCTCAACCCTCTCATGTATTCATTGCTGTCATTTTGATCTCTTATTGCAGTTTGGTTACCTGTGCATGGTGGTTGTATTGCATCTATGTGGTCTGTGTTAAATTTACAAAACGAATGTCTAACATTCCTCGGTGCATCACCTTCGTAGTTTAGGTTTTATTCTATGCATCTTGTTACCCTCGTCTCTTGGCAAGTTAGATTAGGTTTTAGCAAACCCTCTGCATTTTTGTGTGCATCTCGAACAAAGGAATAGGAACCAACCTTATCTAGAGAATCTTTCTCATCTTTACAAGTCCCACGCTTGGAGAAAGGATTCCATGTTGTGCAATCACACTGGATGCCCGAACATCAACCTAGAAGCCCGATCTGCATCCGTGGGGTGCCGTGAGTTTGCAACAACAGTTTTGGCACGCCTGGTGGGACTTAGAGGTCTCATTTTTATTGCGAGAAAAGTTGATATGCATCTCGATGCGCTTGCTTATAAGAGCTATTATTTGCATATCCGGCGACTCCACCGGGAAGAATCAACTGTTTTAGCGGTGCAGACTGAAAACTCATGAGAAGAATCACCACAAGGTCAAGAGTTGGAGAAGAAGAAGCGTTGTTTGAATACCTGTAGTTATCTCCAAGAAGAAGGCAAAGAGGAAGAAGGATTCAAAGGTCTCCATCTCCACCAAATAGAACTCTCTCAACTCCTCCACCTGATAGGCCTTTCATTTAGTATACAAGGGTTTTAAGACCGATTAGAATGGCTCAGAACAATCCCTACGTCAACTTCACAGGTAGCAGCCCACTTGCTCTCAATGCATAGCATCTAGTTCCTATTGCAGCCTTGAAGAACATTCCCTACTTCATCGGAGAAAATCAGACTACTCCAGGTGATCATGTTAAAGATATTGCTAACCTTTGCGCAATCCATGAAATCAATGAAATGCAAGTGGCTGTCAAGTTACTGGCATCTTCCTTCAAGGGTAAAGCATTGCAATGGTTTAGGAGCCTTGGAGCTGGTTCTATCACAAACTAGAATCAGCTGTGTATTGCACTTCACGAGCAATTTGGAGAGAAGGGAGACAACTTGTCTCTTTTGGAGCAGCTGACTGACTTCAACTTCAGATTTCAAAGGTCTTGGGATAGGATTCCAGGTGGCAATCGTGGCAACAATTGAAAGGTGCTTTTCTATATTACCTTAAAGCCTTGAATTCTGATATTTCTATGTTAATTCAGTCCATGGGAGGAACAACAATCCCTATGGCTTATAGCATTGCCATTAGAGCCGAAAACTGTCTTATTCAAGCTGGTCAAAACTGCTCCTAGGCCTCCCATTCCTTGTATCCAAACTTAGAAAATCCAAGCACTAGTCAAGCACCCACTTTGGCTCTGTTCCCACTCCTATAAATTAGAGTTCAAGTGAAGCTTCCACTTCATCTCCAAGTGCTTTGAATGAACTCCAAGAAGTCATGAAGCGCTTAAAAATTTGGGAAATGCGCTGGTTACTATTAAGAGGCAACAAGCCCAAGGTTTTAGACCTTCCTATCAACCTCAAGCTCACCTAATAGGTAGCCATACCAACCACAAAGACCACCTAATCCAGATTCAAAAATGTGAATCAAACAAGGCCTACCTCTAATAGACCATTCCAGCCTTATAATCCAAATGCTATATCTTCCTCTAAGGCATTAGTGCCAACACAAAACAACATTGCTCGGAATATGACTGGTGCTTTCCATGCAACGAGCCTCATAACCAATCCATGTGTTTCAATGGTGCTCTCAATCAAGCGATGGTAACAACTTCACTGTGTGGAGGGCAGTGGGGTAAGTCGAAAGCAATCAACAACAAGAAACATTCCAACAATAATCAGCCCCAAATGACACCACGTTGGTGAACCGCAACCGTAAGATTTCGTGGCATGAATCAAGTAGTTTCTCAAGGTGTTGCAGCCAACACAAGGTCAAAGAGGAGAAATTTGGGTGAAGAACATCCGTTAGCCCCACCCAATCCACCACCTTCCATGGCTCCACAAATGATTGGGCAAAGTACAGGTTTCAAATACATAAGGGCAGCCAAGAACAGCCCCTAGGCCAACTCAAATGCTAGATGTCTTGCTGCCCATGTACAAGGAATAAGTGTACAAACCAAGGGACAACAAAAGGATACTTCATCCCCATTCAAAGATCATTAAACGGATGAAGAAGACTAACGTCAATATATCAATGTGGGAATCCCTATCCATCCCGGACAAAGAAATTTGCTGCAAGCTACCATGAAGGATTGGACAACTTTGAATCAGCAGTTCGGATGCAAGACAAAGTGCTTACAAATTCCGCCCAACTCGAAGGAAGCCATGGAGGGAAACAAGGTAAAATGTTGAAGCCCCTCCTTTCTATGTTTCATTAATCATTGGGATAAACTAGTACACAATTGCATGATTGATTCCGGGCATGTAGCTCGGTGATGCCCAAGAAAATAGCTGATCAATTTGGGTCTCCAATATGAAGTAATATCTAAAGGGGTAGTGCAATTGGATGGGACATCAATAGCAGCAAAATTGGAGTGATTAAAAACTTGAGTCTTACCTTACATGCATGTCCAAATGTTGTTGTCTTACAAGATATATCAATCATAGACCTTCCACCACTCTTTTCCCTTTGCTTGTCAAGGGACTTCATGACCAAGATTGGGGGTATTTGTCTGCCGATTGGTCTCACATGTTGTTTAGAAAAGGTATGGAACTAAGGATACAATTAGGTCTGAACCTATTGCAAACTTCCATATTGAGCCTTACACTCCTAGTCGATTAATGCCAATTGCTCAAAGATTTGATCAAGAAGATCACCCTAGTAATGATGAGGTTGACACCAAGGTTGGAAGTATCCCGGACCTAACTCTCGATAAATGGGCAAACAAGATACATGCTTTTGATCCCTATCAAGAAGTAGAAGAATCTGAGTTGGGAGTCTATTGTATACACTAAGAAAATCAACCTGTTCCTAGCATCACCAAGCCAAGCCATAATGATGACAATGAGGTATGGCGGCTATTTTTTGATGGATCAAGGAGTAGGCAAGGTGCAGGAGGTGGATCCATGCTTGTTTCACCTCAAGGAATCAAATATTATTCATCTTTTCGTTTCTAGTTTTCTTGTTCAAACAACACAATTAATATGAGGCCTTGATTCATGGACTTCATTGGGCTAGGAAAAAGGGGATAAATAACTTGCAGGTGTTTGGGGATAGCGAGCTAATCATCAACCAAGTTAGAGGACAACATGCTATGAAGAACGACTTGCTGAGGAGCTACAAGAATAGGGTATGGGACCTCATTGAAGATTTCAAAGCTTTCAACATTGTATCCATACCTGGAAGAAAAAATGAAGCCACGGATAGGCTCACACGGCGATGGAGCAATGTTTGATGTTGTTGACAACATCAAAAGGGAAAAAACACAGCCACATATCCATGTGATTTTGAGGCCAACAGTTCCAAATAATAACACAAGTTGGCATGTGTTTGAGAATGATCAACGATCATCAATTTTCTGAGAAGAGGCTGAATTCTCACTAGAAATTAGGATGATTAGAGCAAAGCATATGGGGATCAAGTAGTGCATTTCAAGGAAAAACAAGCTTCCTAAGGGTTTAGTAACATTGGGTATATCTTCAACCCTAACGACCAGTTCCCTGTAAGGAAAAGGCTAACATACAGTCAAGAGAGAAGATTCGAGCCAATTCACGGTTTGGGAAGGCAAAATACTTCAAATTGGTAAAGTGGCCGAGCAAGAGAAATCAGATTTCATACAGCTTTGCCAAGAATTTCCCGATGTCTTCGCTGGAGCTATGAAGACTTGAGAGGATTCAATCAAGTTGGCACAACATACCATAGAATTGGATCCAGGATGCTAAACCCATCGTGCGAAGCAGACCTGTCAACGCTCACATTGAGCCTCTAATGAAGAAAGAGCTTAACAAGCTAATAGAGGCAAGCATTATATTCCCGATCAAGCACTCAAGATGGGTTTGCAAACTTGGTTCGGTCAGGGAAGAAGAGCGGAGAAATCAGGTTGTGTGCAGATTTTTGGGACCTCAATAGGCCATCTCTCAAAGACCATTACCCACTTCCTTCAATGGAACAAATATTGCAAGTAGTATCTGGTTGAGAGAGATTCTCTCTCCTAGATGGCTACTCAGGGTACAATCAGGTGATGGTGAAAGAAGGTGACCAATTCAAGACGGCTTTCACCACGAATGGGGACCTATGCCTACAAGAAGATGCCATTTGGACTATCAAATGCTGGAGCCACCTTCCAAAGGGCAATGGATATGGCATTTAAGGGGTTGATCAACAAAATAGTTTTGATATATCTTGACGACATCACTGTATTCTCAAAAAATGTAGTGGATCACCTCTTTCATTTGAGGCAAGTATTTCAGAGATGTAGAAGATTTGGGGTATCATTGAATCCCAAAAAGTGCATATTCTTGGCTCACGAGGGAAAACTTCTAGGCCATATTGTTTCAAAGGAAGGGTTGACGATTGACCCAGAACGGGTTGAAGCAATTCAAGCATTGCCATTGCCAAGTCACAAGAAGGCTCTTCAAAGCTTCTTG
This sequence comes from Taxus wallichiana var. yunnanensis, assembly GCA_018340775.1. Classification (NCBI taxonomy): domain Eukaryota; kingdom Viridiplantae; phylum Streptophyta; class Pinopsida; order Cupressales; family Taxaceae; genus Taxus; species Taxus wallichiana. The sequence continues at coordinate 879,111,617 of CM031242.1, forward strand.
GGAAGGATCAATTTTGTCCATAGGTTTGTTCCAAACTTTACAGCTCTCGTAAAGCCAATAACGTTGATGTTAAAGAAGAGCATGGCATTTAAGTGGACATCTGAAGGCAAGGCAAGTTTTGAGGCAATAAAAGAGGCTATATCTCAAGCCCCAACTCTCGTCAATCCAGACTTCTCCAAGGACTTCGTGCTATATGCCTTCGGTGGTGGAGACACAATTTCTGCAATCCTGGCACAACAAAACAAAGAAGGATTAGAACAACCAGTTGCTTTCTTCAGTCAAGGCTTGGAGGAATACGAAACTAGATACTCTTTCATTGAAAAGCATGTACTTGCAGTGATCAGGAGTTTAAAGAAATTCAAGCACCTAGTCTCAAACAACAAGATCCAATTATTGGTCTCTCATGCGGGAGTCAAGGACTTCCTTCTAAACAAGGATCTGAATGAGAAGCGTGCAGGGTGGATAACTCGTGTCATGGAATATGACATCGAGATCAAGGTCACCAAACTAGTACGTGGAAAGGGACTATGTGAACAGCTAGCCTTGAGTCAACAGGTTGAAGCAGGTGATGAAAAAGAGACTGTCTTGGTACTACAGGATGGCCAAGAACATGAAAATGATGATGTGCCTACTCCTTGTTGGACTCAGAATATGATACACTTCCTACAGACAGGACTATGCCCTCCGGAAATGAGCAAAGCAAAGAGGAGATACTTCAGATTACAAGCCATTCCATATGTGCTTGTTGATGGTGTTTTGTTTAAGAAAGACATCAATGGGGTTCTATTGAGGTGCATTGGGACTGGTCAAATTGAGAGGGTGTTATGAGATTTTCACGATGGAGATTCTGGAGGACATTTTTCCCACAGTAACAGCTCTCAAGATAATAAAGGCAGGTTATTATTGGCCCACGGTGTTCAATGATCCGCTATACATGGATAAGAAAGTGTAAGAAATGTGCACTCTTCACACGTAGCAAAGAAAGACTAGCAAGACTTCCATTGCACCCAATCTTGGTTGACCAACCATTTCTGCAATGGGGATTGGACTTCATCGGGGTCATCAACCCAAACTCAAGCCAAGGCCACAAGTGGATTCTCACGGCAACAGACTACTTCACCAAGTGGACTGAAGCAGTAGCGCTCAAAGAGGCAAACGAGTCTAATATACTAGAATTTTATGAAGGAATAGTGACCAGGTTTGGTGTGTTGGCCACTATCATATCAGACAATGCATTGGCATTCATAGGTTCCAAGATTATAGAATGGGCTGTCAAGAATGGAATCTACTTGAGCACCTCTTCCAATTATTACCCACAGGGTAATGGACAGGCAGAGTCCACGAACAAAAATTTGCTAAGAATCATTAGGAGAACTCTTGATGAGAATCGAGAGGTCTTGACATACCAAGTAAAATCAGCCTTATGGGCTGATAGGATCACTCCCAAAAGATCCACAGGTAACTCTCCATTCAGGCTTGTCTATGGAAGAGAGGAAATCTTGCCCATGTCATTAGAACTGCCTGCATTGGAGTTCATGAAGCAGTTGGAGTTGGCTGAGTTCGAACCAATGGAGGCCAGGTATGCAGAGTTGATGGAATTGGAAGAAATTAGAGAATGTGCAGTTCAAACAATTGAGAAAGATCAGGCCTTAGTGAAAAGATGGTTTGATAAGAAAGCAAGAGAAAGGACCTTCTAGGAAGGGGACCTAGTTTTGAAATGGGATGCAGATCGGGAAAAACCAGGAAGACATTCCAAGTTTGATGCCATTTGGAGTGGCCCCTACATGGTCATGGAATGTAAGAATAGCAATGCCTTCCAATTGTCTACATTGGACAGAGAAGAACTCCCGATTCCGGTCAACGGAATCTATCTTAAACATTGCTACTGAAAAAAATAAGAGGTTCACCCTTGTAAATATTAGCCTAGATTTCAATTCCTCTAAGTGCGTATGCACATTGTCTTGTTGTAGTTAGGTTTCAGTTTCCCTAAGTGCTTTGGTGCAGGTTTTTTCACTCCTAGATTGAGTTTTTTACAGTTCAAAGCATGCTCTCATGGAGGGAGTTACAACATCGGGCTCATTTCAGTTATTGCTCATGACTCCATGCCCAATGGATCGCTAAAAGGCCACCGATCTTCTACCTAGCGGCGGGTGACCCCGAAAAGTCACCAAATTGTTACAAATTTCACCTCCCGAGTTAATTTTATAACATGCATCGAGTTTTTAGTTCTAAGCAAGTAGATTGATTCAGGAGAAAATCGTAAAATTGGCTAAGTCCTGCTCAAGACCGCCTTTGGGATAGTTGGAACAATTATACGTGGAAGGCGCGGATCGGCCGAAAAAGCCTCCAGGTGGCCCAAACAAAAAAGGGACATCTGGGACAAATGGATGCGAAATGCCCGAATCAGCCGAAAGAAAGAAAATTTGTCCAAGTCCTTTACTGGGAGTAAGCGGGACAAGAGTGCGTAGAGGACGCTTGAACTGGGCCGAATCGGGTGAACTAGAAGAATTTTTCCTAGACAAGACTAGGACATTTGGGACAAATGGACGCCTTGGTGAGGACGTGAACCGCCAAATCGGAGAACCGGAAGAATTTGTCCTAGACAAAACTGGGACATTTGGGACAAATGGACATGAAGGGATAAATCGCCGAGATCGGCCAAACAGAAACTTCAAGCACTAGGACATCTCAGGACAAAAGGACATGGTGGACATGAAAATCAGCAGGCCCATAGATAAATCACAAAGCATGACACGTGTCGCCAAGGAAAAAGGTCCAAAAAGTCAAAGGGGCGAGTTTTCGAGCACTGATCCGAACCAATGAAATAGTGCCACGTGTCCAAGTTTAAGGGGCCCACAAGAAAATCCCGCGGAAAGGTGGAGAGAGAGAATTACTCGGCGAATCGGGGCTGCCATGTGTCGTCCGTATGGCGAGCGTGGGAAAAGATTTTAAAACCTCATTTTGCTGTTTTGTGCCCTAAATCTTGAGACCTTCGTATCTTTCGATCCAAAGCTTGGATTTGTACGTTCTTTATATCAACGGAAAGCTATTGAAATTCTCTACATGATTCTAGGATCAATCTTACATTTTGGTGTAGTTTGAAGGGATAAAATTAAGAAAACGTCTCTGACCCATGGTGATAGATAGAAGTAATGCTTCAACAACCAACTTTAATGCAAAGCAGACACTTCGCCGCTCCCGTTAGAAAACCCACCGTTTGCTAAGATCATCTAAACCTGTCGCCATAATGAGATGATTTTAAATGCTACCAAGAAGTGGTTGGGGTAGATTCTAGATTTCCTCTCTCTCCCCTCTCATTTCTTGATATATATTGTAAAGAGGAGCTTTTTAAAAGTGGGACATTCTTGTTTTGCATCCTCCTTCTTACCTCGCTTGAGAGAAATTGTGGAGCTTTCAAACCTTCCATATGGGTTGTAATGCTAGTCTTTTTGCCTCTTGGCCACCGTAATATCTTGTATCAACTTTTGAACAATAATATATGTGTTGTGATTGATTCTCAACCCTCTCATGTATTCATTTCCGTCATTTTGATCTCTTATTGCGGTTTGGTTACTGCAATGCATGGTGGTTGTATTGCATCTATGTGGTCTCAGTGTTAAATTTGCAAAACAAATGTCTAACATTCCTCGATGCATCACCTTCGTAGTTTAGGTTTTATTCTATTCATCTTGTTACCCTATCTCCTTGGCAAGTTAGATTAGGTTTTAGCAAACCCTCTGCATTTTTGTGTGCATCTAAACAAAGGAATAGGAACCAACCTTCTCTGGAGAATATTTTCTCATCTTTACAAGTCCCACGCTTGGAGAAAGGATTCCATGTTGTGCAATCACACTTTGGATGCCTCGAACATCAACCTAGAATCCTGATCTGCATCTAGGGGTCTTTGTGAGTTTGCAACAACACTTCCCAGAAGAATTTTGTTAGTGTGAGGACCATAGAGATCGGAGGTGTCGAGGAAAGTAATGCCTTTGGGACTTAATGATGAATGAGAGCAATCATTTCTTCATCAGATTTGGGAGGCCATAAAAATGAGACATTCCCATACAACCCAATCCACTAAGTGCGAGATACTTCGAATCCCTCACATCCCAACTTGATTTTCATGCACTTTGCCATTGTTGCTGCTTTGCTATGCTCTGCCTTCGCCTCTGCTCTTCATATTTATAAACTAATGATTCGCTGGTCTACTTCTGCACTCTACTCTTTGTTATTGATCTTTATTACTTTTTGCTTTACTTTTACCTCTCTGCCTCCTCTCTGCGTATTTATAAGCATGTGGATGAATTAATATATACATTCGTGTCGAGTATCTTGTCAAACTTCTAAAACATTGATTCTCTTGTCAAACTTCTAGAAACGGTTGATAGAATAATTTATCAAACCTCTAGAACATCGAATGTTGCGTAAGTTCTAAATAGGAATGCGCGTGTGAATTGGTAGTCCAATTATTTAGGAGACAATTTCTCTATTAAAATTAATTATTAATAATCAATCAAATCATTTACAATGAATAATCAATCAATATTTATAGATATTTATAGATATGCAACATGTACGAAAAAAAAAGAACAATAATATAATCCCATGTACAGAAAACTCCAAATATATGGTTTCAACAATATATAACCATATAAAAATTACAATAATGACATAAACTTGCTATGGGAATACAATTCCCAATTACAAACAATTTATGGTTAATACCAAACTATAACAACTTACCATAATGTAATAATTAACTAAGGTAAATGCACAAATTAACTTAGTAAACTAAGTTTACCCTAACATTCCCCCCTTAATTTTGCATTTCCTCAAGGGATGAGGAGAGGAATTCTTTGAACAACTCAAATTTGTCACGTGCAAGTGACTTTGTGAAGATATATGCTCATTGTTCATCTGTTGGACAAAACTAAAGTTGTATATTGTGTTTCAAGACATGCTCACATATGAAATGTACTTATACCTCAATGTGCTTTGTTCTTTCATGAAAAACTAGATTGCGAACAAGTTTGAGAACACCTTCATTGTCAACATACAAGGTGGTCGGTTTGTCCTGTGGTATTCCAAGTCCTTCAAGTATGTGACGTAGCCATATCACTTCACAAATAACTTCACCTGCAGAATGATACTCAACTTTTGTAGAAGAGTGAGAAACAAAGTGTTGTTTCTTACTTCCCCATGATATCGGTCCAGATCCCAAAAAGAACACAAATCCTAAAGTGGATTTTTTGTCATCAATATTACCTGCATGATCTGAATCTGAATATCCAATCAAGAAGAATTGATCATTCTTCTTGTATTCTAGACCAAGATCCACTGTTCCCTTGAGATATCTCAAGATTCACCTTGCTTGCCTTCCAATGAAAAACTTTGGGTTCCTGCATGAACCTGGATAGATAGCTCACTACAAAGTTGATATCTTGGTCTAGTGTATGTCAGGTAAATGAGACTCCCAATCAACTACCGATAGAGAGTTGCATTTACCACAAGAGATGGATCTGAATGAGATAATTGTAATCTGTCTCCATAGGTGTAGCAATAGGTGTGCAATCCATCATCCTAATTTCTCGAGCGTTGTCTTGGTATATTTCAACTGAGAAACAAAGATGTGATTCTCTTTTTCCATACTTCCAATCCAAGACAATAGTGCATCAACCCGAGATCTGTCATGTCGAATGATCGGTTAAGATCTTTCTTCATTGCATCGATCATCCTCACTAAACTACCAATGATGACTAGATCATCAACATAAAAAAAACAATCACAATCTCCCCTTTTTTTTGAGGTAGAGATTGGGATCATATGGATTTCTAAAAATCCATGTTGTACGAGATGCTCATCAATTTTGATGTACCAAGCCCGGGGTGCCTGTTTAAGGCCATACAAATATTTCCTGAGTCTACATACCTTTGCTTCTTGACCAGGTACAACATATCCCTCAAGTTGAGTCATGTAGACTTCTTCTTGTAAATCTCCATTTAGAAAGGCACTTTTTACGTCCATCTGATGGACTTTCCAACCAAACTGTGCAACTAGAGAAAAGATCATCCTGATCATTTTGATCTTAGTTATGGGAGAAAATGTCTCCTCATAGTCAATGCCTTCTTTTTTGTGCATACCCCTTTGCTACTAGTCTTTCTTTATACTTGTCTATGGTCCCATCTACTTTGTACTTTGTTTTGAATATCCATCTGCAACCAATGGGTTTCTTCCTAGTGGAAGATCGACAAGTTGCCAAGTGTTGTTTTTCATCACTGATTATATTCAACATCCATGGCATCTTTCCAAGATTTTGACTTGTAGGGCTTCCTGGACTATAGAGGGCTCATCAGATTCAATAACTCTACTCATCAAAGAAAATTTACTTCTTCTCATGCTTTACTTGTGAGTCCTTGGTCCAGTGGTGGATGTATCCGGTGGAGCATCCAATTTTACATCTCGTATCATGTTAGTATACCACTTGGGCATACGTTGAACTACTCCCATGGGTCATGTTCTATCTAGATCATCACCATCATCCCCATCATCACTTTCATCATCTTGGGAACATCAACTTTTTTTTTACAACAGGTGAAAAATCTACATCAGTGAGTCTCGGAGGAGGAGTCTCTTCTTCCTTCTTCTCAAAAAAACTCAACATCTCTACTGGTGTAGACTTTCCTAGTCTTTGATCCATCAATCTGTACCCAAGAGTCTTCACTTATATAGCCAATGAAGATGAGTTTTTTGTGATTTCATATCCAACTTCTTTCTATTCTTCTTGGGTATGTGCATGCTTTCTTTGCACCCAAATACTCTAAGGTGTGCAACAGATGGTTTCCTTTGACCATGCTTCATATGGTGTTACTCCATCAAGAGAAACTATGGGCACTCTGTTCAACAAATAAACTGTTATTTTTTTTGCTTTCTTCCCAAAATGTCCTCGCTAGTCCAAAATCATCGATCATGCATCACACCATTTCCATGATAGTATGATTTCTTCTCTCAACAACCATTTTTTTGCGGTGTGTGTGGAGGAGGATTTGTCGATGAATCCCATGAGCTTGTAGGTAGGCTTTGAACTCATTACTGGTGAATTCCCCCTCGATCTGAGTGGAGAGAGTTTTGATGTGATGACCAAGTTTCATTCTCAACAACCACTTTGAACTTCTTGAAAGTTTCAAAAGCTTCACTTTTCTTACGAAGACAATATATCCACATTTTTCTCGAATAGTCATCAACACAAAGCATGAAGTACTAAAATCTAGAATGACTCGGTTGCATTGACCGCAAAGATCGGTATGAACCAGATCAAGCTTACCATGAGCTCGATAAGTACTCTTCTTGGAATGAAGCTCTATGTTGTTTTCTTACTAGGTAAATGAGGACACTTATCTGTATCCTTCTGGAGAGATGGTAAATCCTTTTACCATATTATACCGGTGAAGTGTTTTGAGATACTTGAAACTAATGTGACCAAGTCTCTGATGCCACAATGTATGCAGAGGTAGAATTCTTAGCCACAAGTGCTGATCATCTCTATGGAAAAAATCAAGCTAGAACATACATCCCACATTAGAGGCTTTTGCAACTATTTTTGAGCCTCATGATTTGTCTCGAATTAAACACATTTTCTTTCTAATGACTATCAAAGTCAATTTTCAAATTGTGATCTAGGAGTTGACTGACTATAACAGATTCTTTTTCAAACCCAGGGACATATAGTACATCTGATAATCTACAATTGTGTGAACCAAGGGGTAGAGAAATGTTCCCAATCCCTTGTACTATGTATGAAGAATCATCACCTAACGAAACATGATTTTTCAAAGGTGTGTCCCTCATTGTGGTAAACCAGTCTCTATGGCCGGTCATGTGTCGAGTGGCTCTAAATCAACATACCAGACATCACTAGATGATGTGGAAGGTTCACTTGATCGAGCAAGTGTACAAGAAGTCTTCATTATCCAATGTTCTTCTTGCTCAACTATATTTCCTTGTTGATGGGGTTTTCTTCTCTAGTTCCCCTTTTCTTCCCTTGATTGTAGTTAGAATGTCCCTTATAAGATTGTTGATTTTGAGGTCCAGAGTTGCTTGATGAACCTTTCTTATAGGTATTGAACCAACAATATTTTAACTCATGTCCTCTTTTTACAAGATAGGACATTTCTTCTTTTGTTGTTTGTCCCCTTGTTGATGCTGATTTTTGGGACTTTTGAGAGGAATTAGGTTTTCCTTTTCCTTTTCCTTTCCATTTCTGATGAGAAGAAAGTGCCTGCTCCTCTTCATCATCTTTATTGTACATAGCTTCCTCTTGTTGTAGTAGGAGGTTACTAACTTTGTCAAAACTCAATTATCTGATCCGAAAGTTTAGTGTTATCACAAAAATGTGGTATGAAGGAGGGAGTGCTCTCGAAAATGGGAACAAGAGTTGTATCAATGACCTCCTCTCCTAGGGCTAGAAGTGAAGCCCTTAATTCTACAACTCTTCTTAAGAAAGCTTCTATTTTCTCATTTTGTTTGAACTTCAATGTGTGTAACTGACTCTACAAATTTAGTATTACATTCTTGTTCTTGGCCTCATACACTATGCTCAACTTATCCCATGCTTCTTTGGCTGATTTGGCATCACGAATGTGGGGTTGCACATCGTCGACACTACAAACAAGATTATCAGCTTGGCCTTCTGATCGATCTATCAAATTATCATTGTTGTGTTGTATCAGTTGTTGATCTGTTACAAACCATCCACAACATTCCAAATCTCTTCAAACTCAAGTTGTGTTTTGATTTTTGTCTTCCATGTTGCATAGTTATTTCCTCTTAGAAGTTGAGAATATGGAAGAAAGAACTTGGGGGCATTGGTGCCCATTTTGTAGAATCAACTGACAAAGGGTAAGGCTCTTATCACTCTAGGTATATGGTCTCCCAATCTATATACCATCAGTCCGATATACCGAACCTTTCTATATACGCACCTTCCGATATACCCATCGGTATGTGGAAGAAGCTCACCCTTTCTATATACTCAAAGTACATGAAAGAGGTGTTAACGTATGTGAAAGAATCTGATACATGGTACCAAGACAATACTGAAAGGGGTCTGTGATTATTGACACCGCTCAAAGAAATATCCTCATACGCACGCGTAACTTCGCTATATACTCGGATAATTTCAATCTGGATTTAAGTCGAGAAAAATCATTCATAGATGGATGGGAGGGCTCAAAGTGTGTGCATTGTGTCCTTATTACTCCCCATCGATTTAAAGGGTCGATGCCCATGATGTTGTTGTTGCAGCTATATTAGGCATTAAGTGTAGTAGTAGTCATGCAACTTTACCCGTAAGCACTTCCCGAGGCACTTGTTTATACCAAACAACTATGAATGAGATCCAAAGATCTCGTGAGTGATACAAACCAATTTTTTTATTTTTTTTATAAAATCTCTACCAGTTTTAAAGTAGTTACAATGGTTTGTGGTTGAATATGGAACCTAAAATTAGTACAATACACTAAAATATGCAATTACATTTCAAAAAAATTTGAAAAAATTGAATGACATGCAAAAATTTTTTTTTCAGAGGCCTGGTGGCCTTCGAGCTCAATACAAATCTCTTGAAAAAAATGCAAAAATATGCTCAAAATGTAGTTTTTAAGTGACCCCCTTTGGAAAATGTTGCTCAGAATAAAAAATATGCTAAGTGGGAGAAAAAATTTTTTTTTAGGTTTTCTCTCTCTAAATTTAGTAGGGGTTTAGTTGATAACTAGGGGTTTAGGTAGAGGTTTTTGCCATTGTTTTGGTTCTCAAATATTGGTTCACTAAAATTCTCAATAAATCAAAACAAATTTTTGCAAAAAAAAAAGGCTTGGGGGGGGTCAACCCTGAACCTCTCAACCTTCAAAGCCTTTTCTATCCAACCAAAGTTAATCAATGCACTTGTGCACATAATTGAAAGAAATTTATATTTAAATAAAATGTAAATACTAAAACCTAAAGTTTTTAGGGGGATCAAATGGTTCCAACTTATGGAGCCTTAAGCCTTTTGAACTCCACGTGGCAGGTTTTGTGATTTTCACGCGAAAAGGTGGACTTTTGAAGAAATCAAATATTTAACTGCAGGAATTATTTGGCCTTCGCTTGATATCCCTTTGTGCTTTATGTTTGATTTGATTACTATTTTTTTTTTTTGCAATTCATTTTAGATTTATTTTGTGATTCACTTTTTTTTCTTGTTTGATGGTGGATTTGAGCCCATTTCCATTTTGTTGATTTATTTGTTTTATTTTTTAATTTCCTTCCGAAAGGTTTGGTTTTGATTTCCAGTTTGTATGGATTCCATTGGTTGAGCTGACTCGACTCACTCACTTGAATGAGAGGAGTTGATTCAATGAAACAATGTATGGATTTGAGAGTATGTTGCACGTAGGGCTTGGTGGATGGCTCCAAATGACTCAATTAACTTGTAAAAAGGTCTCAAAATTAGTTGTTTGATTTCTCATTTGTGTAATTTAAAATCAGTAGTGACTCGATGGCTCAATCCTTCAACTTTGCACATGTATTTGTAAAAGACCAGTTGTCTCATTTAAGGGTGGATCTCCTTTGTCGCATAGCTCAATGACTTGAAACAGGGATACGACTTGAATTTCTTCTCATGGATGGAATATTTGATGCCCCCAATCCTGGATCAAATGCTTGACATTTAGATGGTAAAGAAAGGATGGCTCACTTCTCGGGCTGGGCTTCGTGGAAGAACTCAAAACTTCTCATTCAATATTGATAGAGAAACTAATTACAAATGTAACTCGGCTCAGCATATAAGCTCAATGTAGAGCTCGCTCAAATCAGGAATGCTGAATTTTGAAAATAACTTGATCCATCCTTCAAATTTGACACAATCCTCCAAATTTAGTAAACTTCTAGACTTAGCAGAGACTAATAAGAATCCTCTAAATTTAGAGGAAAAACCCTAATGGGGAAATTGATTTTTTATTATTTTTTATTATAATATTTCAAAATTTTTCCTTTGCAAGGGGGGGCACCAATGCAAAAAAAAAATTTGTGTTCCAAACACCTAGAATGGAACATGGGGTTGTGGGGATGCATGGATGTCTAAAAGTTCATTGGAGGCAACACAAGCTCTCCTGAGATGCAAATTTCTTCTCCAAGACACTTCTACCTCTTGCAACCTCTCTCCAACCTAACCAGGAGGTTCAACTTGCTCTGGTACCAAATGAAAGTGTAGAAGAGGGACAAGCCTCACACTTTTATTAATAATCAATCAAATCATTTATAAATGAATGACTGCAATATTTATAGATATTACATAATCATGTACATAGAAAAACAGGAGTTGCAACTATGCAACAATAATATAATCCTGTGTACAGAAAAATCCAAATATATGGTTTCAACAATATATAACCATATAACAATTACAATAATGACATAAACTTGCTACGGGAATACAGTTCCCAATTACAAACAATTTATGGTTAATACCAAACTATAACAACTTACCATAATGTAATAATTAACTAAGGTAAATGCACAAATTAACTTAGTAAACTAAGTCATTATCGCCCATAAAGCATCTCTTGGGGATTTTACTCAATATTTTTGTTGTTGGTGATTTTCATCTATTTAAAGTCAAATAGAACTCACAAAATTTTTATAAGTAGAAAAACTAATCCAAAAATGGCCCCACCTCTATCAAAATATCACCACCTAGAAAGTGGGAAATGATGCAAGAGTTAGATTTTTGGAAGATAGGAGTGCATGGTTCTGTATGGATGAAAATGAACACATGATCTTCAACTACACTCGACCCCCAAGGTCATGCCGAAGCACCGATGTTGAATGTGTGTGGCTAACTATAGGAGGATCAGTGACTAAGATTTGGTAGTGTGATCTCCTGGTAGTTGAATTGGCAAAGGGAGATTTAGAGGCTATGAATGGGTAGCATAAATTCCCTATGGTTTGTTTTCCTAACTTAGATCTAAGTGCTAAACTAGTTTGAAGTGTCCATGTAAACTAAATGAAATTAACAATCTATGCTACTGCTGAAAGGAAACTAATCTAAACAAATCACAAAACTAAAATATTACAATCACAAACAACAATTTGCTTCTATTCTAAATAATTAAAATATTTCTACACTAAAACTAAACAAGCGAGATAACTTGGTGTGGTTATTCACCTGTGCTGAGTGTATTGAAACTAAACTAACTTAAAACACACACTTTTCCAAATGATCTATGATGTGTAGACAACCTCCTATAGATATTCTCTCCTTTAGATCCACAGGGATGGGAAGAAGAGGATCCATCATCGGGAGTTTGCTATGAAAGATTCAAACCCTCTTGGAAATTAACTAATTGCTTGAAAATGAATGAAAATTGATTTCTACTCTATTTTGATATGATATAACAATGATAAATTGTAAGAATGAAGGAAATAAAACAACAAATCTAACCTGGAATTCACATAACAAAGGTAAATCCAGTTGTGTAGTAGTTTGTCCCCTTAGTTTGTCCTTTCTTTCTCCAAGTGTTCATATGAGTCCAAGGGATTGGGAATGCAAGAACAACAACGGGGAGGATGGCACTTGAGAAATGGTAGCTTGAAGCAATTTGGATGTAATGCAAGTAGAAGAGAGATAACACAAGAGATTTGAGCTTGGATATGCAATTCCTAGCAAGATTATGGAAGCTCAACAATACAAGATACACAAAATTCTTAGGCTCTTTGCTAGAATACAAGCATGGAATATATAGGAATGGAGGATAGGAGGTTACTTCATGCACAAGGAAAGAAGAGGCAATTATAACTAATTAAATCTTATTAAAATAGAAGGAGAAAGGAGAACCAATCAAACAAAGCTATTTTTAGCCAATTCAACTCACGGACGCATGCAAAAAGAAAATTTAAGTGAATCTGTTGCATGTTTAAAACACGTTGAAGAATATGGAAAAAGCAGTGAGGACCGCCGCCACTATGTATGGTGGCAATTTTGGGATCACCACCTGCCAGGCGGCGATTTACGAACCACTTTGCCTGTAGCAAGGCGGCGGTCCTAGCAATCTTGCTGAGGCCAAAACAAGCACGTAAAGAGGCAGGAGATGGAAAAATGCATGGAAAAGCTAGTAAGGCCATATAGGCTACAAATATATATTGAAATGGGCTTTTGGAACTCGAACACCTTCTTGAAAGGATTTTGAATCATCATTGGGGACCTTTGTAACCATTTTCCAACAATGTAGCACATGTAATTTTGGGTGCGTACATATTTCCCCCTCAAAGAAGCATCTTAGCCATGAAGAGGTGTAAAAGTAGATTACGAGTATGGCATTCTTGAACGGGAGTTAGAAGCTATACCTGACATGCCCATGTGTTGAAATCTTGCCATCCAAACTCCCACTACCTACAAGAAAAAAGAAAACTCAAGTGCAGATAGATAAAATATTGAAAAATAAACACTAAATTAAAATGACAAGAGGACTTACCATCTCCACGTGCGGGGATATAGAAATATACTGCGCCAACGCTCCAAATTTCACTATGAACACATACACTCAAAACGAAGTTATAACAACATACATATATCTAAGAAAAATCATTTTAAATTCATTTGTGCATACTGACTTGGTGATTTTTGAAATTTGTGAGCCTATAGTGACCATTTTTTTTTTTTTGAGTATGGTTGAATTGGAATGGAATTAGGAATGGTATTTTGCATTAGGCTTGACCCTTTGTTGTTTGAATGCTTTTGAGAATAAATCCTAAGAAATTCGTAACTAGAGCGGTCATAAGGGGCCTCAAAGAGGTAGATAGGTAGAGTGCCTTTATTGCTTAGTCTCCATTTTGTGAGGCGTATATGATGTTTTGATATTTCATGCTCATTGTGAGCATTTTGACCGCACCTAGTGTGTGATGGCATTGTACAAAACTATGACACACCATGATATGTACATTTTTTTTGGCTCGATTATTCCTTGCATAGAGTTGGCTTGAATTGATGGTTTGATTCATTTGTGTACTCTTAGATGTTTAGAATTTCCAATTTTCTATGCTTTTCAAAATGCATGCAGTGGACATGAATGCTAATGAAATGATTTCTTTTTCTTGCTTTGTAATGCTAATATATGATAATATATGATAACGCAATCACATTATGATGTTGAACTTTAGTTTCTCTAAGCAACCTTTGATACTTCATATTGTCTTGATAAAACATGATGATATAATGATATGATAAGAAGATGTACTTGCCCGCTCATGACCCCACACAACCAAGTAGGATGCGAGGCTCAACACCAAGATCCGAAAAGGCACAAGTTACAAACTATTGTTGAATGACAGCTTATGAGAGAAAGACAAGGATTTGGCAAGACCAAATTGAGACGCTACAACCTCACTCTACTTCAGCTTACCTCATAGCTTAGAATGTTATTTACTTTCCAGGTTTATCTAGAATTAGATCCGTAGATGGCTACTTGGTTGACAAAATCTGGTTTTGAGGTTTTAGACTCTTTTGGAATTTTGGACATCTAACTCACTTTGTTTTTGACTTAAGATCTCACAATATTTGGGTGAATTATTTGTAACTTTCAAGTTTATCAAAGAGACCCCCTACACCTTGCCCCATGCTACCAGTAGGAAGTATGGGCTCATCACTATGGACAAGGCATAGGCGAGTAAGGGCACTTCTCTCCTTTCCCAACCCTACATCACTAGTAAGAGATGCAAGCTCAACACCGAAGGTTGGTAGGGAAAAGAAATGTGTAAAATAAAAATTTTCTGTGGATTTGCATTTGACTTACTTATTTGGGAAAAATGTTTAGAATGTTCTTATTTCTAAAGAGATTTTTCTGGGATAGATGTGACACCATGAAGCTTCTAGAAAAAACTATAGGCAAAGACACCTAACCCAGAAAGAGACTATAAGTAGAGCTAAGTATGCATGCTTTGGTATGGTTACTTTCAAAGCTTTGTCTTATCATTTTTTGGATAGAAGAAATGATTTGGAAATAATTGATGATACCGTGAAGATTTGAAGAGACATGATTTGAATGTTTTTTTAATATTGGTAAATAGTTTTTTGAAAGGGACTATACCCTTGTGTACAAAAGGAGGCCTAAAAGCCTGAATAAGAGAGAGGAGCAGAGAAGCTGTATCAAAGCACAAAAGTTACAGCAAAGAACACCGAAGCCTAGAAACAGCAACACAAACGAGACTTAACAAAGAAAACAACTCATGAACAAAAAGCAAAAGCCTACGACAAGAGCAAAAGGTAAAACTGGACTACTTCTTGGCCGCTTGATCAATACTCATCTTTACTTTTTTCCAAGCATGGTACATACCCAGCGTGGTCATATGAGCAGCATCCGTCTTATCGAGCTCCTCTCTGGTTCTTTTACTCTCTTTCTCATTGCCCCAAAGAGTCATCGGGACACCGCTGAGATGCGAAACACTTCTTGCATGACCTTCGATGAATTCCTCTATGGCCCTGAATGCTGCAATATTATACTCATGATTTGAATGTTTTGACAATGTTTTCAAGTTTTTAGAGTTTCTATAAGTATAAGTCCTTGATCACAAATTTACGAAAGGACTGTGAGATGAAAATGTAATGCGAGATGCAGAATGTACATATGGGAATGCAGGTGAAACTACATGTCATGATGTAAGGTGAAGAAATTTGATGAATATCGAATTCCTCACCCCTAAAAGTACATAGCGGAGAACCATGATCCTCAAAATTTTCATTCTTTTGACAAGGCCTAGCATTCTAAGTCTAAAATTGCAACCCTTTCCTAGAGGTGCATATGTCCAATCATTAACCTCATTTTTCGAGAGAGGAATTTGTGTACCTCCTTGTCATGTTCTTGAGAAATGGTGTGTGGGTGAGCATGACTATGTTGTTGTTAGTGTAGGTTATTATTTATCCTTTTATTTATTTATTAGGATAATTCTTACACTTGTGTTATCCCTACACTTGTTGGGTTATCTTGCCTAGGTGTACTAGTTGTGTGGAGTTAACTTACTAGTTGTGTGGAGTTAACTTACTAGTTATGTGGAGTTAGCTTACTAGTCTTTTGGAGTTAACTTAACTACCAAGTATTAGTTTTTTTTTTTATTATTGGCAAATAGTTTTTTGAAAGGGACTATACCCTTGAGTACAAAAGAAGGCCTGAGAGCCGGAATAGGAGTGAGAATCAGAGAGAATGGATCAAGATCCAAGTGTTACAATTAAGCTTGAAGTAGCCCAAACAACCTGCAATGGATCAAGATCTAACTAACTACCGTATTAGTTAGTGAGAGTTCTTCACTACTTATTTTGGTAGTAGTTACATTTCCCTCCTCTTATATGTACATCTTTCTTATTGAGTAATTCAAGTCATTGTATTGTAATGTATTGAGCATTATGGATTATGATGGATTTCCATATATGGTATTTTAGCTCTTCTATTTTTAAAATCTAATGTGGTGTGCTATTATCATCTGAGATCACGGCTTGAAATAATCTTCTTATCATTCCTTTCATGGTATCAGAGTGATAGATGATGTAGACATCCATTTGTAAGTTTTTCTTTGCAAGCAAGGGTTTATTATTTTCATGTATTTGGAATTTGTTAGCACTTTTCTACAACATGCATTTTTATGTAAAACGGAGTGTGCCATTAGATTTGGAAGGTTCCAAAACCATAGAATCAACTGTAAACTTGACCATGTTTTGAGACAGTTAAATCTGGATACAGCTATGTACCATCTAGGTGCATTCTTTTATCCATTTGATATAAGTGTGTACCTTCCAGATGCATTCTTTTATCCTCTGGACATTTCGGTTTTGGATGCATTCTTTGTTAGGAAATAAGGGATAAAATATGTGGAATAATCCCTCACAAAATCACAACAGTAAAAACTAATATGCAGAAAATATTACAGATCTTAAATAAAAGTGCAAAATAAAATAACACAACACAAAGAGATAGTATTTAACGTGGTTCACCCAATTTGGGCTACGTCCACCAAGAATCACTTGCTCAAATTTTATTACAAGCCACCTCTCTCTCAATACAATACCCATATCTGTTTGGAGCTATGCTCAACAAACTCTACAAAATTCACACCCGAATTCAAAACACATCTATAATGTTACTATTTTCCTACCATATGTATAAAACCATATAAGTAGACAATTTCTTAAGTAGTTTTACAAAACCGCGGGTATTAAAACCATGGGCCTAAACCATCCTAAAAACCTATGGGTCAAAAATCTTGCCCATATGAGAAAAACACGTTTCCCGATATATCGAGCATGTTTTAAGGCCCAAAAAAATTTTTGGGCTACGCCCCAAACCCCTACTACTTGGGAGCTACCGCCCTAAGACCCCAACTCAAAGCCCGGCCCACCCCAAACCCCGAAAGACAACTCTAAAAGTGTACGATACTCTTAGTGTACATTATTCAACACTTTCTCACATGAAAACATGCTCCATAACTTAACAATATCCCACTTGGAGACTAGTTTTCCTCTAAGAAAGCTTCTCAACCCTTCACTAATTTGTGTGAAGACCAACCAAAGCTGAACACAGCTTCATTTTTTCCCTCAGTGACCACCTTGGTCATCATGTCTCTGTAAGATTTTGACTGGTATGAATCTTCTCGAAATTTCACTTCTCTTCCTCTAAAGTTGTCATGATGAAATTGTACCTTAACTCGTATATGCTTTGTCCTAGAGTGGAAAGCAGAGTTCTTCACTAAGTGTATAACACTCGACTATCACTATGCATATTTCCTTCCTTATTATTATATCCCAACTCCTCAAGAAATTGTTGTAACTAATCTTGCATCATTTATTTGCTTGCCTCTTTGGTTGACAAAGCCACCACTTATGTAGTCATGAAATCCAGCTTCACTGTTGTCCCACCTATAATGCAAACATAACCCGTTGTTCTCCTCCTGCTGTCACATCTCTAGCCATATCCAAATCTACATAACCACACAAAATGGTGTCTAATCCACTATATCACAAAACTTTCCCCATGGTCCCTCTCAAATACTTGAAGGATCCACTTTACTACACACTGCCAATGATATCTACTTGGATCACTCATAAATCTACTCACCGCTCCCACTACATGGGAAATATCAGGCCTGGTACACACCATGACATACATCAAACTACCAACCATTGATGAGTAAGGTACCTTGTACATCTGGTTTCTCTCTTGCTCTATCTTGGGATCTGCTCCTTTGATAACTTGAAATGGCCTCACCAAAGGAGTCTCAACCGGTTTAGCATCTTCATATTACACCTCTCTAAGACCTTCTTAATGTAATATTCCTAAGATAAAGTCAGCTTCCGTTCCTTCTTATCCTGATATATCCTCATACCAAGGATTTGTTTGGCTACCCCCAAATCCTTCATAGCAAAAATTCACTTAGTAATTAGCTTCTTGAGTACTTTTATTTCCCGCATGTTTTTACTCGCAATTAACATGTCATCCACATATAGACAAAGGATAATATAACTGCCATCCTCAAATTTCTTTGAATACATGCGCATGGTTAGAATGACATCTAATATAACCTTGTTCTATCATGAAGCTATGAAATTTCTTATACCATTGACGCGAGCTTGTTTCAAGCCATACAAGCTCTTCTTCGCCTTGCACACCATCTCCTCTTTACCTTTGACCTTATAGCCCTTTGGTTGCTGCATATATAGTTTCTCCTCCAAATCACCATGGAGAAATGTAGTCTTTACATCAAGTTGTTCTAAGTGTAAGTATTTTTCTGCAACTATTCCTAAAACAGTTCTAATAGAAGTCATTTTTACTATAGGAGAAAAAATATTATCAAAATCTATACCTTTGTTCTTTGCAAACCCTTTGACCACCAACCGGGCCTTGTATCTTTTCTTTCCTCCTTCCTCTTTGAATCTAAACACCCACTTGTTTTGTAATGCTCTTTTTCCTTTAGGTAGCTTCACCAAATCCCATGTCTGGTTCTCCATGAGAGCATTATGCTCCTCATCCATGGCTTGCTCCCACTTCTTCCTGGAATCTACCTACATTGCTTCATCAAAGCTCTCTAGCTCTCGAATATTAGTGAGTAATAAATAATAAAGAGAAGGAGAAAACGTTCTGTTCTCTTTCTTACCTTAGAAGACCTCCTCAATATAGGAGTTTGGGGTTCTTGTTGAGGAGGTTCCTAAACTCCGATTCATGTGTCACTTTCCCATCCGAAAGATCCTCTACCACTGTATATTCTTTCTTGGATTCTTTCCCGTTTTCTTGTAATTACTTGCATATACATGAATTTCTCATTAAAGACCACATCCCTATATCGAATGATTTTCTTGTCCTTAATATTCTAACATTTATATCCAAAGTCATCACCACCATAACCAATGAAAGTACATTTTTCTAATTTAGCCTCTAGCTTGGTCCTATCATCCTTATCTATATGGAAAACACCTCACATCCAAAGACTCTAAGAAATGAATAATCAACTTTCTTACCATACCAAGCCTCCTCAAGTATGCCTCCATCCAAGGCACTTGAGGGTCCTTTATTTATCAAGTACACAACAGCTCACCGCGTTCTCGCCAAAAAGAAAGAGACGATCCCCGCATGTAACCTCATGCTCCTAGCACATTCCATTATTGTTTTGTTCATCCTTTCTGACACCCCATTTTGTTGTGGAGTTCTTGGAACCATATTTTTCCTGCAAATTCCATTCTTAGAACAATAATCATCAAATTTATCATGCTGTAATACTCCCCTCCATTATCTGACCTGAGACATTTTAGCTTAAGACCTATTTCATTCTCTACCAAAGCTTTCCATTTAAAAAAGTGTCAAATACATCATATTTGTTTCTAATACAATAAACCCAAACTTTCCTTGTTGCATCATCAATAAAAGTAACATAATAACTTGAACTCCCAAGAGATGATACCTGAGCCAACCCCCACACATCAGAATGTACCAACTCTAACTTACTCTCTTTCTTTGTAGGTCCAACCTTGAGTAAACTTACTCTCTTATGTTTCCCATATATGCAGTCCTCACAGAACTCCAAACTTGTTTCTCAGTATATCCAGAAAATCCTTCTTTATGATCTCTATGCCCTTATGGCTCATATGACCAAGCCTATAGTGCCAAAATATTGTATCTACTTCTAAAGCCACAAGATTACAAACATTAGTGCTATAAGTGGTTAAATACAAGGCTCCAACCTTCTTACTTCTTGCCACCACAAGAGCACCCTTGGTAACCTTCCAAGAGTCCGTTGTAAATATCACAAAGAAAACCATCACTTCCCAACCGCCCTACCGATATCAAATTTCATCTTAATGTAGGCACATGTCTGACATCCTTCAATAACCAAGTATTCTCATTCTGCATCTTAACTTGAACAAAACCTTTTCCAACTATGTTGCAAGGCTCATCATCACCAAGAAAAACATGCCCAAAATCTCCTTGAACATAATCAACAAAATAGTGCCTATGTGGAGTAGCATGGAAAGAAGACCCCAAATCTAAAACCCAAGATTCAGTAATATTGTGCAAAGAAAGAATCAAAGCATCCTGACATACATTACCCGTTGCCACATTTGCCTCCTTATTTTCTTCCTGTTGTTTCTTCTTGTCCCGAATCTCCCAACAATCCTTCTTTACATGCGTAGACTTTCCATAGTGCTAACATACTATCTTACTTTTGGATTTTGACCTTGCCCGATCCTTTGATTTTCCACGGCTTCCTCTATTCTTCTATCTCCCTCTAGTTTCCACTGTCAAAGCATTCCTTGAAGTAGAAGATTCACCAGAGCTTTTTCTTCACATTTCCTCACTTAGAATCACCCCTACAACATCCTCAAACTTCAACTTTGAGTTACCTAGAACCGAGTTTCTTTTGGCCATTACTGTGCTATGCCAACTCTCGTAAAGAGCAAAAGAACTAATAAAGCCCTAAATTCTTCATAAAATTCTATTATAACCGAAGCTAGCATATTTATAACCGTATTAAAATCTTTAGGTGATCTCACACAACCATTCTCGACATCTTCATATTAAAAAAAATCATTAAAAATCTTATTAGAGGCAAAGGGTTTTTTCATATAACTTCCCAATGCATCCATCCGTTCTTTTGTAGTCTTTTCCTTTGAAACATTAAATAATACCAAGATGCAAGACACAATCGGATTGTCCCAAGTGCCTTCTATCTAGTAAATCCCATTCCGCATACATCATATTCGAGGATTTGTTCACCTTCTTAGATAGTGGAATATAATGATCCTTCGATAATGGTAATCTTTCATCTGCATCTTCTAAAGACTGAAATTCTACCCATTGAAATTATCAATCCTAGATCTTCCATCATCTGCCATAGCTCCCACTCAAGATAAAACTTTCCTACGATTCAACACTTGATGAAACCAAACTAGGATCTCGATACCAATTATTAGGAAATAAGGAATAAAATATGTGAAATAATCCTCTTAATCGCAAAAGTAGAAACTAATATGTAGAAAATATTACAGATCTTAAATAAAAGTGCGGAATAAAATAACACAACACAAAGAGACAGTATTTAACGTGGTTCACCCAATTTGGGCTACGTCCACCAAGAATCACTTGCTCAAATTTTATTACAAGCCACCGCTCTCTCAATACAATACCCAGATCTGTTTGGAGCTATGTTTAACAAACTCTATAGAATTCACACCCGAATTCAAAACACATCTCGTATCATTACTTATTTTCTACCATATGCATAAAACCATATAAGTAGACAATTATTTAAGTAGTTTTACAAAACCATGGGTATTAAAACCATGGGCCAAAACCGTCCCATAAACGTATGGGTCAAAAATCTCACCCATATGAGAAAATCACATTTTCTAAACTCCAAGTGAACAACCGTGGAAAGTGTACAGACTCTTGAGTGTACAGGGTCTTCAACACTTTCTCACATGAAAACAGGATCCATAACCTAACATTATTTTATCCACTGGATGCAGATCTGTACCCTCTGGGTGCATTCTTTTATCCATTAGATATAAGCATGTACCTTCTCGATGAATTCTTTACCCTATGGATATTTTAGTTTTGGATGCACTTTTTATCCATTGGACGTGATCTCGTGCACCCTCTAGGTGCATCTTTTTATCCATTGGATATAAGTATGTACGTTCCAAATGCATTCTTTTACCCCGTAGATATTTTAGTTTTGGATGCATTATTTTATCCACTTTAACGCAGATCTATACCCTCTGGGTGCATTCTTTTATCCATTTGATATAAGCGTGTGCCTTCCAGGATGCATTCTTTAACCCTTTGAATATTTCAGTTTTGGATGTATTCTTTTATCCACCGGATGCGATCTGTACCCTCTTGGTGCATTCTTTTATCCATTGAATATAAGTGTGTACCTTCCAGGATGCATTCTTTTACCTTCTGGATATTTCAATTTTAGATGCGCTCTTTTATCCACTAGACGCAGATCTCTGCACCCTCTGGGTGCATTCTTTTATCCATTTGGATGCGAGATCTGTACCCTCTGGGTGCATTCTTTTACTCTCTAGATATTTCGCTTTTGGATGCGGTCTTTTATCCACTGGACATAGATCTGTACCCTTTGGGTGCATTCTTTTATCCATTAGATATAAGCATGTACCTTCCGATGTATTCTTTTACCCTCTGGATATTTTTGTTTTGGATGTAGTCTTTTATCCACTTTGGATGCAGTCTGTACCCTCTGGGTGCATTCTTTTATCCATTGGATATAAGCGTGTACCTTCTAGATGCATTCTTTTACCCTCTGGATATTTTTTTTGGATGCAATCTTTAATCCATCGACGCAGATATGTACCCTCGGGGTGCATTCTTTTATCCATTGGCTATTGATGTGTACCCTCTGGATGCAATGATTTACCCTCTAGGCATTTTAGGTTTTGGGTGTAGGCTTTTATCCTTTAGTTGCAAGCATGTATCATGTGGATGCACTCTTTTACCCTTTGGACATTTGGGTGTCACGTTTACCTTTTTTTTTTAAAAGATCAACATTAAAATATTATTTTAGTAAGCAAAAACCTTCTAGAGCTCAAAACTTTTGATCTGGCTCGATTAAGGTGATCTTTTTTTTAAATTGTGTATTGTTTCAAGATCTACGCATTGGTGACATTTTGAACACATATTTCAAATTTAAAAGTTACTTTTATCATTGTAATGTTTATACGCACTCAATTATAAAGTGTCAAATTTGGGAGGGTGTTGTAATCACTAGTGGACATAATTTCGGTTGAGCCCGACGTCCTCAAGTTTTGGGTGTTGCATTATTGTATCTATGGGTGTATGCATTTATATATCTATTTTTGTTGAGATATTCTAGATCTCGTATTTTCAACACTTTATTTTTGGCATGTTGATCTCTCTTATGGGGGAGCTAATCAAAGGCCCAATGTTAGCTTTGTCGATGCTTGAGTAGTTGATTTTGGAAACTCATATAGATATGTGGTGTCACTCTACCCATTTAGCACTATGGGAGGGTGTGGTATTGATACTAACTCTTTAGGTTTCGTGTCATTGCCTTGTTACATGTTAATACTTTCTTCGGGTTTTGTATCCTTGTCTTGTTACCTTGGCTTTTCTTGGATCATGGCACTCCTATTTATTTGGATCTCGTGTCCTTGCCTTATTACCTTGGTTGTTCTTGGATCGTG
Source organism: Taxus wallichiana var. yunnanensis (assembly GCA_018340775.1). NCBI lineage: Eukaryota > Viridiplantae > Streptophyta > Pinopsida > Cupressales > Taxaceae > Taxus > Taxus wallichiana. Next base: position 879,135,351 of record CM031242.1, read on the forward strand.
TTACACCTATTTGTAGGTAGCTTGATCAAATTATTTTTGGTGTTTTTTTTTCACTTTTGACATCACTCTATTGATACTCCTTGATTGAGCTATTCTCAGGTGAAACCCAATGTCAGATTTTTTGAGTTCTATGATCGAGCAGTGGGTTTAGACCACAATGCACACCAAACTTCTTCAAAATTGTATGATTTTTTGAGCTGAGCCTCTTAGGATATATTGCAGCAACGGATTTTTCTCTCTACTTTGTTATTACTGGTTTTGGGTACCTTACGATGTCCATTTTTCCTAGTTTTTGTACATGGGCTCATCGGGAGCCTTGTTTCGGAACCCACCTTCTTTTCCACCCACATAAGCTATGCTTATGCAGGAGGGTGTTAGTGTAGGTTATTATTTATCCTTTTATTTATTTATTAGGATAATTCTTACACTTGTGTTAGCCCTACACTTGTTGGGTTAGCTTATCTTAGGTGTACTAGTTGTGTGGAGTTAGCTTACTAGTATTTTGAGTTAACTTAACTACTAGTATTAGTTAGTGCAAGTTCTTCAACACTGATTTAGTAGTAGTTTCACTTCCCTTCTCCTATATGTACATATTTCTTATTGAGTAATTCAAGTCATTGTATTGTAATGTATTGAGCATTATGGATTTCCATATATGGTATTTTAGCTTTTCTCGTTTGCAAATCTAATGTGGTGTGCTATTAACATCCGAGATCATGGCTTGGAAAAATCTTCTTATAATTCCTTTTAGCTACTCGGCCTCGTTTCCTATGTGGAGCGTTGTGTTTATTTGTGACACTTACTGAATGATAAGGCCTTGCCCCATGGATATGACAAGCTTAGTTTTCGAATGCACATAGGTTGAAATCATGGTTTAGAATAGAACAACCCTCGGAGATGGTTTTGATGGGAATCATTTTAATCTCAAATTTTCATTCTTCATTTGTTAATTCTATCATGTTTACACCTAGACTGGGTCATCGAAGGGAAGAGATACTAAACCAAGAAGACTACCCATTCCAGCGTGGTTCAAATAGGAGGAAGATCGGATCGTCACTCTCTAAGAGTTTCATAATTCTTGTTATGGTCTTAGTGGACATTGTTTCCATAGATATTGATTTACCCTTATCTATTTTTTCTACCTCAAATTTTTTTGGGTTAATGACTTCAACCTTTGGAACGTCCAGTGGTAACCGGACTAACTATTTTGTTGGAGGTGGTTTGTTCAATTGATTCGTAGGAAGTTCATACTCTTTATGGATTCATTTCTTCTTCTTGAGGTTTTCTAAGTGTATATCGAAGGGCTTAGGATCCCCTTAAGTGATGAAGACTTTCCCCCGAATGGAGGAATCTAATCATGGCTGAACAATGTATAAGGGATAGCCTTCATTCGATGAATCCAGGTCTCTCAAGGATCATGTTATAACTTTTTCCTTGTCGATAATGTAAAACTTTGTCAAGATGGTTTTGGACCAAGTGTGACTAGAAGAACTATGGTTCTAATTGAGGTCGCTTTAGACCTGTTTGTCGTGCCTTGCAAAGTGTTTCTCAGTAGAGGAGTAATTTATCTCCCCATATCCCAACTTCTGTAAGAAAGAGAAAGGAACCACATTTACGCAACCCCATCATCAATCATGGCTCTCTTAATATAATTTTTATAAACCTAGACTTGTAAAAATAAGGCAATATCACCTCTTCTGAAATTTCAATGTTAGATGGCATCTTGTCTATATCGAAAACAAACCCAAAGATCCCTATCGTCCCCATCTGAGGATGTATGTCAAAGTCAATATGATTTATTTGAGCACTAGGAGGTGGTGTAACATGGATTAGATGACCAAGATCTAGTGCATTGAGTAAAGTAGAACGATGCGTAGGTGAATTCTTCAACAAATCTAGAAACGAAATGTGAGAAAAGGTCTTATTCAAATCCGATATTAAATCATAGGCTCCTACTGGTTTTGTGATTGTCTGAACATCATCCTAAGGAAGGAAAGAGTGGGAAGGGGTTGTGAAATATACTCCCTCATCTGATTTATTGCATTAATTTTACGTTGACCTCTAGTTCAACTAATCCCAAGATTTTTGTGTTATCGTTTGAACCAAGGTTAGGAGAGACTCGAGAGTTATTAGAAGTTGAGGCTTCGTGGTCATCATTTCCTATAATAATGCCTTTGTTTGTATTTTGTGAATTCACCTTGAAATTTTCAGGATGTGTAGGGAGTGGATCTCAAAATATGCTCACATTAGCATTCTGAGGAGCTACAGTCCTGTATAGTCAGATTGCGAGTTTGTTTTAGGATTTTCTAGGAACATGTCTATGAAGAGTTGCCTTTGTTTTTCCTAAGTCCTTGTAGAAATTTGTTGCAATCACAAAAATTCCTATCGTCATGACCTCGAACCTTATGGAAAACACAATATAGGTTAGGGTCGTAATCTCTTGGCCTTTGATAAGCATCTTTTTGTTGTTGATTATAACCTTGGTTGTAGTTTTGAAATTGATTTTATAACCATGATTCATTGCCCCTTGGCTAGAGTTTTGATACTAGTTTGGGCCTTGTGTTTGATTTTGTCTTTGCGGCGGATGATTTACATCAACTATGTTGACAGATGACACAATGTTGGGGCCTCTTTGATTTCTTAGGAGTTGTTATTATTAGTGTTGTCGTTGTTTGGAAAACCAACATTCTTGGCTTGATCAGTAGCACTATTCGTGGTAGCACCATGATTGCGATTCACACCCTTAGGTCTTTGGTTGTTGGCACCATTTTTTTGATAATTTGCATTATTTTGATTTGGGGATACCAATTTCCCATTGGAACCATAGGTCTTACGCCCACTGTCTATAGAGGCTTGATCAATCCAAAGCGTTCCTTCCAATACTTCCTCATAACTATGGAAAGGAAACTTTTGGACCTCTTCCTTAGTCTCTTGATTGAGCAAGTGAAGGAAAATATCACAAATTTCCATCTGGTCCATGTTGGGTGCACTTGTAGAGGAATAGAGAACTTGGTGCCATCTCTGGATGAAATGGGCGGCATATTCATTTTGCTCCTATCTAATATGTAGGAACTCCTTAATCCTTGTATGCAACAAATTGTTCATGTCAAATGCTTTGATGAACTCGGAAACAAGTTGTTTGAAGGAATGTATCAAGCTTCGGAATACGGTAATACGAATCTAGTGCGATTCCTTCCGAGTCTTTGGAAAGATCTTAGCCACTACAACATCCAAAGGAATCAATTCGCTTATAGCAGAGGCGTAGGCCTTGATATGAGCATTCGGGTCTCCTTCTCCCTTAAATTTTGGAAGATCCAAAATGGGCGCAGAAGCATGACACACATATGGTGAATTCAAGAGGCTCCTTTAAATACTCAACATATGTACCCATTGCGTAAGATTCCACCCTTGAAGATCCTTGACGAGGAGGTGGAGGAGGAGGAGTTGGATAAGCTACATTGTAAGTGTTGATAGGAACATATGGGGTCCCTTGATATGGCACGTAGGAGAGGGAATGGTATATGGGTCCATCCGAGGGTTTTTGAATACATATGCATGTAAGGTGGGATAGTACCAAGATATGGACTAGCGGGCGTAAAACTAGGGAATGTCGCATTGCCTATTGTGGTGGCATTTAAGAACACACTTCCGACCAGCCCTTGTGTAGGATAAGCTTGAGAAGGATGAGGACCCATCCCTAATGTGTCTAACCCTGTGAGGAGATCACCTGGATTTGAATGAACCCGATAACCTTGTTGTACAGGATATTGTGTTGGTTGTTCATTGGAAGGGATGTATCCTTTGTTGTCAATTGGATACCCCATGTTCTGCCCTACTGCATGTGTTGGTTGTGAAGTCTGGGCACTTTCTAGTTCTCTAATCCTCCCTACTAAAGTATAAATGAGATCATTGGGAGAGGATTGAGTCCCTTGTTGGGGTGCCTATGGTGTAGGGTTTGATTGAGCGGGCTCATGATACCCTGTTATGAATTTTTCAGTGTTATAATTCTTGTCTTCCTTAGAAGTAAGAATCTTAGGATAGGTATTTGAAATCTCGAAGCTAAAGCCTTCATTCTATCCAAAGACTCATCTATCTGATGAAGAGGATTAGCTATTCGTGCAAATAGATCATCCTCTTGATTGCATGGAAATGTGAGGTCTTGACAAGACTCTATGGTAAGAACTGTTCCATTTGTGATAACAACGTGGTTTGTATCAAAGTTAATCATTTTTAATGTTTAACAGCTTGATCAACCTCCTCCATTCTTACATAGTTAATGGGGTTTTAAGTGTAACTAGGTTGGACGTTGCTTGTGTAATTGTCACCCCACCTTGAAAGATATGGGATTTTTGTGGTTGAACATTGGTGTAATATCTATCAGAGCCAAATGGCCCACCAAACTCTCTTCTAGACATATTTTAGAAAGTATAAAATACCTACCAAAATAGGGGAAGAAATGGAGAGGTGAGGTAATAACAATGAAATAAAAGGAAACAAGAAGGAATTAATCCTTCACGTCAGGTTCACCAATTTGTACGGATGAAAATGAACACGTGATCTTCAACCGCACTCACCCCCGAGGTCATGCCGGAGCAGCCAATGTTGAATGTGTGTGGCTAACTATAGGAGGATCAGTGACTAAGATCTGAGTAGTGTGATCTCTAGTAGCCGAATTGGCAAAGGGAGATTTAGAGGCTATGAATGGGTAGCATAAATTCCCTATGGTTTGTTTGCCTAACTTGGATCTAAGTGTTGAACTAGTTTGAAGTGTCCATGTAAAATTAATGAAATTAACAATCTATGTTACTACGGAAGGAAAATAATCTAAACAAATCACAAAACTGAAATATTACAATCACAAACAACAATTTGCTTCTATTCTAAATAATTAAATTATTTCTACACTAAAACTAAACAAGCGAGATAACCCGGTGTGGTTATTCACCTGTGCTGAGTGTATTGAAACTAAACTAACTTAAACACACTTTTCCAAATGATCTATGCTATATTAGAAACCTCCTACAGATATTCTCTCCTTCAGATCCACAGGGATGGGAAGAAGAGGATCCATCACCGGAAGTTGCTATGAAAGATTCAAACCCTCTTAGAAATTAACTAATTACTTGAAAATGAATGAAAATTGATTTCTACTCTATTTTTATATGATATAACAATGATAAATTGTAAGAATGAAGGAAATAAAACAATAAATCCAACATGGAATTCATAGAACAAAGGTAAATCCAACAGTTGTGTAGTAGTTTGTCCCCTCAGTTTGTCCTTTCTTTCTCCAAGTGTTCATATGAGTCCAAGGAGTTTGGAATGTAAGAACAACATCGGGAGGATGGTGCTTGAGAAATGGCAACTTGGAAGCAATCTAGACACAATGCAAGTAGAAGAGAGATAGCACAAGAGATATGAGCTTGGCTATGTAATTCCTAAAGAAGATATGGCAGCAAGACAATCAATACAAGATACACAAAAATTTCAAGCCCTTTTCTTGAATATAAGCATGGAATATATAGGAATGGAGGATAGGAGGTTACTTCATGCACAAGGCAAGAAGATGCAGTTATAACTAATTAAATCTTATTAAAATAGAAGGAGCAAGAAGAACCAAGTAAACAAAGCTATTTTTAGCCAATTTGGCTCATGGATGCATGTAAAAAGAAAATTTAAGTGAACCGTCGCATGTTTAAAACACACGTGAAGAATATGGCAAAAAGCGGAAGGACCTCTACCTTGTGTAGGGTGGCGATTTTAGGACCACCACCTTGCCTCAGTGCAGCGGTTTATGAACCACCACCCGTAGGGCAGCGGTCCTGGCACTGAAGGCCAAAACAAGCACAAAAAGAGGCGGGGAGATGGAAAAATGCATGGAAAAGCTGAGTAAGGCCATCTAGGCTACAAATATATACTACAAATGGGATTTTGGAACTTGAACACCTTCTTGAAAGGATTTTAAATCATCATTGGGGACTTTTGTAACCATTTTTCGACAATGTAGCACATGTAATTTTGGGTGCGTATAGTTCCCTTTCCAACTCATTTTTAAAATTATTTTAGAACATCGAACCCCTTTATAATTTTTTGGCTATATATTTTTGTAAGATTATTAGAATAAGGAAAGATGTGAAGAAAATACTTAGAACATTGAAATGATTCACTTGGAAAGAAAGGTCCAAGCTCATTTTAAAACCCCAGTTTAAATCAAAGAACATTAGTGCGTGTGTTTGATAAATAATTTTTTACTACATACTAATAAAACAAATAAATTTTTAATGCATACTAATAAAACAAAAATGAAGCTTACATGTTCAAGGAATGTTCCATAAGACCACATCTCTTTGAGGCATTTTCAACTACATGTCTATTAGAGCACCTGCAACTACATCTAATAAAAAAAAATTCCATTATGCTTTTATGGTTGTTCATGTCTTATTCTAAAGCTCCCATTTTGACATAGGTTAGGAGGATGCTGGAAAAGGATATGTAATATGGATTTACACTTGCCAATTGCATTTTCTTGAATTTTTGGAAGATCTTTCTAACAAATCCATTTTTTCATGTCTTGTAATTATTGCAATTCATGAAACTACATATGCTTCAAGAATTTTTTCAAATAGTTCATATGATTCCACATTTTGCATACATATCTACTAGTACTCTTACAACTTATAAATATGATAAATTTCATTCTTCATAATGTTTTCGCGGATGTCCATGCATAACAAACAATATTCCAATTAGTAAATAGTTTTACAATTACATCCATAAATGGAATTCACTATTTAAAGTATCAAATATTGTTTTGAATTTACCATCTCTATTGTTTGTATCCCTTGATATGATCCCTAAATATAAAGAACAAATGAAAATGTTAAATGTTTTGGAGATGTTACCCATCACTTTTGCTCCTACAACAAACCAATGAAGAATAAATTATCACTACCCACACTAACTCAAATTCATCTTAATATAATATAACTTAGAAAACATAAGGAGGAGCCTTGAATCTTGTGCGCAACCTAAACCTCCTTGACATTCCTAGTAGCTAACATAGTCATTGACCCGTGACTTAAAAATATTGGCTTCATAATGCTCAAGAACATGTTATCATTAATTTTAACTGGATAATTCTCATGAACCGACACATGGAAGATTTGGCTCACCAACTTGAGGAGGAAGAAACGATGTTGGTTTTTTGCATGGAATAATTGGTGAAGGTGAAGGACATGTATATTGAGGTTTAAGATAACTATTTATTTCATGTACCTTCTTAAATCCCACTTTTATGAAGTTTATTTTTCTCCCAAACCTTAGAAACGATGTTTTCACTATATCTCTTCTAACTTTAGGTTGGTCGTTGCTTTCATGGCTCAACATATGTGTTAATGTAATTTTATTTCATAAGTTATAATGGAGATGATTAAATATTGATGAATTAGGAAGAATCTAGAAGATGAAAAAAGTTTTCAAAAATAGAGTAATTGTAAAAAAATGGAGATTACATTATTATGGTATGTTCTATGAGATGACATATCTTTTAGGCATTTTTTCAGATAGTTGACTTGCCTTATGTATGCTTCTACATTTTTCATACATGTCTACCATCGTACCCAAAACTACATCAAGAAAAAAATCCACTTCTATTATTCTTTGATTGTTGTCCATGCTCTTCTTTAAACCTCCAATTTTTAAAGATGATATCCTACAATCATTGCATTCTATGACACTACATATCTTTCAGAAATTTGTCAAACAACTCACACACTTGCATATTTTGCATATATATTTTCCAGTGGCTCTCACAAATAAAACATCCAATAAAAATGGACCCTAAGTTTGGCCTCAACGGTATGTTGGTATTTTGGTGACCACTAGGTCATGGATTCAATCCTAATTTAAATGTAGCATTATGGGCTAGGGAACCATTGTATCACATGTGGATTAGTGCATTGGACATTTAATGAAACTAGTGTGCCTACAGGTATTTCATGTCATAGGTCCTTTTAAAACTTGAATAAATTGAAAAATGGTTTAAAATATAATACCTTAATTGATTTTAAAAAACATCCGACAAACATCCCTTCTATAACCCTATGGAAGATTTCAAACCATGTACCAAAGCTTGTATTTTGGCCGTGCTTTTATATTTTGGCTCTTCTCTTCGTATTTATAAGCCTCTGTGTATTTATAAGTTATGGGTGTTGACTATTCAAAGAGATGGACATGTTGATTATCATGTTAAACTTCTAGAACATTGATTCTATAATTGTCAAACATCTATAACATTAAATGTTGTGTAAGTTCTAAATAGGAGTGCACATGTGACTTGCTAGTCCAATTATTTAGGAGACCATTTCTCTATTAAAATTCATTAGTGGTAGACTATATCTACAAAAATAAATTGAGTTGAGCGTTTAAATTTAGGGGAAAATAATTAGTGGTGCCTTCAATACACCATATTTTGAAGGCACATGGGACTTGAGTATCTTGTTTAACATAGGACATCCAAGTTATTGAATCAACAATAGATAACAATCTAAACACAATTTCCAACTTCTTACTACGGCAACATAAAAATAATTTATTTTTTTCATTGTCCATGTCACTCAATACATGTTTTGAATCTGGAAAAAAAATACAAATCTAATATTGTTTGTGTAAATATAAACACAACCACAAGAACTTAAATTTTCCAAATTTAATTTTTTTAAGAAGGTAACTTACTTATGAGCTATTTGGGTTTTATGGTACATTGGAAGCTAACATAAGATTTACAAGGACCAATAACAACTAGAGTGTGATAAAAGCAAGCGGTCAATCAAATGGTTATTCTTTGAACGAAAAATATAATTAATACAGGTCTTTCTAAAAATATTTTGGTGCATTACTATCATTCATCGCTATTCCTTCTAAGGTGAAAAATCAAATCCTCAAAATCGATATGTGTGTGTGTGTGTGTGTGTGTGTGTGTGTGTGTGTGTGTGTGTGTGTGTGTGTGTGTGTGTGTGTGTGTGTGTGTGTGTGTGTGTGTGTGTGTGTGTGTGTGTGTGTGTGTGTGTGTGTGTGTGTTTGAAATGGAAAGGGGTATACAAAGCCTTTAAATATCGTTTGGTTTCTTAGTTTATAGTCACCCACCAAATTCATGGTAGGTGACTTAATGCCAAGAATATTAAATTGTAAAACAAAGGCATGAAGTTTAAATTGGATACAAATATGTGCATTGTACCCATCTTAATTTTTAAATCCATTCCTCTCAATAAGTATTTTTTGTGATTTAAATATGTTTAAATTCAAACAAAACTCACAAACTTCTATAGTAACAAAATTAATCCAAAGTGGCCCCATCTTTTTCAAAATATCACCATGTGGCAAGTGGGAAATGATGTAAGAGTTAGATTTTGGGAGGAATGTTAGGGAGGGAAGGCTTCCCTTTCTAACTCATTTCAATATTATTTAGAACATTGAACAAATTTGCAAGCTATTGGATGTATACTTTTGCAATATTATTGGACTAATGAAATAAATGAGGAAAATACTTAGAACATTGAAATGATTCACTTGAAAATCAAGGTCCAAGATCAAGGCATGCAAATGATAATGTATTCATGACCGCATACTTAGAAAACAAAAATGAAGCTTACATGGTTAAGGAATGTTCTGTGAGACCATGTCCCTTTGAGGAATTTTCAACTACACATCTCATCTATATTAACTACAGCCAAATATAATAAAACATTTTCATCCATTGCGCTTTAATGGTTTTCCATGCCTTTCTCTAAGGATCCTATTTTGAAAAACGATATGATGATGTTGGAAAAGGTTATGGAGTCTATCTTTACACCTACCAACTACATTTCTTAAAAGTTTATAAGGCCTTTTCATCAAACCCATTTTCACATATATTTTAATTATTATAGTGTGATTTAACATATTTAAATATTATTAGAGGACTGAGATCAAATGGATATAATAGTAATAAGAAATATATATCATACAAGAGATAAACAAGTGTAAGCAATAGTGAGATAAGAGTGACTTAGCTTGTATTTGGAGATATGGAATGATTCTCTAGGCTGAAAAATGAGTAGAAAAATTTGGATTTGGACTGAGTATGATTCATTTAGAACACTAGAATCTGAAACTCCTTGAGGAAGAATCTCCTAGAGAAGGACAAGACTTCCAAGGAGTTAGTGTCTCAACTAGTGGCTAGTGTCCTAGAAAATGCTTTACTTCTGATCTTTTTAGGGTCTAAACTTGTCTTCTTCCTTTCACTCTTTTTCACATCCACTTCATTATAGGGTTCTTATATCACACATGAACCTATAAAATAAAACCTAGCTACCTACACAAGGCTCAAACAAACATTAAATGAAATAAATAATGCATATCCTTGAATTGAATTGACCTTGGTGGTCACCCCAATGTAATGTCACCAAAAATGCACTATAATTCAAAATCTATATAGATTTTGGATTTTGTGTGTGATTGAATTGTCCCTTAAAAATTTATTTTACCCTATGTTTGTCGCACCAAGATAGTGGGAAACAACTATTTTTCCCCAAGATGAATGTGTGAGATGAAATTAAAAAATAACCCCTCTTGTGCAATGAATAATGCAACTTTTGATGTGTAATCACAACACCCTTGAATGTCTGCAACTCGATGGGTTGAGGCTCTCAATGTGATTGCATAACATGGAGCATCTCTCAAAGTGTGGGACTTTGTGAATCGAGAGAGATATCCGGATGAAGGCGGTTTCTATTCCTCTCGTGTTCAGCGCACACATTCATATTATTGGGTCTACTCTAAAATCTACTCTAATTTTCCAAGGAGATAGGGTTAAGAAGATGCAAGAAAATAAACCTAAACTAACAAAGGTGATGCACCAAAGGAATGTTGAACACCGCTTTGCAAATAAACACAAACCATAAAAATGCATACAACCACCATACACAGGTGACCAAGATTGTAATGAGAGATCAGAGAGGTGCAATGAACATAGAGAGGGTTGGAAATCATCCACAGACATGCATTATTGCTTGAGTTGATACATCCACTACACCGGCCAAGAGGCAAGATTTGTATTACAATCTAAATGGGAGGTTTGAAACTCCACAAATTCACCTGCAGAATAGAGAAGAAGGGAGGGTGCAAAGAAAAAATGTCCAACCTCTAAAAAAATGCCCCTCCTTACAATATATAGGAAGAATATGAGAGAGAAAGGAGAGAAGAAATCAAATCCTACCTCAACCACCCCAAAAGAGCATTGAATTTACCTACAACAATGATGGGTTCCACTGCAAAACCCATGCCTCCATGTGTTGTTCCTTATTGGGAAAGAAAGGAAACCCATACTTCATTATGGTGGTAGGTGAGAATCCTGACAACCTCAAAATGGTGGAAACGCCACTAGAGGAAGCAACAAAATATCACTGTATTGAGTACCCACATGGAGATTTGCTTCCCGAAGAAGAAGACCAACATGTCACCAAAGATGATATTTGAGCTCATTCCACTTGTTTCTATTGTGTTATTCCCTTTTCACCTATTTAGGAGCAACTTTGATGGACCCTAGACATGTGGAGGGCCTGCATTCATTTGGGGACCTGCCTTGGATTTTTCCTTTGAAGTTGTCTTTGATGAGGCACGTGGAGGATTCCGTTAGCCTTTTAGGTCCTGGGAATGCGACATGCCGACACTTGACACCGTCTGCAAACATGCTACTTCATTCCCTTGGATGAGTAAAGCGCTCCACTATATATAATGTCAAAACCCCTTTTCGAGGTGGGACCTTTGTAGTTAGCTCCATGTGGAAACCCTACGGGATTCTAAGAATTCACCCCCTCCTTTCACTCTTGAAGTTGTGACGATTGGACACTTGACATCATTCGCGAGCCTTACTCGCTTTGTTCCTTTTTGTTTTGGCTAAGTCCCTTCTATTTAGGAGAAACATTGTTAGACCCTAGACACATGGGGGCCTACGCTTGATTGGGGACTAGCCTTTGGATTTTACCATTGAATTTGCGCTAATGAGACACATGGAGGCTTCAGTGGATCTTTCCATGCTTAGACTTTTCAATGACTGATGAAATTTTCTCGAGCTCTTTCCACATGGAGATCCCACTGCACTCGTTTGTGGTCTTTCTTTTAAGCATCATACCAAAAGTGCACCGAAGAGACACGTGGAGGCTTCCGCTGGCCTTTTGATTCTATACATTATCCATTCTATGTGTTGAAATCCACGTGGGGTCAAGTGCATCCCTAGGGTCTCCTCTTTTGTTACACCTTTTGAAAGTGCATTGAGTGGCACATGGCATCTTCCATAAATCTGTTGCTTTGCTTGAGTTGACTCACTCCGGGATTGATTTTGATCAAACTTTTCCCAAGGGGAAAAATTGGATAACAATTTGGCGACTCACGGGATCACCTTCATGCTAGGTGGAAGATTAGCTTCCTTGAAGTATCCATTGGGTACGGAGTTATGAATGATATCCTGATATTGATCTTGAACCTTGAATCTTGCCCCAACCCCACTGCTTGTACTCTCAATTTTCATAAGAAAATCTTGAAAATGAGGTTTCTGAGAGTAGAAAATTGTCTTGACTTGGAGTTTTCACCTATTCTTCTTGGCTTTGATTTGTCTTGAAGAGGCACGCAAGGAGGATGTTGATCTAATCCAAGTTGCTTCTTGGCATGCAAGGAGGGTGCAAGGGGATAGAAAGAACGTGCATGCGCAAGAAGAAGGGAAGAAAGAGAGTGCACAGGAGGAAGGCGCAAAAAGGGGAAATGGAAGTGGAGAATAATGTGAAGGAAGAAAAGAAGGCATGTGAGGGCACATGGATGGATTGCAGCAAGGAAGAGAGGTGTGCAACAAGATGTAAGCACATGAGAGGAAAGCGAGAGAGAATGCATGCGCGTGGTGTGTGTGCGCGTAAAAAAACGATATACTTGCTTGCGAAGACAAGTATGGAAACATGGCACGGATATCTAACTAAGAAAGGGCACACGATAGAAGAAAGAAAAGAGGGTGCACGTCGGAAGACCTTAACTTAGTTGATTTGGAAGGCATCCGCGTAAGGGCATGTAGAAGAATTTCAAGGTGCAGGGAGCGCGTGGAAGGACTAGAACCTATGCACGGTGCCGGATGAGCAAGTCTATGGGCATGCAACTGAAATATGAAGCATCGAGCTAGAGTGAGAGTAAAAGTCATCCAAATAGATGGGAGAGTTATTTGGATAACAACAACCCAAATGTAGTTCTTGAATGTTTGCCTTTTCCCAAGTAGTAGATAGGAAGTAATAGCCCAAATTGTCTAGTCCCCAATAATAGTGAGTATATATATATATATATATATATATATATATATATATATATATATATATCCATTGTTTGAATTTCATCATTAACAACCAAAAAGGCCAACCCAAAGTGATAAGAAATGTTTTAGAAAAGATAACAAGTAATGTGGCATTTCAAATTTAAGAAAAGGAGGGAAAAGACAAAAACACCCAAAGAGGATAATAATGCCTAGGGTGCTCCTGTCCCTAATGGGGAGGTACTATCCAGGATGTTCATAGGATATAACAAAAGATACAAAGTTGGGTCACATATTGTCCAATGTCCAAAAGTAAAGTGATCATTCCAAAAAATTAAATAATAGAAGTATGAAAAGGATAAAGAAATGTAAAAACAAAACAAGTGTTGTTAATGCCTAGTTTTCTTGCTTAGGAATCATGCATATAATGACATACTTAGAGGTGTGGTGTAAATATTAGGTGTGTGATATTATTTCTACATTTCCCCCACTTTATGCTAGTGAATGAATATTCAGTAGCATAAAGTAGATATAAAGAGTTTACCTTGTTGAGATTCAAAGGGAGTTGTAATCGATAGTGTGTTGAATGAGGATTATACATGATACCATGTCGAATGGAGATTATGAAATTTGTATCATGTAATCTAAGAGTGAATAAGGATCTAGGACTGACCTCATGTGTGTAGTGGAAATAATACCTTTGTTTGTCCTTTAATATTTATTTTTCTTGAACATCTTATGCTTGATATTGTTCCTTGTTCCATTTATGTGTTTCCTTTTGTCTGAGTAAAGTTGGACCTATAAAAGAAGATAAGTGTAGTCAATGATCATGATAAATGAAATTGATCTTTAACTTAGTAAATGTAAAAATAGAAATATGTATATGGAAAATAAGTGAATCAAGGATATAATACACTTGAATGTTGTGAGAAAAGAGATAGAATTTTTGTGTGTGTTTTTCTACCTTGGATATGGTTGGATTAGTACTTGAGGATTTAGGCATCCTATCACCATAATGAGGATTTAGGCATCATGTCACCAAAATAAGAGTATTGGGAGAGTCGTAGGCTTTGCACTCCAACCTTTAATGCTTCCCCACAGATAAGTGCCACTACAAATGGTCACAAATCCAATAGAAACTAGTCACATATGACACAACTTTATAGGAATATAACTATCATGCATATTCCTAGGTTTCATTCCTTATCTGATCCTTAGAAAACATAATAATTAGTTCCCTTTCCCAAACATGTAACTTTTCACTAATTTTGTTCCTTTTGTACCTATAGAACTTATAAATGAGTATGGGTTATTAGAAATTAGAAAATCATGTCACTTTGAAAACTGTTGAAACTACATTGTGTTTGTTTCTATCCCCATAAAAGAAATGCCCATGTTGGACACTAGCGCCCACTGGTCCTTTCTAATTTGGATACTTATGTCTTCCATAAAATTTTGGCCCAAGTCTAATTCTGAACAAGTATTTTGTCTCTTGTTTATTCTTTTTTACTTGTGTAGCAACTTGTGTCTGGAATCTAAAATGTTAAGAGGGTGAAATAATTTCAATATGATTTCACCAACTCTTTTGGGGTGTGTGAGATAAACAAATGAGAGTGTAACCTAAATGAGGAAAGATAAAATTGATATGTACATATGAAAAGAACTCTTGTAGGGGATTGGGGAATGTGCATGGTAAAAACCATGACATGGAATTTTTTTGGAAAGGCTAGCAAAAAGTGTTAGTCACAAAAAACATGGTATGATATAATATAAACTAATCAAAAGATGCATTAACAAGGAAAATTACAAATAAAGTATCTAGTTGAATACATGGGACACCACTCAGGTTTCATAAGACACTTTAATCCTTCAAGGCTATATAATAAAAACATGTAATCAAATATAGGTCATATCCTACAAACAATGTCAAGTAAAACACAAGAATGGATAATATACAAGAAAATTAGATAACCATGGTTGGAAGTAGGCATGTAAGATAAATGTTACACATGAAGCACCCATTAGCATGTTAGAAAAAATAGTATATCACCACGTATATTTATAAGATGGAAATATAAGTGGTACATATTGTAGTGATAGAACACGAATATATAGAAGTATGCAAAGGTAGACGCCCCCAAGAACCTCAATGGGACGAGTAGAGAATAGTGCCAAACATCATACATTGTGTGAAAACTTATAGGTGGTGTGCATTTAAATCAAATTACCATGTGAATGAACATGTGTGTATGTAAAAAGGATAGAGAATACTAAGAATCAAAGTAATATGGTAAGAAATGTGCAACATATAATAGTATAAGTAAGCAATGATACATTCGATCAAGATCTAAGCTAGTATTTTGGAATTTTTGCAAATATTTGAATGTTTTTGAATTATTAGAATATGAAGTAATATGATTACTAGGATAGGGAAACATGAGTTCTCCCTAGTGTATGTATGAAAAGTGAGGTCCATTTAGGTAAGTGTGCCCTTAATAATCATGTTTGAACCTAGAATGTTCAAGAGTGTGTCATCACTTAGCAAGGGGGATAGTACACCCCAATGTTTTAATTGTCATGGTGATCTATCTAATAAGAATAGGAGGTGAGGGTATATTATGTATTATTGTGAAGGAGGTAAGAATGTGAACATGATCTAAGACTCAATGATCCCTAGAAAGTGTATATGATAATTTATAAGGGGAAAGATTGTATCATGCCTCAGGAGAATGAAACCGCAAAGGAGGCCTGATGTATCAAGTGTACTATATATATGATGTGTATACTTATTCCTATTAGGTGGAATATGATATTGATGTATCATTCGTGAGTGAGAAGTGAAATTCACATGTGTAGGAGAACTAGGTGAAGGTGTGGAAGTATCACGAGAAGGGACATGGGCCTTAGATTAAAATGTAGTGCATGTCAAATCCACATGAATATAAATAATGGATGTAGTAGTAGGTATAACATCAAATGAAGTTGTAGGTATGATATTGAACCACGAGGATCTAACAGGCCTATTAACATCAAGATTGTTGCACTCAAAAGGAAACAAAATGGTTCTCTAAGTAATCATCAAGAAATAACCATAAGCCAAAGATTCATGCATAAGTAAAACATGTATACTCATTCTCATAGATCAAAAAGAGAAGTACATAAGGGAGTGTTGTGTAACTCCCATGTTTAGACAATTCATACTCCCATGATGGAGTGAGGAGTTACAATACTACAAATAACATACAACTCCCATATGATAATGATGAATATAATGGTATGACATATTCTATGATGGAATTTGTCATATGTCATATAACTCCCTAAAATACCTATGACTCACCTAAGTGAGATTAATCACCATGTGTGAGGTGAAAAATATACCGTAAATAAATAAATGTTCAAAAATAATACCTCAAACCAACACCCCCTTTGTCAAAGCTTGGGTAAAGGTATGTAAAGCCAAAATGAGAACTCCCTGACAACTAATAGAAATATATGTCACATGGGTCTCGACAACTAAAGGCCTAATGAGGTACCCATGTAAAAAACAATATTTATAGAAGAATAGGAGGAGGAGAGGACTAAAACATATGAAGAAGATGAGCGGATGCTATATAGGACCTCACCCCAAGAAGAGAGCACAAGTGAGGTAACTTGGCTTCAGTGAAGGGCTTGGTAAAGATGTCTACAACCTGATCTAGAATTCTGACAATACTTAAATTCAATGATATCCCCATGGATCAAATCCTATATAAAGTTTATGGATGTCAATGTGCTTTATTTGCTGATGATAAACCATATTTTGGAAAATCGAGATAGTGCTCATGTTTTCATAATAGATGATGGTAGGCCACTAAAAGTGAATACCAAACTCTGTCAGAATCCCATATAACCAAAAAATTGTTTCAACATTTATTTCTCCCTTATATTCTTCGTTTCTATAGAAGATATCAAAATTACATTCTAATTATTCCTTGAAAAACAAACAAGACTTGAATTAAAATAAAATATAGTAGCCTAAGGTATACTTCTAATGATTGAGATCACCAGCCCAATCAAAATATGTAAATCCAACTACATCAATATTTTGTTGGCATGTGTGTGCTTGTGTATTATCATTGATGAAAAAGGTCCATTAAGGGAAAAGGAGTTTTTTTGAGTGTAAGAGGATGTTTATAATGATGATAACATGGGAAAACAAATTTTGCATGGTTGTAAGAGTAAAAATGGCGAAATGTTTTGGCCATGATGATAATGGTCTCGAAAACAAGTTGATGGAACATGGGTTTGAGATGTATGGGTGTTAGTGAAAATGGTAGAGGCATGGAGAGCATGAGGAGATTGTTTTGAATCACTCATACAGGTTTAAAGGACTTATTGCAAGGTGTGAGATGGGTAGGTCTTCATGAGACCTAGTCTAGGTGTTTAGTGACCTAATGGTGTATTATCATTAGTTGTCCATGAGGGCATGAAGATGAGTGATACATGTTTTCTCAAAAAAATTAGGTCCTTTTGAAAATGTTTCAAGCTGAGGTATGACATTCACCTACTCTATTTTGTTCCACACATGACTTATTCTTATGACCTAGTTAGGAAAGTCTTAGTGGTTGATAATATGTAGAGTAAATCATGGTTAGGTGAGCCTTGGAGAATTTGAGAGAGGTTATATTGGTGTGTGTGGGAAAAATTTAAGGTCGGTATGAGGAATATTTTGTAAGATATGAAGTTTTTAGCTATATCGAGTTCAAGAAAGTGAATTTTTCAGCTCAAGTGAAAACTTTTTGCAAGGGTTGGCATGTGTAAATTTTGAATGGTACCTTGATCCTTTCATGAAATTTTGAGGCATAGATTTTATAATATCTCGAGTTGGAATGAATTTAAATGAGGGTATATACTTTATGAATGATTGTTAAGAAGGTATGTTGGTAAAAAACAATAGTTAAACCCTAGTCCATGAGTGATGGAGGAAATATTCTTGATATGAGCTCAAAATTCATTGGTTCATCAAATTTTATGATTTTATGATGGATAAGACTCTCCCAATTTTTTTATGGTGGTGGTTTTAGGTTTTGACTATAGGTGGAGCCCACTCAAATATGCTTGTTTCCAGGAAAGTTTTATTTTATCTCATGTTTTCATTTGAAATATAATCTAAATTGGTGTTCTAAGTATATGGGGAGCTATGATATATGTTTGAAGTGATTTTAGATCTTGGTGAATCCATTTGGAGGTCTACATAGGTCCAAATAGGAAGACTAGTTTTTTTAGGCCTAGAGGGTAGTTTTTAGTAGTCATGGAGGAAGAAGGTTCTTGGAATGTATGGCATAATTTGATGAGTCTAATGGCCATGGAGGTGTTTTTTACATCCTATATGATGTTTTTGATTCTTTGGTCCAAGCTATGTAGGTCAAATTTGATGGCATGGTTGAGGTCACAAGTTGACCTACTTGATAGGGTTTTAGGACAATTTGGGTTCCTTGATGAAATTGGTCTAAAAGACCAATATATTGGATTATTTGATGTTGAATATCTATTGAGAGTGATGAGGTGTAATTTTTTTATCATATTACATGCATTTATAAGGTTTTAATGTGTTAACATAGGTGTGAGATGCTCAAGTTTGTAAAATTGGTTTCTGAGAAACATATGTAGCTTGAAGGAGAAAGTTGTTTTAATAGATTTGTGGGTTGATTCATGATGTATAACATGGTTATATGTGTTATTTGATAAATTTATTTCCAATTAGTAGTTTCATGCCATAATTGAGGTGTTTTTTGGATGTTATGTCTTCATCTTTGAAGACTGGTTTGTTGGAGGTTCCTAGGCTAAATAAGAAACAATCCTACTTCAGGTGTTATAAAAAAATGAGTGATGAAGGTTTGTGGAAGGTGCTTATAGGATTTCATTGACATGTTTTAATCCTTATGATTCTTAATTTATCTTCCTTGTGCCCTTGGAGTCCATGGAGTGCTAGGTGAAGAATGATTTAGTCTTCTTGGCCTAGTTTGTGCTTTTTGTGTGTCTTGGTCCTATGCCGACCTATATGTATTTGTTATGATTTAATATGATGTTGTAGATGTAATTTGATGTTGATATGACTTAAATTAATGGTCATGTCTGACCTAATATGTTTGAAAGAAAGAGACATGTATTTAAGTGAGTGTATTTGGTCATTATGAACTAGTTGTGTGAGAGAGAAAAGTGCATGCTAAGAGAGAGTGTGATAGAGGTATGAGGGCATTAGGAAAAATAAGAAAGAAAGTATAAATTATTGAGGGTAGTTTAGAATTTATTTTGAAAGGTAAATTGACCTAATTATCCCATGAAGAAGAAATATTGAGGGAAGTAGGAGAGAATGTGTTTGAAGAGGGTTTTTAGAGAGTGGAGTTGAAATTGTGATCACTATCAGTTGTAGCAGAAATAATACATCGGTGCTCTTCATATTTAGTTTATTGAGTTAGTTCTTTATCACCTTAGGGGTTTGTAGCCACCTTGCAAGGTTGGTATTTTTCTCAATAGGGTTAGTGCTCTTTTGGGGTTGGTGCCCATGGGGGATGAAAATGAACACGTGATCTTCTCACCAAGGTCATGCAAATATTGTGTGAATGTGTATGTATAACTATAGGAGGATCAATGACTAAGATCTTTAGTGATTCTGAGTAATATAATCAAAGATTTAGAGGCTGAATTTAGCTTTCCCTTGGTTTGTTTCCTAGCTTGAATCCGATAAACTATTTTGAAGTGTCCATTAAATGTAAATTAAAATCTATTATGTATGGTTGAATCACAAAACTTATTACAATCACAAACAACAATTTGCTTCTATTCTAATAATTAAAAATATTTACACTAAAACTAAAAGATAGCTCTAAACCCGTAAGTGTATGAAACTAAACTAACTTAAAAAAATAAATTTTCCAAATGATCTATGATTCACCTCACTCTCCTTCACCATGGGAAGAAGAGGATCCATTATGCTATTAATGATTTAAACCTCTTGAAATTAACTAATTACTATGGAAGAAAATTGTTTATACCTATTTGAATGATTTTGATAACTTGCAAGAATGAAGAGAAATCAACAACAAATGCACTAAAATTCATGGAAAGAGGTTAATCCAGCTTATGTAGTAATTTGTCCCCTCAATTTATCTTTCTTTATCTACTATCCATATGAGTCCAAGGGATTGGGAATCTCCAACAATAAGAGGATGGATCTTGAAGTATGCTTTTGGAGCATCAAGATGAGATTGACGATAGCACTCACATCATTTCCTTAAGATTTGGCATACAATATTAAAAAAATTCTCAGCCCCCTTTTTCTTGAAATATGTGAATATATAGAATGGGGATACTTACTTTCAGAACTTCAAGAAGAAGGATTTCAACCAATTAAATCTATTTAAAAATAGGAGGAAGGGGAAAATAATGAAAAATTCAACTCATGATGCAAATTAAGAATGCAATCATGTTTAAAACATACGCATGAAGAATCTGAAAAATTGGGTAGGACCATCACCTCTATCGCTTTTAGATAGCCACCTAGCTTTTCACCCAAGGTCATCCTATTGAAGGCAAAACAAGCACAAAAAGAAGCGGGAGATGGAAAAATGCTTGGAAAATTTAAGTAACTATCTAAGATAAAATATATACTATGAATGGGTTTTTAGAAAACCTTTAGGATTTTGAATCATCATGAACTTTTGTAATCATTTTCTTGACAATGTAGCACATAATTATAACAAAACTCTCAAACAAATATTGTTTGATGTGTCATATTCATGCAAGTCTTTTGATTTGAGTAGTATAATCCATTTTAAGTGGCTTTTCTTCCCCGAGGGTTTCCCAAATATTTGGTGTCTTGTGTACTCTCCCATTATTAGGGGTTGATCATTGGTTGATGTGATGAAATAGTGTATACAACTTAAAGGAATAGTAAAAAAAAAAGTGTTGAAATGCCTCCACTCACCATAGTCCATTATCCTCCAAGTTTATATAATATGTCCTTTTGAATAATTTTAGTCACTTGAAGGAGATCATTTGAAGCAGGTAAAATGGAAAGTCATGGAGTGGTACTTATACTAGGTCTCCCTTGTTTGATGGATCAAACTATGCTTTTTGGAGCATCGAGATGAGGACTCACCTCATGTCCTTAGGATTTAATATTCAAATCTATGATGATGGGTATACTCTCCTCAAACTCATCCAACCAACATTATGATAAGAAGGCAAATAATGAAAAATTCAGGAAATGAATGCAATCGTGTGGGGTCTATCTCGAATCGAGCTACAAGGTCATGTATTGTACATCAGCTAAATCTTGGGAGAACATCAGCTAAAGTTACATGGGAGAAAATTCAGGTCATCTCTGAAGGATATTCCAAGGTAAGGATAACAAAACTCTAAAATTTCAAAAATCAATTTGAAGGCCTAAAATGAGTGAAGAGGAATCCATTGTTGCATATCTTCTCAAAGTTGATAAAGTTTTAACATCATGAGAGGGTTAGGTGAAGAAGTGAAAGAAGTAGTACTACAAAAGGTGTTGAGATGCCTCACTCCTAAGTTTGATCCTAAAGTGTCTTTTATTAAGGAAGCCAAGGGTTTGAAGGTCATAACTATGATGAGCTACATGGTCTCTTGACTGCATATGATATGAGGATCATGGATTCAAAACCTATAAAGAAGGAGTTTTATTTCAAGGCTAAAAAGAAGTCAAAGGACAAGAAGAATAATGATGATGATGTTTCTCCTACGCTTGATGATCATGAACTAATTGTAATGTTTGCTAAAAGGTTGAATCCTGGTTTAGGTAAATACAAGGGTAAGATTCATTTTAAACTATTCAATTGTGGAAAGGTTGGACATTTTACAACAAACTGTCCCTATATGCATGATGATGAATATGGTGAGAATCATGTTAAGAGATCTCATAACTCGATAAGAGTAAATATAGGTTCAAGAAGTATGGAAATAAAGAAAAAAAGAAGAGACTCAAATCTAAGGAAGATTTCTGCTTCTTAGAGGTAAGTAGTTATGATGATGCTTCTAATTTTGATTCTCAATTTGATCATGATGATGTAGGTGATGAGGTCCTATTCATGGAAAATATGTTTAGGGTTTCAAAATGAAGGTTCCATGTTTGGATCTTGTATGGAATTTGGAGAAGAAGAAGATTGTGATCTTGAGACTAAACTAAGAAGCATTCAAGGAGAGTTGAGACATGTTGAGAAAAAGAACAAGAAATTGAAATAAAAATCAAGGAATATGAAGGACGTATTTATAATTTAAAAGAGACTAAGAAAGGATGCTAAGGAGTTTAAGGAAATCAATAATCAGCTTAAAGAAAAACTTGAAATGAGCTCAACAAATCTAGAAGCCAAGGAAAAGGAGATTATGTGTTTGAGATTAGAGATATATAAGATTTCTAGTAGGAAAAAGTCTTTCCAAAAGTTTGAGAAGAGCTCTAAGGATCTACATGATCTCTTGGAAAGTATAAGAGATCTATAGGAGATAGAACATGTTTGGGGTTCAAAGAAGACCTCAAAGGAAAATACGTGATGCAAGATGACAC
Organism: Taxus wallichiana var. yunnanensis; assembly: GCA_018340775.1. Classification (NCBI taxonomy): domain Eukaryota; kingdom Viridiplantae; phylum Streptophyta; class Pinopsida; order Cupressales; family Taxaceae; genus Taxus; species Taxus wallichiana. The sequence goes on from CM031242.1 coordinate 879,158,246, forward strand.
TATTTCAAGAAAGAAGGATAAAGGAACAAACATCAAAAAGGAGAAGAAGGAGAGAAACTTCAAGGAAACATGAAATCAAGGTCAGTAAGGCAACCAAATGCATCAAGGTATGAAATAAATTTCAATGGATATTGTTATTCTTGTAATGGTTTTGGACATAGAGAAAAGGAGTATAGAAGGTTTTTTAAATATGATCACCCATGGAGAGATAATAGAGATGATCATTCAAAGAACATCATTTGTTATAATTTTCATGAGAAGGGCCACACAACTAGATATTGTCTTCATGAACCATCACGATAAAGGTTGGAGAAATGAAGGTAAGAAGGATGTTGTATGTTTCAATTGAAATCATGTTGGACATATTACTAGACATTGTTATCGTGGATACACTTAGAAAAAGTTGGAGAGATAGAGCACCTAGAGGTATGAGTTCTATTGTTTGATTTAAATGTAACAATTTTGGACATATTAAAATATTTTGTAAATGGAAGATGAATGGCTATGAAAATAATACATTTATGAAGCCTAACTATGTGAAGAGAATGAAGGAGGAACCTAAAGTAGAAATTTGTTCTAACCATGGTGAGCATAGGAGTCTTTTTGCTGTTGAATAACCCCGAGATCATTTTTTGTCTGCTCAAGAAGACTACCAGGAAGATAATAGAGAAGCAAAGGAACTATAGTTAAGGAAGTTGATGCTAGAAATTGTTATCCTGTCCCATGAAGACATGAAAATTTTCCTTGTTAGATTCAACCGGTGTATGGGACTTCAAGGATTCATATTTTATCTAAAAAAACATGAGGTTTGTTAATATTGTATGGTTGAAGTAAGTGTCATATAACAAAGATTATAGGGTTCATCAAAGTTGATCTAAGAAGATAAAGGTATACTGTGAATAATCATTTTTCTATGAATAAATTTGAAGAAATACTTGAATTTGTGTTCTATGATATTGGTTTGTACTCTTAAAGATGGTCAAAGGTAATTATAGTCATGATGTTAGTAGGCCTTATAGAGAAGCATGAAAGTTATAATGGTCTCTATGTCTAGGATTTCATCATTTTGAAGTAACTTGTGTTTGAGTGTATCATCTCATCTCGGGGAGGTTCCATCATAAGTTAGTTGGTCATGAAATATAAATGTGTCTTCCAAAGATATATGGGTTGTTCATCATGTGTTTCCATTGTTCTTTTGAGATGGGTGTAACTCTTGGCTATGTGACTCCATTTTCTATGTTATTAACTCATATCACTGATGTTATAGCCATGTGAAGGACTATATATGCTATCTTAATATTTGTTATAGATTTTAATATGTTTACAAGAGGTTCTTAAGGATAAAAATGAAGGTTGAAAGGTTTAGTGTTGATAGTGAGAAAGGATGTTAAATTCATGAAGAGCATGTCAATCATTTTGTATGAAGACTTGATCAGATCATCGGAAGAAAGGTGAAACGGTGCATTTGGGTATGATTTTGATTTGAATGGGTCTACATGCCATGTAATCCTCCTTGAATCATGTTATGATATGTATCAAGAGTGTTTATGCATCTTGGAAGAAGTATGGAGAAGTATAAAACATGATTAGGTCTATGAAAGTCTAAAAGGTGAGTTCTTAAGTTGATACACATTGTCACAGTCTACATGTGGATGCTTGGGTCTATAGTGGTGCAGTGTATGGATTTTCAAGAGGATTTGTAGGGATATACTATTCTAAAGTGAAGTTTGACATCTTGATGAAGGACTATAAATTTGGGTAAAGATATCATAATCTAAGGTATACTTTTGAGTTATTTCTTTAAGTGATAAAGTAGTGTTGTAAGGAAAACATGTATTGTCACAATCTAGAAATGAATTTTAATGGTGTTTTTATTGGGTGCATTAGTTGAGGGGGAGTTTAAGTGCTCATACATCCTTGAAATAAGAAGCTAGGAGTGTTATAGAACTTGTTTGGATGATCATTTGCATCATGACATGGTGCAATAGGTTATGTTGTGTACTGTAATAATAAGCTATGGGTGTATGAAGACCTCATGGGCCATGAAAGGTTGAATTTTATCATCTAAAAGTATCCAAGGTGTCAAAAGGATTTTTGTGGTAGAGTTATTAGTTTTTTTTCAGGTATATTGATAAGGGGAGCTAGTCATGAGCTCAAAAAGTTGTGATAACATGAGAAGAAGGCTAAAAATATTGAAGGATTGTCTCAAGACTATGAAGTTGTGGATGATCTATCTCTAGTGCATATGCTTGAGGTAAGTGATCATATTTTTTTCTTTACGCTAGATAGAGATAATATGATCTCAAGGGGTGATCAATAAGGAGTTATTTCAAATTGTATGTGGGCTTCTATGGCTAGAAAAAGTTGGGCTAATTTGGTCTGAAGGATAATCTTAAGGCTCTTAGTCCTAAAGTTGTTAGCAATCTATATATGGAAAAATCAATTCTATTTTTGGTATCTTCAGCTGAGTTTTATCTAAAAGGAGCTAGGTGTGATGATTTCACTCTAAAATCAGAATTGTTGGCATGTGTATGTGTGATATTCTTTTTCCCGTGGGGAGCTACAAGTGCTCGATGAAGCCTAACTAGAGTTGAGAAGAAGAAAAATATGTCTTTGAGCTAGTTTGACATTTCCAACCAAGGGGTGATCCTAATATTTTGATGAAGATGAATATTATGTGCTATAGGTATGTGCTTTGTCATTAATGTAAAAAGGGGAGAAGAACTAGGTTGTTTTCCATCAATAACAAAGGGGAAATTGTTGGCATGTGTGTGCTTGTGTATTGTCATTGATGAAAAATGTCCATTAATGAAAAAGGAGGATGTTTAGGAGTGTAAGAGGATTCTTGGAATGAATATAACATGGCCAAACAAGTTGTGGCATGGCTGCAAGAGTGGAAAAAGTGAGTATTGCTTAGCCAAGTAGGCCTAATCGAGAAGTCTAGTCAACATCTAGGTGATGGCACATGAAGGTTTGAGATGTATGGGTGTTTTAGAAATATGGTAGATGAATGGAGAGCATGAGGAGAGAGTTTGAAGCACTCATACATGTTTAGAGGATTGATTACAAGATGTGAACATGGTTTGTATGTCTTCATCTAAAACTAGTCTAGGTGCTTGGTTTCCTAATGGAGTATGATCATCAGTTGCAGAGATATGTGAGCCCATGATGGCATGAAGAGGAGTGATACATATTTTCTCAATGTTGTTAGGTCCTTTTGAAGAGGTTTCAATATGAGGTATGAGGTTCACCTACTCTGTTTTGGTCCAAACATGACTTATTCTTATGACCTAGTCAGGAAAGTCTGAGTGGTTGAGAATGTGCAGAGAAAATTATGGTTAGGTGAGAATTGGATAAGTTGAGAGAGGTTTTCTTGGTGTTGTGGGAAAAAATTTAGGTCAGTATGAGGAATATTTTACAAGATATGAATTTTTTGACTATATTGGGTTCAAGAAAGTGAGTTTTCCAAATAGAATTGAAATGTTTTGCATTAGTTGGCACACATAAAATATGAATGGAACATTAATCCTTTCAGGTATGTTGAATCATTGAATTAAGAATATCTCAAAGTTGGAATGAAGTTAAATGAGGGTTTATACTTTATGAATGATTGTGAAGAAGGTATTTTGGTCAAAAACCCTAATTCACGAGTGATGGAGGAAATATTATTTATATGAGCTAAAATTGAATTTAATAATAAAATGTGATGATTTAATGATGGATATTTCTCTCACAAATTTCATATGGTAGTGGTTTGAGGTCTTGACTATAGGTGGAGCCCACTCAAATTTGCTTGTTTCCAAGAAAGTTTGTTTTTCTCTCATGTTTTCATTTGACCTATGATGATAAAATTGGTGATATGAGTAGATGGTGAGCTATAATATACGTTTGATGTAATTTCAATGCTTTTTGAATCCATTTGGAGGTCTTCACATGTCCAAATAGGAAAACTAGTTTTTAGGCCTAGAGGGTAGTTTTTAGTAATCATGGAGGAAGAAGGTTCTTGGGCATGTATGGCCTAATTTTACAAGTATAATATCCATGAGGTGTTTTATACATAATATATGATATTTTTTATTATTTTTTTGAGCTCTTAAGGTCAGATTTAATGGTGTGGTTGATGTCACAAGTTGACCTACTTGACAGGGTTTCAGGAAAATTTGGGTTTTATGATGAAATTAGTATGAAAGACTAATATCTTGGATTATTTGATGATGAATATCCATTGGAGAGTGATGAGGTGTAAATTTGGATCATATTAATGTATTTATAATGTTTTAATGTGTTAACATATGTGTTAGATGCTCAATTTTGTAAAACTGGTTTCTAGGCAAGCATATGTAGGTTGAAGGAGAAAGTTGTTTTAATGGTTTTGTGGGCTGATTAATGATGTATAACATGGTTATATGTTCTCCTTGGATCATTTTATTTACAATTATTGGTTTCATTCCATATTTGAGGCATTTTTTGTTTTTGGATTAATATTGAAGAATGGTCTCGCTGGAGGTGCCCAGGATTGAGTAGGAAATAGTCCTACTTAGAGGTGTTATGAAGAAAATGAGTGATGAAGAGGTCCTGAGCTTATTAAAGGTGGTGATAGGATTTCATTAAAAATGTATATCCTTTTTAGGCTTGATGAATCTATCTTGTTCCCTTTTAGTCCATGGAGTATTCGGAGAAGATGGATTTAGTCTTCTTGGCCTAGTTTATGCTTGTTGTGTGTATTGGTGCTATGATGATATATATGGGCCTTTGTTACACTTTTATTTGATTTTGTAGATAAAATTTTATGTTTACATGACCAACCTTAATTTTCATGGCCCACGTAATTTTTTTGAAAGAGACATGCATTTAAGAGAGTGTATTTGATCATTATGAACTAGTTGTGTGAGAGAGAAAAGTGTGAGATAAGAGAGAGTGTGATAGAGGTACGAGGGAATCAAGAGATAAAAGAAGGTATGAATTAATGAGAGGATTTTAGAATCTCGTGTGAAAGGTCAATTTACCTAATCATCCTATGAAGAAGAAATATCAAGTGAAGTAGTAGAGAGTATGTTTGAAGGGGATTTTAAGAGAGTGGAGCTGAAATCATTATCACTATCAGTTGTAGCAGCAACAATACATCAATGGTCTTCATCTTCAGGTGGTTGAGTTGGTGCTTTATCACCTTAGGGGGTTATATCCTCCTTGCAAGGTTGGTGCCTTTCTAAATAGGGGTTGGTTCTCCTTGTGGAGTTGGTGCCTCACAAAACAAATCTTATGTGATGTGTCATATTCATGAAAGTATTTTTATTTGATTAATATAATCAAAATTTTCAATGGTTTTTCTTCCCCTTGATGGTTTCCCATTTATGTTTGGTTTCGTGTACTCTCTCATTCTTGTGTATGGTTGATCATGCTTAATGTGCTCTTAATGGTTAATGAATATTGATGTGATGCTCTAAATAGTGTATGCAACTTAAAATAATTAAGTAAAGTTTTTAAAGGACTGATTCACCACCCCCTCTCTCAATCCATTTTGATTTCAACATCTTTTTCCCTCCTAAGTAGTGTATGCCATTGGTAGGAGTGCCATGAACATAGTGAAGTAGCTACTTTTTCTCTTTCCAATGCAACTCATGAGGCTCCTGCATAAATTTGGACACAATGCCAACAACGAAAAAATATCCAAGCAAGTGTGAGTCAAGTAGATATAACTCTCCACCAACTGGTGATAAAGGGTACTATCGAATAAAGGAGTGGAGTAATCAGTAACTAACTTAACCCCAAAAGGTAGGGAGTGGGAGATGGCTTACAATCAGATATGTGAAAACTGACTAGAAAATTAAAGGCGTACTTAGGTTGAAAAATCATAATTACCGAGTCACATTGGGTAATCTATATCCCAAGGAATTAGTGAAGAAAACCCAAGTTGGTTGTGGAGAATTTTTTGGCTAAGGTTTTCTTCATAAAATCAATGATCAAGGAATAACTACCTATAATCAACAAGTCATCAACATATATAATGAGGATGCACATAGAATCATCGTGTTGTAGAATGTAAACATTTGGGTTAGAGTGACACCTAGTGAACCTTTATGTAAGAAGAAAGGAGTCCATCTTGGCATACCAAGCCCGAGGGGATTATTTAAGGGCATAGAGATACTTCTTTAACTTTTAAATGAGGGAGTTATTATGGACATAACCTAAAATTTGTTTTATGTATATTTCTTCCTCTAAGTCCCCATGAAGGAAATCACTCTTAAGGTTCATTTGATGGATGTCCATCATATGTTGGTGGTAGCGATGGTGAGGGTCACCAAATGGAATTCATCTTTGCAACGGGGAAAAGGTATCTGAATAATAAACCTTAGCTATTAGGGAGAAACCCTTATCTATAACTCTCACTTTATACTTTTCAATTTCCCATCAACACCATACTTTTTTTAGTACACCCACTTACACCGAACCATTTTTCTTCCTTTTTAGAAGAGGGGGATATCCTAATTATCGTTCTTCATGAGTAAGGAATACTCCTCATCCATGAAAAAATCCCACTCAAGAATCCCCGAAGCATCACAAAAATACTAATGGTTGGAAGAGGAGGTGATGAAGGTGTGGGGTATAGAGAACTTTGAAAAATATGTCTCTCATCCAAACGATCCCGTATCCAATCTCCAACACTCTATAAAGTATTCCTTTCCCAATAACAACCAGAGGAGAGTTAGGATCATAATCTATAGATTATTAACACGAGTGAGAGGGGACATATACCTCATCATCACTACTAATCGTAATCAAAAGATTCATAATCATGAGGAGTGAGAGGAGTAGGAGAAGGAGGATCAACAAGATCATAATTAGAGGAATCAAAATCAAGATTAGAGAGGGGAAAAAGACCTCATTGGGTGGAGAAGTGGAAGTAGAAGATGACTCATCAAACTTCACACTTCTCTCAATATAAATTTGATGAGTGGTAGGGTTCAATAATTTATATCCCTTCACACTATCGGGATACCCTACAAATATAAAAGGACTGGGATATTGTTCTAAGGCCTTATGTCTCTTTTTGAGAATCTAAACTAAAGTAATTGATCTAGAGACATGAAAGTTTCTCAACATCAAGTTTTCATCCATACCAAGCCTCAAAGGGTGTTATCCATTTTACTAATTTGTGTATAATGTGTTTTTAATGTAATAATCACAGTTCATAGCTTCATCCCAATAATATGAGGAAGGGATTTAGAATGAACCATAAAAGTGGCCATCTCCTTAAGAGTTTAGTTCTTTTTACACAACTCCATTTTATGAAGGGATGTAAGCAATTGTATGTTGCAAAGTAATCCCTTTGAGGCACCAAAATAATTGAACCTATAGCACACATACTCACATCTATTTTCAGTTCAAATAACCTTGATAAACCTTTTAGCTTATTTCTCAAAAAGAGCCTTGAAGTCTCAAAAGTGATCAAAAACTTTATATTTCTATTTGAGAAAATACACCCAAGTGTAACGTGAAAATTCATCAATGAAGATAAGTATATAGAGAGATATAGTTAATGAATGAGATGGTAAAGGGTCATAAATTTAACTTGAGAACAAGATCCAAAAGATGAGAAGCTCTCCAAGATTTTCTCTTGCCAAAAATTTGTTTGGGGTGGTTCTGAAGGCACAACCCTCATAAAGACCCTTATAAAATTTGACTCAAGGTAACTTGTTGACCATCTCATGTTAGCTCAATTGTTCAAGGTAACGATAGTTTAGATGACCAACATTATCATTTCATAGCTTACTAATCTCATAAATATGAGTGAGCAAGGAAGTGGATGAAGAATCATAAGTAAATTGGGAGAAGGTGTACAATTGAGAATGATGATCCACCTTTCCACAACCATTGTAGTCTGAATGTGAAGATCATGAATAATCACTCAATTAGGGTTAAATTTCACTCACATTCCTTCAACAATATGAGTGATTTGATAAACTTATAAGAGAATAGTAGAGAGATTGGGAACACTTAAAACATTGTTAAAGGTTCCACCATCTACTTCTACCAATCTACTACTAGCAACTGACACCGAAGTGTCATCACCCAAAGTTATTTGGGATATACCACATGGTTCAATGTTTGAAAACTCAACATGTGAAGAACCCATGTGGGGTGAGGCACTAGAATCTACGACCCATGTTGATGAAGTACCAACTCTAGCTACAAGGTCCTTTCCTTTCTTCTTAGGTTTGGATTCCTTTTCTTTGGAATACTTGGGAACACCTATATTATTCCTCTCAAGTAAATGAGTTAGGTGATCTATTTTTTTCTCATTTATTGATTCTCTTCATGTCACAACTTCTTATAATAGGAACACTTACACTTTTCCTTCTTTACTTTAGGCTCAAAAGTAGAAGTGTTCATGTTGGGTTTGGTTTGGGTGGTCTTGGTTTCTTTCTTAGGTTTTTCCTTTTTTCTTTCTTATTTTCATGTTTTTTTCATTTCCTTTACCAACATGTGTTAAATTTGATGGCCACCTATGCATGGGAAACAATTTTTGTGCGACGGTAATTAATTTTTAACCCTACCCTTTTAAAATATAAAACAACAGTGTTATTTATACCAATAATTCCATATTTATTTAATTAGTTTTAATATATAATAATATATATTTTTATAATTTATATATATATATATATATATATTGACAATTAAATGTTAAATATGCAAGTCATGTGTGGCATTTATTACAAATATTTACAAATATTTTATGGCTAAAATCACCAAAAATGTCTAAACGGGTGTCAAATTTAACCCGTGTTTATTAGTACTTACTTAAGGGCATGTGACTTAGACTTGATTTATCCCATTTGAATCAACTTGTCTTGTTCTCGAATGAGTTGTGATGAAAATTTATCAAATGAGAGCATCTTCAAAGTAATTTCTAGAGCTTCTTTCATGGCATGGAAAGTAGAAATGAAGACAAATTATTCGGGGCCAAGCTTAGAAAGAATTGATAAGATCAATTGGGCATCCTTTTTGTCAACTCCACATTCTTTCAACAATAATCTAGTGTGGAAAAACTTTTGATAAGAAGGCTTGTAGGTTATCAAAGTTACTAGGATTTAATCCTAGCAGTTCATTCTCCAACTCATGGGATCTCATGTCATCTTGTTTTCCAAACATATCGTCAAGATTTTTCCAAGCTCCATCGGGTGTTGTGGAAGACTCAATGTGGAAGAGCAAGTCGGGAGACAAACACAAATAATACCTAAGGATTTTTCCCATCGGTTAAAGCATCTAGATTTATCGTATTCATGTATTGGTTCTTTCTCAACTCCCATAGTGATGAAAAACAATCCTTTACTACTTAGTTTGATAATCATCATATATATCCACTCAAATAAGTTAAATAACATGATAAAAGGAATAGAACTAACATCCATCGTGAGGATAAAGAAATAAAGAATGTAGAAATAAAGGAAAGACACATACATACACCCTAGAATAATATTTTCACCCCATGTTTATGATAATTTATAGTTTAGTGTGTTGATTTCAATCAGATGTGATTGTGCATTGGGAAATAGTTGGCCACTCACCTTGAAATTGGTATAAAAATGTGCAAGTGTGGAGACCACAATAAGTTTCAAGTGATTGTTGGCTAATTGACACCATAACAAGCAAAAATAATGCAAAAATAAGAAGGAAAGGAAAAAACTAAGTCTTGTGTGAGAAATAGCGTCTCGCTTCGCTTGGAACTCCCTTGTTGTAAGGCTATGGTAGATGTGTTCACAAGCCCGCAAGATATAATAAGAACTCGATTACAAGGAAAAATGACTCCAAATGGAGCCAAAATACCTCTCGAAATGAAAAAGGGTCTCTAGAAATTGAAAAACACCCTTTCACAAGCACCCATTAGAAACACCCAATAATGATAATTTTAAATATTTTTCTCAATTAATTTCATTACTATAAATGATTAAAAAATTAAAAGGGTTATATGAAAATTTAGCAAACCCTAATTAATGACCTGATTAAGATTAATTAATTTCCTTCCTTCTTAAAAAAAGAGACCACCTATTTATTAAATTAACATAAGATAAGGTATAAAATATAATATTAATTTAACTTTGGATATGTTACAAAAATAATATAATATAAGTTTTAAAAACTATACAAATCCTATATTAAAAATAAAATGCAAGCACGAAAATTTCAAAGGAGGGAAATTGAAAAAACAAAAGGTCAAAGTTCAAGAGAAGGCATGCATGAATGCCACATGGAGATGGGAGAGGGGCCCAAGTTAGGGTGACTTGGCCATGACTCTGCGAGCGATCTTTTCAATATTGTGATGGTTTTATGGCAAGGTAGCCCCATAATATATGAAAGGTCGGTCCATTACACTGAGCTAGGGAGAAGGAGATAGTGTGGTCCATGTGGTTTGGGTAGGATAGAGGACAAGATAACACATGCAAATTATTTGACCCAATATAGAGAGGAGGATGAACATGTAAGGTAACAAAATTGAGCATCATGAGGAATGGGTAATGCACACAAGGAGGATGAATCGTAGAGAGGATGGTTCTAAATGAGCCAATATCACATGTACAAAGGAAGGATGAGAAATAAAAAACCTTGGTAAACACACTGAGAAAACAAAAGAAAAATATCAAGCGAGGAGAATCCAAACACGATGAGGTAAGAAAGGGTCCCAACTAGTCCAAGACATGGAAGGGAAACCCAACTTAGGGAGTTGGTTATCAAACATGGTCATGTTGAAATACATGATTAGGTTAAAAGGGAGGAAACTCATCATGATGGAACATAGCTTAGTAGATTAGAGAGGAGCTCGGGCATAGCTAGTAGGAGCTTTCCGAGATGGGGGAGAAAAATGATCTCGAGGAGATTTGCAAGCATCTCACCAAGATGAAAAATGGAAGGAAGTGGCTCGAGGAGCCGAAAAGGAGGGTCGTGAGCTGAGAAGGGTGATGAGAAGGTACATGAGGATTGGATGGAGGAAGTATGTTTGAGAGGAATCAACAATTTTGAAGATAACTTTGAAAAACCAGACAAAACTAAAAAAATCATAAATACCTCCAAAATATGTTTTCTACCAAAGATAGTTGTAACGAGCCAAATCTTGCTGGAAAATTCCTAACTGCATAAGCACCAAGGCAAAAAACAAATAGTAAACTCCAAAAGAGAGATTAACCTGGATTTCCATAAACAATAAATGATTAATGAAACTTGAGCAAGAAGTAAATAAAATTTTGAAACCATAAGTAATTAGCAAAAACCAATAGTGAGTACATGGTTAGCGATACAATGTAACTATAATACCATGTGAGAGTGAACCATAAGGATCTAACGGAGCCCATGAACATCAAGATCATTGCACTCCAATGGAAATGAAAATGTTCTCCAAGTAATTAACAAGAATTAACCATAAGCAAAATATTCATGCATAAGAAAAACAAGTCTACTCATTCTCATAGACCAAAAGAGAAGTACATAAAGGAGTGTTGTGTAACTCCCATTCCTAGACAAGTCATACTCCCATGATGGAGTGAAGAGTTATAATTCTAGGAATATCATGTATCTCCCATACTACGATGACGCATATAACAATATAACATATTCTATGATGAAATCTGTCATATGTCATATAAATCCCTAAAATACCTATGACTCACCTAAGTGAGATGAATCACCATGTGTGAGGTGGAAAATTCTCAATAAATAAATAAAAGGAAAAAATAATACCTCACACCAATAGTAGGAGAAATAAAATCTAGGGATAAAGGTGCCCATGTGGGATACCTCGAATAGTGATAACGTGATGCTTATATACAAACTTAAGGCATAGGTGAACTATGGATGACATGGATTTAGAATCCATAAGCCAAGGGATTCCTAGTACCATGTCACAATGTATAATTTTGGATCCAATAGAAAAATACATAGAGATAGTGAGGGTCCAAACAAAGATAGGAAGAATGAAATACCCATGAGAAGTATATGATAAATGTGTCATTTGAGATAATGGAAAACTGATAGCTTGCAAGAAATATATTTAACATCCATTACGCTTGTAAGTAGGATGCACCATAACATTGTTAATGACACGAGACCAATTGGAGTATCAATGTAATCTATGCAATGAAAAAGAGGCATGAAATCAGCATTAGTAAAAGTAATGATAGGTGAACTAAGGTTAGTAGTCTAACAAGAAATTTAAGAGGTTGATCCAAATATGAAGGAGAAGGAAAAACATGATAAGCATGAGTTGAAGAGGATTTATGAGCTTATTTTTCATTCTTAGGTAGTGGATCATTGATGATTTTAAGCTTGTAAGTATCATTAGTATATTTATAAATAGAGATAGTATATCAAGCAACTAAATGTCATTATTGTTAATAAAATATTGGATTAAATTTCTAAGTTTGAAACACCTATCATTTGATGGTTATACGCACCTAATTTTGCATGTGCTACATTGTCAGAAAAATGGTTACAAAAGTCCCCAATGATGATTCATTTCCTTTCAGAAGGTGTTCAATTTCCTAAGCTCATGTCACATTGTATATTTGGTGTTTGTGAACCAAATTGCCTAAAAATAGTCTTGATTGCATGGTATTCCTTCCCTCTTCTATTTTTAAATAGATTTAATTAGTTTGAACTACCTCTTCACCCAATGATTTGGCACTCCAAGGCTTCCTTGTGCATGAAGGCACATCCCAACCAATTCCTATATATTCAATGCTTGTATTCAAGAAAAAGGCCTAAGAATTTTGTGTATCTTGCATAGTATTATTGCAAACAATCCTACTAGAAATTACATAGCCAAGCTCTGTTCACTTGTGTTATCTCTCTTCTACTTGCATTGTAACCAGATTTTCCTTCAAGCTGTCATTGCTCAAGCACCTTCTCCTACTACTACCTTTACATTCCCAATTCCTTGGACTCATATGGACACACAGAGAAAGAAAGGATAAAATGAGGGGACAAACACAAATACAACTAGATTTTCCAAAGCTCTTGCTTATCCAGGTTGGAATTATTTGTTTGTTTTGCTTCATTTGTTCAAATTGTTAATTATGAGTTTATTCATTTCAAATCCATATCAAATAGAGTAGTGAAATTATTTCATTTCAATTAATCAAGCAATTACAAATAGGTCAAATCATTAGAAAGCTTTCTTTTCAACATTACTGGGAAGTTGTAGGGAACAATAGCTTCTTTGAAGTTGTGATTTGTTCTCTACCTCTGAGGTAGGGTTGAGGGTTTTGATTGAATTAGTTAGTTGTTTTAGATTTAGATTCACATACTTGCACAAGTAATTAGCTACATCCGGTTGATTACTTGTATTAGATTTCATTTATTAGATTATAAGCATTGTTTAAAATACCGAAAAGATAAAAAAATATTTACTTTTACTAGATTAGTTTTTTTCATTGTTTTGTTCAGATATATTGTGAAAATACCAAAAACATAGTTCAAATTTCCTTTGATAGTTAGTTTGATTTTTCAAATCAATTCAATTCCATTTTATGACCATCAAAGGTCCACAACAAGAGAAAACTTTCAGTTGTGATCCATTGGTCCCACAACCCAATGGACTTGAGTTGTTGACCGACATTGATATGGGCTTACGCATGTTTGTTCTAAAAACACCTTCTAGGTATTATGAGAAGATAGAACAATTAAACACATTAAACATTACATTGATCAAGCCTACGATTATTGGATTGCTCCTAAAATAGGGCTTGATTACGTATATGACCATATAGAGACCACAACCTCCATGAGTTCACGGTTGTGATCCCCAGGTCCCACAACCCAATGGGCTCTTGACCAATTAAATATCGACACTAGTTTACATGCACTAGTTTTAGATCATCCCCACTTCCACCTAACATTGTTGCACAACTTTCCATGTTGAACATAGTAGTTGATCAGCTAAGGATTTTTGGACTAGACCGAGAGAACCTCCCATAGACCTCACGGCTTCACTATGCCTCTCATTTTTCACTTCCATGACCTTGTCTAGAAATATATTTGAGGCATCCACAAGGTTATTTTCCACGTGTTCCAAAACTAGTAGATAGAATCTCGGCAGAGCTCGATATTGACTTGGAGCCTCCGAGTAGCCATTCTATCCAACCATTCCATTACACCACTTCAGGTTAGAGAGGATCTCTTTTCCTTAGACTCATGCAGATCCCGATATTACGTGTTGAAGACATTAGGTTTCCTCAATAGCTTGTTGATCACTACCACACACACATCCATTTCCATTCCACACCGGTTGTCCCACATGACCTCGGGAGGTCGGGTGTGAAAGAAGGTCACATGTTGATTTTCTTTCATGTACAAATTGGTGAACCCAACATGAAGAGCTAGTCTCTTTTCATATCCATTTTCTTCATCCATTTTCCTCTTTCCCATTATTCTATGGGTATTCTTATACCCCCTGAATATGTCGGGATATGATGAATACGACCCTACCCATTCTAGGTCTTGAAGCGTATAACTATCACATGGGTAGAAAACAATAGTCACCCTCCCTTTCTACATGGGAAGACAATTATTCAAGTGCCCATCTTCAAAATCCTCCTCCACAAGGGACCAATGTTGGTTCCTCCATATGGATTGAGGAGCTGGACCAAATCACACAGACACATCCACCTGAGCACTCAAGCTCTAACAACATGACTTTCACTAGAGAGACATGTTCATCCCTCTCGGGTTTTGTTCGAGAACCCATTAGTATGCGAGTCGACCAACTCCCACATTTGGATGAGGAATATTTGGCACATTATGCTAGAAGAAAAACATTTCTAAATATAAATCAACCTCTTGATAGGCTACAAGGACATAATGATGTCTTGCTTCAAAATAATAATACCCACCACCAACAAGAAATATTTCTAATGAGGGGTGGTCTAATAACAACAATTTATAACAGATATCACACTCCTCAATAGCCTAAAAGGTTCAACAATGCCAACACAAAAAAACACCACTCCATCAATGGTGGTGAATTCATCTCAAAGATTTAGTGGAAAAAGTTAAAAATTAGAAATTGCCCAAAATACTCAAACATCATATATTGGGCAAGGAAAGATTCCTCCTTATCATCAAAGCTATGGACAAGTACCTACTACGCAAACTCCTCTCGGTTTTATATGGGTGATCTCCAAGCCCCAAGGATTTTAACTAGGGATGGGAACCTTAGGTATGCCCCCCATGCCACATATGGATACCCACAACAGGCACCATTGAAGTGTGTTCTCAAATACCATGCCATCTAGAAATGCAACGTTCCCTAGGCTTTGTGCCTTCAAATCTGTATCAAAGCAATCAACCCCCTTACATGCACATGTATTCTAAGTCACCACAGGATATGTACACTTACCTAGGTCCATATGGTCAGCCACAAGGGATGCCTTATGCCCCAACAAATGTATATACGCTGCACCATTTCAACAACCGATGCAACCTCCACCTCCCCAACAAGGATCTTCAATGGTTGAGACATACGCAATGGGGACCTATTCCAATACCTTAAGGAGCCTCTCGAATTCTCCATATGGACTATCATGCTCCCGAGACCCTTGCCAGATCTTCCAAAATTCAAAGGGGAGGGTGATCCTAATGCACACATTAAGGCCTACGCAACTACCATTCGAGAGTTGCTCCCATGGGATGTAGTTGTCACAAAATATTCCCTAAGACCTTAGAAGGTATCACTCTCGATTGGTATTACAGGATACCAGAGGATTCGATACATTCCTTCAAGAAACTCATGTCATAGTTTTATCAAGGATTTTGATATGAACAAAATTCTAAGGACAGGAATCAGAGAATTCCTTCATATCAAACAAGAGCACAATGAATCTGTTTCCCATTTCATCCAAAGATGGTGGCAGGTCCTCTATTCCTCTACAAGCACTCCAAACATGGATCAGAATGGAGCTCTTGTGATCTATTCCTTCACTCCCTTAATAGGGAAATAAAGGAAGAAGTCCAAAATTCCCACTAAGGAGCTATGAAGAAGTATTGGAGGGTGCTCTTCTGAATTGATCAAGAAGCCTATAGATAGTGGTCATAAGACCTATGGAACAAATGGGAGGTTAGTCACTCCTAACCAAGGTAACTCATGGTTACCCCAACAACATGAACAATAATCAGGGACCAAAGGTCCTCAACAAGAATCATGGGGTTACAAATGACGTGTTACCGATCAGCCAAAGAAACCCAATGTTGTTAGCACACCCAATACAAGCACACTAACAACAATGCAAATGGCAATAACCAAAGAAATAACAATTTTGTGCCAACAATCAACGTTGTGGACTTTAATCATCCTCACAAAAAAAAACCACAACAACCAAGACAAGTATGCACCCAAGGCCCTAGTCAATACCTAGGTGGGTATCCAAACCAATTCCAAAATCAAGGGGCAAGGGTTCCCAAATTTTAATTATAACAATCAACAATTGAATAATGATCAAATTTTGATCACAACAGAATGCAAACCAAAGACCTCGGGATTACAATCCCGATTTGTACTATGGTTTTCACAGGGTCCATGGGCATGATGCAAGAACATGCCACAATTGTAAAAATTTCTACAACATTTTCCAGAAGACCAGAGACAACTCTTTGTAGATATGTTTCTAGAAAATCCGACAACACCAACACAAAACACATGCAGACCAATTTCTCCTCGAACACACCACTTAGGATATTTAATGATCCTCTCCCCACATGCCCTAAGGATGGTAAGCTTGATCCCCATGGTTCAAACAAGGGAAATTTTGTGGGGGCAATGATCATGAAGCATCAACTTCTTCAAACACACTAGTGGCACCTCCTTTGGATGCTCGACAACAAACAAAAATTGTGGGCCTCATAGAATTAGAGATTGAGCCTGAGGTAAATGCTATGACCAGAGCTCGAGATTATTCATCACAACCCACACCCATTTATCCATCAATATCGATGACATTCAACAAACACTTACAAAGCCGGTAGGGGCATATGATCTAATCAATGACTTAACAAAGACCTTTTCTCACATTTCCTTCTTGGATTTGTTGAAGAACTCCCACTACTCATAGAGATGCTTTGTTAGAAGCATTGGGTCTTGGTCATTTGATCAACATTACTCCCCCTCCAGAAGCACAAGTAAACCACATAGACTTTGATGTCTACCCTCCTGGGCCAGAGAGGGATGTTGGATTTGTGTTCGACATAAGAAAAATGCCGACGGATGCCAAATTACACGTAGAGGTGACCCAACCTTGCATTTATAGTATGGATCTATAATAACTACGTTAAATGTGTAATGGTTGATGATGGGGTGGTAAGTCAACATAGTCCCCTTCACTTTTCTCCAAAAACTAGGATATGGAGAAACAAATTGTTCCTCAACATGAAATACGCTAAGGGGTTATGATAGCCTCAAAGAAACTTCAATAGGGACCATAGTGTTACCAGTTACCTTAGGACCCAAGATGGTTCTCACTTGAGTTCTATATTATAGATCGGGAAACCAACTATAATATGATTCTTGATCATCCATGGATACATCACATGAAGGTGATTCCTTCCACATTATTTTAGGAAGTAAGATTCCTACATCTAGGGAAGGTCTTCATGGCACAAGGTGACCCAAAACCTTTTGATATACACCTAGAAAATTTGAAGAAGAGACCAGGAGTCCATTCTGAGTTTGAGATTCCAAACAAATGAACCAACTTAACAAACTAGCTAGTTGGTTCAAAACCGAAAACAAAATTGGTTCCCACAATAGAGTTAGAAGTCACGGGCTTGATCGAGGGAATTCCTATGTGGTCAAAGATGAAACCATCATCATAGAGATAGTGTCATTAGGAACCACAAAAAATATTTTTGAGTTGTTGGAGAAGGATCTACCCATTCTCCTTCCATTTGATTCTATGGGCATATGGACATGCCCTAGGACTCGAATCTCTTCCAACAGATGAAGTTTGTATGGTAGAAGTAATAAAAGAAAGGAAGAGGATATACAAAGAATGATCCAACATCCATTTTCTCGAGTAATTGTTGGAATCTCCATTTTGATGGAGCCAAATGTTTTCACTTTGGGGCAGGTGTGATCCTTACTTCTCTCTGAGGGAAGGGTTATGTCATTTTCACCTTCAAGTTAAACTTTGAGTGTATGAATAATGGGGCTGAATATGAAGCCCTCCTTCTTGGTCTCATTGTAGCCAAAAGGATGGGTGTTGGTAACATTAGAGTGCTAGGTGATTCACAACTAGTCACAAATCAAGTGTCTTGAGGTATACGAGACTAGGGCCAAACATCTACAACTCTACAAAACAACAATGCTTAATCTAACAAAGGGTTTTGACTTCATATCGATCAAAGAAATTCCACGAGAAAAAACCTTCTCATGGATTCTATAGCAACTTCTACTTCCTGCTTCACTCCAAATAATGAGTTGGAAGATACAAGCTTCATGGTATCGGTTCATGTTGAACCTTTGGTTCACAAAATACCGGTAACTCCGATGTTGACATACATAAAAGCTGAGAATAGACTATCATCTCAGACCACGTTGAAAATGATGAAGAAACTCTTGGGTATTTAAACACTTATGCGCAGAATTACATCTTGCTCATCATAAGGTTGACCTTTCCTTTATCCCACATTCTTCTTCCTACTTTGGAAATCCCATGATAGAGTCTTCCTCTAGGGAAGGTCTTGAAATTTATGAGGTAGGAGAAGAGGGGGAATTTGAGCTACCTCCATCCCCACCTGAGTTTGAGGAGGGTAACACCTCCTTGATTAAGGAATGATCGATATAAATATCGGATGGAGGAAGAACCAAGAATTCTAAGCTTAGGGATCCTCTCTAACTCCAGAGGAAATAGAAATACACACACAAATTCTCAAAGAACACTCAAAATATTTCACATTTAATTACACAGAGATGATGGGGATTTATCTTGATGTTGTGGTCCATAACCTCGTCACCAAGCCAGATGCCAAACCAATTAAACAAAATTCAAGGCCTATGAAGCCAAAGGTGGCTCTCATGGTAAAAGAAGAAGTGATGAAACTCTTGCAAGTAGGGTTCATCAAACCGGTTGACTACTCATAGTGGGTATCCAACATCATCCCTGTTCTCAAAAAGAATGGAAAGATCCATTTTTATTGAATTTTGGGACATTAACAAAGTGTGTCCCAAGGATGATTTCCCATTTCCCTCCATTGATGTTATTGTTGACACAACAACTGGTTATGAGTTGTTGTCTCTCATGGATGGGTTTTGGGATACAACCAAATTAGGATTTCGAGGAGGATCAGAAAAAGACAACTTTCATCACTCCTTGGGGAACCTATTGCTACTACGCAGTCATGCCATTCGGGATGAAGAATGCTTGGTGAAACTTACCAACATTCCATGACGTATATTTTCCATGATCTTATCCACAAGATTGTGGAGTCTTACATTGATGACCTCTAGCCAAGGCTAGAAAATGGTGTGATCACCCCGAGGTGCTTCATATCATTCTCTCTCAATTAATCAATATGACATCACACTAAATCTAGAGAAATGTGTATTCGGTGTAATGGAGGTAAGTTGTTGGGATACATCATATCTTCATGAGGGATTGATGTAGATCCAGCCAAAATCTGAGCAGTACTAGAGATGACCCCACCATCAAATGAATCTAGCATAAGGTATTTTCTTGGGAAACTTGATGCAATCCAAAGGTTTATCCTTGATCTAACCTTTTTATTCACCCGATCAACAATTTATTAAAAAGGATTGTTACATTGATTGGATGGAAGAGTGCAATGAGGCATTTGAATCATAAAATGATTCTTACTCTCACCACCTACACTTATGCCTCCTAGGTCAGACCAACCCCTCATTCTATATTCAAGGGCCAAATGAATGTCTCACTAGCCTGCATGTTAGCTCAAGAAGATGATGATAAACATGAACGTGTGTAGTCTATTTTATCATTCAAACATTGCTTGACTATGAGACACGTTACACACAAGAAGAAAAGGAGTGCCTAGCTATAGTGTTTTGCAACAAAATGGTTGAGACATTATATGCTAAACCAGAAAAAAGGGTGATTGTCAAAACCAATCATTTGTGACTTATCTAACTCAAGGTTCACTATCTAAAAATTTCGGCACTTTATAACACTAATGGGTGAATTTGAGTTGACCTTCATTAATCAAAATTCATGTAAAGGACAAATTATTGTGGATTGGTTAGTTGATAACCCAATGGATGGAGGTGACTTGGTTGATTTAGATTTTCCTAATGAGTGTATATACTATGTAGAGAGTCAAGCCCCCAATCAATGTGTGCCCTTGGTACACTAACATAATCAATTTCATTATGGACAAGGCATACCCCAAAGGGGCTATGTCTCAACAAAGGAGATGACATACACATTATAGCCACTAAGTACGTGATTCTGGAACAAGTGCTCTATCGTAGAGCCTTTGATGGAATGTTATTAAGATGTGTTGATGAAGAAGAATAAGAAGATTCTTTATGAATCGCATAGTGGAGTATGTGGAGGTCACTTTGGGGGCCACACCACTACTTAAAAGATACATCGATGGGCTACTTCTGGCCCACATTAGAGCATGATGTGGTAGAGTTTTTGTGCAAGTGCCATAAATGCCAAGAGTTCTCCCATGAGATCCACATACCGGCACATGGCTCTCAACCGATTGATTGCACACCATGGCCCTTTTCCACGTGGGGTCTAGATTTGATAGGGAATTTTTCTCCCTCATCAACCGATGACCATAACTTTATAATCATGGCCACAAAATATTTCACAAAGTGGGTAGAGGCCATGCCTCTTACCACCATATCGGGTTCCATAATCACTAAGTTCATTCTAAACCAAATCATTTGTAGGTATGGTGTCCCATAGGTCATTATCTCTTGATAATGGCACATCTTTCAAGAATGATGAAGTACATGAACTATGTGAGAAATTCAAAATAAATCATCACACGACTTCTCTCTATTACCCTCAAGCCAATGGATAGGATGAGGCAACAAATAAGACATTAAAATCCATTCTCCTTAAAATTCAAGGAGAACAAATGAGATTGGCATTTAAAGTTATACCCCTTATGGGCCTATCGACATCGATAAGAATGCCAATGGGGGGGAAACCCCTTTTTTTAGTATTTAGTGCAAAAGTTTTCTACCACTCAAGTTGAAAATACCTAGTCTCCACATCTCATTACAGGAATTTTGGGAGAAGAATCCTATCGAGAGGCATGACTCTCTCAATTAGAAATCCTTGATGAAGCTAGGCTCAACACCAAACAATGACATAGAGCTTATGCTGACTGGATGTGCCAAAGTATAACAAGAGGGTCTATGAACATGAAATATATGAGGGAGATCTAGTATTAAGACTTGACAGCCGGATAGACAAAAATACTGGTGAAGGTAGGAAGTTCAGGCCCAAGTGGTTGGGTCCATATCGAGTAATAGAAGACTATAAAAATGGGGCATTTCACCTATGTACACTAGAGGGTGAAGAGTTTAGTGAATCCATGTCACTCTCTTCACCTAAAGAGGTATTACGCATGATTCACCTACATTTCCACATGTACATTACTACATCCGCATTATTGCATTTTCATCTTCTTGTCCATTTCATAAATTTGTAATCAAGGGACTTATTCTTATAGAAATTTCTAAAAACTTCTGAAAATATTGGAAAACATTCAAATCATATCTCTTCAAATCCTCATGGTATCATCAATTGTTTCCAAATCATTTCATCAGTTCAAACAAGATAAGACAAAATTTTGACAATTAACCATACCAAGGCCTGCATACTTGGTTCTACTCATAGTTTCTTCTAGATTAGGTGTCTTTTCCTACGGTCTGTTCTAGAAGCTTCATGGTGTCACATCTATCCCATATACATCTCTTTGGAAATAAGAACATTCTAAACATTTTTCCTAGATAAACATGTCAAAAACAAAATCAACAAAAAAAATTTTTTTACACATTTCTTTTCCCTACCAACCTTCGGTGTTGAGCCTACGTCTCTCTTACTAGTGGCGTAGGGTTGGGAAAGGAGAGAAGTGCCCTTACTCACCTATGCCTTGTCCATGGTGATGAGCCCATACTTCCTACTAGTAGCATGGGGCAAGGTGTAGGGGGTCTCTTTGAAAAACTAGAAAGCTAAAATAGTTCATTCAAATACTATGAAATCATAAATCAAGAACAAAGTGAGTTAGATGTCCAAAATTCCAAAAAGAGTTTAAAACCTCAAAACCAGATTTTGTCAACCAAGTGGCCATCTACGGATCTAAGTCTAGATAAAATGGAAAGCAATTCACATTTTAAACTATGTAGCAAACTTGTGTATAGAATCAGGTTGTAGGTTCTCAATTTGGTTTTTTCCAAATCCTTGTCTTTCTCTCATCATTACCATTCAACAAATATTTATAACTTGCCCCTCCTAGCTCTTGGTGTTGAGCCCTCACATCTTACCGGTTGCATGGGGTTAGGAGTGGGGCAAGTTCATCCTTCTATCATATCACTCTTTCATCACATTTTTCCAAAACAATATGAAGTATCAAAAATTGCTTAGAGAAACTAAAGTTCAACATTACAATGTGTTTGCATTATCATATATCAACATTACAAAAATACAAAAATAAATCATTTTGTTAGCATTCATATCCATTGCATACATTCTAAAAAGCATACAAAAGTGGAAGTTCTAAACATCTAGAGTACACATGTGAAGTGAGCCAAGAAGAAGTCAACTCGATATAATGAATTACCAAACCAAAAAGAAGAGTCTTATATATATATCATAATAAATCAAGTTTGTGTATAATGCCATCACACACTAGGCATGGTCAAAATGCTCACAATGAGCCCAAAATATACAAAAAAATTGTATAAATGCCCGAAAAAATGGAAACTAAGAAATAAAAGGCCCAATGGCCTATCAATCCTCTGTGGGATCCCTGAGATGGTGCATGGTTGCATCCAGGACTCCTACTATGGCTACGACATCGAGAATGCACTAAATGGTGGGAGTGCTCATGATGGTGACCACTAGTATGGTCTCACTATGAGAATGGCTCCACCTCATCAATCTCTCATCTTGTCTCATATGTGGAAACCTGAGTATGGAGAGAAGTCATGATCTTCGCTTCCCTCCGATAGGTGCAAACACATCGTGTGTGTCTCAGCTACTAATGGTTGTCTTGTGTCCTCATCATCAGCTCAACTGTCTTCCCCGAAGGGATCAACAAGGTGTCCATGCACACCCGATGAATAAGATCTCACCATCCTCCTGTACAATCACTGCAAAAAAAAAAAAATGTGAGTTAGAAAGCTAAAAAATAAAAAAAAATAAATACCAACTAACATTTCCAGCTAACAAAGTCAAGAGAAGAGTATCAACATACTCGGATCTCCCTACATCCATGTGGGGTCAATGGTACTACTATTGGAGTGAGCTATGCTGTGCAGTGTACCGGTGTGCCTCCTCTCCTCTTGAGGCTACATGTTATCCCATGACAGACCCTCATCTCCTCCCTCATCTCGAGGGAGTATATCCTCTGAGACTAAGGTCTCCTTCTCTGCATCCACCTCCTCCCGCTCCTCTCTCAGTATATCTTGGGTGTCATGCCACTCAAGGTCACTCTCCTCCTCCTCCATGTGAGCTACCTCACCAGTCACCACCACCCAATCCCTCATCATCAGATCCATCATCAGTCTCCTCATCACCCGAATCTCCTCTCCAGTCTCATCTCTTGTATCCTCCTCAGAATCAGAGTCCACATCTATAGGCTCATCCTCCTCCCCATTGTGAGTGGTGTGCGCCTCAATCTGGAGTAAAGGTGCACGAGTGGCACCAACTTCCCATCAGCATGAACAAACTCACCTAACTACAATAGGCACTCCTAGAGTCACCACTGTCCAACCTAGATCTCCTCTAGGGCCCTTTCGGGCCTCCTTGACACTCCTATATATGGGTGCCACTGGGGAAGCATATCAATATATGGAAGACCGAACTGCTTGAGGAACTCAACCAAATGGGTGAATCTCAACCTTCCCCATCCTATCAACTAATTGACCAATAGTGGTACAAGCTACCACTTATGGTCCCATCCTATCCCCACAATCCTACCATGTCCTGGTATGGAGTGGCCACCATGTCTGTTGTGGTCAAGGAAGCCACTTGGCTGATGTGGCACTCTAAGAACTAACATCATCATCCATCTAGTGGCCTTGATGGCCCCTGGGTCTTGTACTAGCACTCCCCTCCCATAGGGGATGATCCCACTCATATACCCAGCTCATAACCAATGTAGGGTGGCTCAAAGACTATCCCCCTATAACCTGAAAATCTGATATAAGTCATGATAGGTGCTACTAAGGATATCTTCCCCTAGGCATAGATATGACCATATGACTCAATCTGTGTGATAATCGAGCCCAACAATATATAATGTATCACCTCCCTTGTCCCTCGATCAACCACGAGGCCAAAATACCCATGATGGCCTTACAAATAGTAGGGATGGGAGAAGTGGCAATAGATCGACCTTCATCCCTTCTTCAAACCAACTGACACCACGACATCACCCATATAGGTAGCCCATTGAGTCATCATGGGCTAGATCCTGTTGTCTCAAGAGTCAACCTCCTCCCAAGTATCGAAAACTCCAAGTATCCGATACACATCCTCCAATGTAATCATCCACTCACCCCTAACACCCAAAACCAAAAGTGTTCCGTTTGCATCATCCCAATAAGAGAACAAGTCACATAGTATGTGACTGGTAGGAGTGACATGGGGCACCCATGCAATCCTCCATATGCCCACTCTCTGTAGAGTATCAGTCTCTCATCCTAAGTCAACTAATCTAAAATCTCTGGGAGCCAATCACACTCCCTCTCGCAACTCCAATGGATGTACTCTTCCTTCTTCTGCATCCACCAAAACATAAAAAAGAAGTCAAGTTAGTGGCACATTTCAAGAAACAAGCTCATCAAAAACATGACAAAACATCAAAAATCCAAAAAAATTAAAATTAGCATGAGTTTTAAGCATTCTTGTTTAAACCATCCACCTGGTGGTTTTGAGACCGCCAAGGTGGTGGTTCTGGCAATTGAACCACCACTTGCTCAGGTGGCGGTCCCGAACCGATTCTTCATACAACTTACGTGGCCCTAAAATGCTCAAAAATGCAAAAATACACCATTTTGAATGAAATAAAATGACTACCCTAGGTGCCCCCTAGAGACTCATTTAAACAAGAAATTTTAAAAATAACCCCTCCTAGGAAAATATTTTGACATTTTGACATTTTAGGTTTAAAAACAAACAAGTGAGAAAAACTAACCTTAGACCCATGGGTCGATCTTCCAATCATGGAGGCATGATCACTATCTCACAATGAATGTTTTGACTATCCTCTCATCGAAAAATGGTCACCGTAGGTCCAAAGCTCAAAAATCACCAAGTCAATATGCAAAAATGAATTGAAAAATGGTTTTTTTGATATATATATATATATATATATATATATATGTATAAATTTTTTTTGAGTGCATATGTTCATAGGACTTCGGGATATGTTTACAAGACGGGAGCCTTGGAGGAGGTAAGTTCTTATCCCCACACAAATGGTAAGTCCTCTTGTCATTTTAATTTAGAATTTATTTTTGATATTTTATCTATCTACACTTGAGTCTTCTTTTTGTTTTTTAGGTAGCGGGAGTTTGGACGGTGACATTTTGACACATGGGCGTGTCAGTATAAACTTATAACTCCCCATTTTGGGAACCATACTCGGACTCTACGTTTTACGCCTCTTCATGGCTAAGATGCTTCTCTGAGGGGGAATATATACACCCAATTTTACATGTGCTACATTGTCGAAAAATGGTTACAAAAGTCCCCAATGATGATTCATGTCCTTTTAAAAGGTGTTTGAGTTCCTAAGCTCATTCACAATGTATATTTGTAGCCTAGATATTTGTACTTAGCTTTTCCATGCTTTCTTCCAACTTCCCACTCCTTTTTGTGCATGTTTTGGCCTTCAGTGTCAAAATCACCACCCTTCCTAGGTGGCGGTTTTTTTGTAACACCACCCCAGTAGGGCGGTGATTTTTGTGACCGTGTGACCAGGGCACCTAGGACAGGTGGCGGTCTTCATCACCCTATGTAGGGGCGCATCGATCCTTGCATTTTTTTCCAGAACCTTTCATGCATGATTTAAACATGTGACACTTCACTTAACTTGACTTCCAAGGTGCGTTTGTGAACCAAATTTCCTAAAAATAGTCTTGATTGCATGGTATTCCTTCCCTCTTCTATTTTTAAATAGATTTAATTAGTTTTAACTGCCTCTTCACCCAATGATTTGGCACTCCAAGGTTGCCTTGTGCATGAAGGCACATCCCAACCAATTCCTATATATTCAATGCTTGTATTCAAGAAAATGGCTTGAGAATTTTGTGTATCTTGCATAGTATTGCTGCACAAAATCCTATGCTAGAAATTACATAGCCAAGATCTGTTCACTTGTGTTATCTCTCTTCTACTTGCATTGCAACTAGATTTTCCTTCAAGATACATTTCTCAAGCACCTTCTCCTATTTTTCCTTTGCATTCCCAATTCCTTGGACTCATATGGACACACAGAGAAAGAAAAGGATAAACTAGGGGACAAAAGCACATACAACCATATTTTCCAAAGCTCTTACTTATCCAGGTTGGAATTATTTGTTTGTTTTTCTTCATTTGTTCAAATTGTTAATTCTAAATTTATTCATTTCAAATCCATATCAAATAGAGTAGTGAAATTATTTCATTTCAATTAATCAAGCAATTGCAAATAGGTCAAATCATTAGAAAGCTTACTTTTCAACATTACCAGGAAGTTGTAGGGAACAATAGCTTCTTTGAAGTTGTGATTTGTTCTCTACCTCTGAGGTAGGGTTGAGGGTTTTGATTGAATTAGTTAGTTGTTTTAGATCTAGATTCACATACTTGCACAAGTAATTAGCTACATCCGGTTGATTACTTGTATTAGATTTCATTTATTAGATTAGAAGCATTGTTTAAAATACTAGAAAAGATTAAAAATATTTACTTTTACTAGATTAGTTTGCTTTCATTGTTTTGTTCAGATATACTATGAAAATACCAAAAACATAGTTCAAATTTCCTTTGATAGTTAGTTTTCTTTGTCAAATCAATTCAATTCCATTTTGCATGACCATCAAAGGTCCACAACAAGAGAAAATTTCAGTTGTGATCCATTGGTCCCACAACCCAACGGACCCGAGTTGTTGACCAACATTGATATGGGCTTATGCATGCTTGTTCTAAACACACGGTATTCTGAGAAGATAGAACAATTAAACACATTAAACATTGCAGCTGATCAAGCCTACGATTATTAGATTGCTCATAGCAACAGGGCTTGATTACGCATATGACCATACAGAGACCATAACCTCCACGAGTTCACGATTGTGATCCCTAGGTCCCACAACCCAATGAGCATGTTGACCAATTAAATATCGACACTAGTTTATGTGCATTAGTATTTAGATCATCCCCACTTCCACCTGACATTGTTGCACAACTTTCCATGTTGAACATAATAGCCGATCAGGATAAGGCTTTCTGGACTAGACCGAAGAACCTCCCATATATTGTGTGGCTTCACTACACCTCTCGTTCTCACTTCCATGACCTTGTTTGGAAATCTATACGAGGCATCGGTAGGTTATTTTCCACATTTTCCATAACCAGTAGACAGAATCTTAGGAAGGAGCTCGATATTGACTGAGCCTTTGAGTATCCATTGGGCATCTCTTTTTTCCTTAGACTTACAGATCCCGATATTACGTGTTGAAGAAATTAGGTTGCCTTAGTATATTGTTGATCGCTACCATCCACACATCCATTTCCATTCCACATTGGTTTTCCCGACACACCTCGGAAGGTCAAGTGTGAAATGAGGTCACATGTTGATTTTCTTTCGTACAATGTCCATTACATATTTGGTAATCACAATGTGTGCATTTTCATCAAAGTTCTTTCCATGAGGACTATTATGGTTTAGCTCAAGAGGTGTCATAAGAGAAATTAGATTGCTTTCTATGAGTTGAGACAACACCATATGTGGTGGATATGGTAATCTAGTAAAAATACGTTGTGTAGGTTGTAATTAGAGATTTGTGGGTTTAGATATAGAATTTACATCAGGCTTTGATTCATGGTCTTTCCCTTAAATGTGTATTTACTTGTGATCTTTTTTAGTAGATTTATCATGAATATTAGCACCATATTTAATATTTCCCAAAGAAAGTAACTTGATTTCATGGATTTTCAAAGTATGACATAGATGATAAAAATATTGAAAGCATTTGAAGAGCACACATTCTTTCAAAGGAGGTAATAAACTCTGGATAAAATGATCTTACAATTCAGATTCAGCTAAGACATTGTTCATGTTAGAAATATTATTCTTGTAGAGCACAACATAGTGACTAAGATGTTCATTAGAGATTTGCTTTATTTTGGCCATTTGCGCATATGATATTTTTGTTCCAATTTTTCATAGAAAATTGAGCCAAAATAGATTTGATAAAGGAGTAAAATATTTAATAGAGAGCAAAGGCTCGTTATAAAACTATTGTAAAGCAAAGTCTTGTAAGCTCCTATGAAACAACGTGGTTAATAGTGTTTCATCAAAACCATAATCCAAGCATGTAACATGAAATGATCGAAGGTGATCTTTCAGATCTTCATGGCCATCAAAGAGAGGAAAATTAGGTGATTTAAAGTTGTAAGGAAGTGGATAATAAGAAACCTCAGGTGTAAGAGGACTATGATGAAGAAGTGAAGAATCAAGAGATGGAGAAGAAGAGGTGGAGGTCCATTACATTGATGAATTTGACCTTATATATCATGATACAAATAATCTAAGGGATGGGTTCCTAAATAAGTGTTAGGTTGGATATGGGAAATGATGGGAAACAAAATTGAGTATTGGGTGTGGAAATAGGCATATGGATGGTGGATATTCCCACAGTGGTAGGGGAGGAAGAAGGTGGAATAGAAGAGGTAATAGTGGTAGAGAGATCTAAGGTACAAACCATACTAACATGATTATCATTATCATGGAACCACGGGATGCTAATAAAGCATCAAGGACATGCAATACGTGAGTAGGATTGTCACATAATATAGAAGTTATGTCTGATCCACATTAGTGTCTTCATCATAATATTTTTCACTATCAAATATTTTTATGTAATGGAGGGATATAATGAGAATTTATGAGAGGGTTATCATGTGTGGTTTAAACCATACTTATTATAATGACTACGGGTATGCAGGAGGATCTCAATATGTTGTGGGAGACCAAATCGACCACTACGGGTAATGGGCATGAAAGATATATATGATAATGGGAATTTAAGGTTTGGGTTCAAAAAATGAATTAAAAAATTAAATCTTATCAAGGGACTTACAAGAAAGTGTAGTATATATCATGTAAGATAGTGTAAGATAAGAGTGACTTAGCTTGAATTTGGAGATATGGACTGATTCTGGGCTAGAAACTAAGTGAAACAGACTATATTTGTGGAGTATACTTCATCTAGAAAACTAGAAATGAAAATCTAAGAATCTGGAACAAACTAGATTTGTAGTGATATATACTTCTGTCTAGAAAATTGAGGGTTTATATGTCACACTTGAACCCGTAAAAAAATCCTATCTACCTACACAAGGCTTAAGAAAACATTAAATGAAATAAATAATGATGTGAGAAGACAAGACCACCCATAGTGTTAGTGTCCGAAATCACACCAAGTGCTAATTTCATAAAAATGATATGTTTCTAATCTTTTAGGGTTTTAACTTGTCTTCTTCTTTTTATTCTTTATCATATCCACTTCAATATACGGTTTAATATGTGTATATGACATCCTTATTTTAATTTGTCAAACAAATCCTATCTACCTACACAAAGCTTAAGAAAACATTAAATGAAACAAAAATAGTGCATGTGCTTGAGTTGAACTAGACTTTTTTGGCACGGGCCGGTGACCTAATCACTTTAATTTTTAGGTCACCCTACCCTTGCGTATCCCATTACATTTCACCAGTAGAATATATTCATAATTTTAATGTGTGTGTAATTGAATTGTTTCCGCATGTTTTGTCATTCACACCAAGATAGTGGGATGTAACTATTTTTACCCTCAAGATAAATGTGTGAGATGGAATTTAGAAATATAAGGCCTATCTGATGCGCATAACTAAGGCCTGAATAATGTAGTGAAAATGTAGTTCTTAGTGAAATGTTACTCTTTCCACCGTTATTCATTAGAAGGCGCATTCGATGCGCGACACGGAGATTTTTGAGAAAGCGAGGTCGAAGGCTGCACGCCACGATGGAAGATTTTAGTAATAGCCCAAATTATTTTCCCCAAAAATAGTGAGTACGTCATGTGCACCCTATATAGGTGATTTCCTTATTGTCGATTTGAATTTCATCATTTGAACTAACTTTTGATGCACAAAAACATTGACCCAAAATGATAAGGAAGTTTTTAGAAAAGATAACAAGTAATGTAGCATGTTTAAAATTTGATAAAAGGAGGGAAAAGAACATAAGTACTCAAAGCGGATAGTAGCGCTAAAGTTGCTCATATCCCTAATGAGTGATACTTTCTGGGATGATCGAGAGGATATAATGGAAAATACATAGTTGGGTCACATGTTTTCCATGTACAAAAGTAAAGTGATCATTCCAAAAAGTAAATAATAGAAGTATGAAAATGATAAATAAATGTAAAAGTAAAACAAGTGTTGTTAATGCCTAGTTTTCTTTCTTAGGAATCATGCATATAATGGCATACTTAGATGCATGATATAAATAGTAAGTGAATGATTTTGTGTCTACACAATGCATAAGACCACATATGTTTTAGGATTTTTTATAAAATTTCACGTGATTCCACGTTTTGTAAATATATTTTCAAGGATTTTACAACTAAAATATCTAATAAAATTTTAATTTTCATAATACAATCATTGGCAAAAATGTGACTTCGTATTGAGCCTAGAGTTAACATGGGTGTTGAAATTTAATTCTTTATTAGGGATATATGATTTTTAATTTATTTTATTAAAGTAATACTATAGAAATCTAAATTTGGAAATGACAAATTTTTTTCTTTCATGCAACTTTAACATGATTTTTACACTCTTTCCAATCCATCTAGGTGACTTATCCCAATCTCATTTCCATGAATTTATTATCCATTCACATTAATCATGTAATCACATAACCAATCACATCACTCCACGGTAGTATACTCTTTATATGCACTAATCTTAGAAAGTTGCAAACTTTCATAAGTTTTTGTATAGAACCAATTGAATGGGATGAACCCATCCCATAGTTTATTTCTAGACAAAATGGTTTTATCTCCCGCTATCCAACAATCACTTTTCAATGTTTACATATTTCATGGGTTTGTTCATATTCCATAGGTTAGTCTTAATGAAAAATTAAAAGTTTACAAATGCCCATAAAAGCAAGGATAACTCATCTATTTTCCTCACCTTGAAATCATTTAAAACTTTAAAGAGCGTTCATTGTAAAATAAATTATTAAAGCACTCTAACCTCCCAAAATATCCTAAAAATTGTTAGATTCGAGGGGTTAATTTAATTATATTAACATATTAATAAATATATTACACCAAAAATTAATAAAATAAACCATTAAATATGCAATGAACATAAACACCTTAATTAACGTGGAAAACCCCAATGGGGTAAAAAACCATGGAAGAATTTTCCATTAAATTGAGAAACTATTACCAGTCCATAACTCCCTTCCTCACTTCCTGCTCCATGTTTTTAACCCGAAATAAATTAATACATCTAATATGGCTCACGACCATATTTAAATAACCTAAAGGGTTATAACTATTAAGTGACGGGGTACACCTCGATTTAATAAATAATTAGTTATTAAATAACTAATAAACCTAATATAAAAATAATAAATTATAAATTATATTCTATATTATTTAATTATAAACTAAATATTATGAGCACTTAATATTATTTTTCTAACACTCCCCTTAATATTAAGTGGGGATCCATATGCCAACATTACTTGTTTGTACAATAGGATTTACAAATCCATAAACCACAAAAGGTTTAGGCTATCATACTTCTTTTTGAAAGAATTATAACACCTTCATCATGCTCAACTTACCTTTTAGTACAAAAGGATTTGGAATCCATAAATCAAGTATGATTTAGGATAAGCATGATTTTTGAGACTATATCCCACCATTTCTCATGGAAATTTTTTAAACCACGCCTCTAGGATCCTTTTATAACTCAAGTGATCTCCTTTACAAATATATGCAACACACTAGATTGTATTACCGTATAAACTCTATCAGTTTACATAGATCATAAAAGATCTTTTTAAAATGCTTTATACCATAAAAGGAAGTATAGATGAGAAGGAGTCAACATTTCCACACTCTCCATCAATGGAAACTCGAAAGGCCAAACATTTCATAGAACTTGTAGTATTTTAAAACACAAAATGGCTCATAAACATTTATACAATATAATATTCATCTGCGTAACTAGAGATCTCTATCATTGTAGAGAACCTTCTCTCAAATAACATGCATATGAACTTCAATATGCTTCATTCTATGATGTTAAAATGATTCTTTAACAAGAGTAATATAGCTTTGACCACTATATAGAAGAGAAATACTTCCTTCAGCTTCCATGTGTATCTCTTCCAACATCCACTTCGGCCACATGGCTTCTTTACTTCTTCCATTGTACTTCTCTACTATGCCTCACTAAAAGAAATGGATATTGTTGGTTTCTTTTTTGTTCCAAGTAATGACACCTGCACCAAAAAACTTGAACACAAATCCAAATGTATATTTTATATCGAATACAACATAAGTATGGTTAAAGACATAATATCCATATAGACATCATTAATAAGCATAATATAAATCATTATTGATTTTACTTTTAACCATCTATAAAAGTTAAATACTAGTTGTATAACAACTATCAAACAATATTCTTAAAAACTAACCATGTTATATTATAATTATGCTAAAAACTTTCAAAATATTACTCTTGTAAAATATATATTAGATACAATCGGTATTCGACGTCTCCAATAAAAACACAAAGGCGTCCCAAGTGTTATTTGATATGCATATAATAAAATTTTAGTAATTGCATACTAAGAAATTTTAGAAATTTTTATTATACACACACACACACACACACATATATGTATATACATACATACATATATATATATGTATATATATATATATATACATATATATATATATATATATATATTTTTCATTATCTATTCTAATCCCTTTTAAAAGGTGATAAGACTAATTTGATAGATAATATATTTGAACATATAATCAAATCATGCAAGAATAATCACTTCATACACAAAGATGAGGTTTTGTTCACATAAGGTATTGAACACAAGAACATGGAGTGGGGGTCTAGGTGCGAAAAGTGGTAACCCCAGCGGAGTCGAGGGCAACACCCCTTGACGTCAAGCATAAAATACAGTTTACTCCTCCTTTGAAATTGACAAAATACAAATTTTTGTGATAAAAACCATGATTATTCCAACAATTTGTATGATCAACATTTCGATAAAAAATAGGTTTTATGGAGGAAAAAACATTGCAAAAATAATTTATATACCATTCCCATATCGTTCAAATTATGATTTTTCATATTTCAATGAATTCACATCAAAAATAGCCTTGTAAAAAATTCTATATACAACATATTAGTTTGACTATAACAATAATTTATCGAAATGTGAGTGATTTTTTTAGTTTTTCATGAACAAGACGAATTTACAATGAATTGTTTGTCATGTCATAAAATACATCATTTTTATTAAAATTAAATTCATCTAATAATTAAATAATTTCCTCAATTTAAAAAATAAAATAATAAATTACTTAAATTAATTTTAATTAAAATAAAAATAATAATAATAAAAATGCTTATAGGAAAAAAATGGAGCAATATCCTCATGAGCTTGATTGAGTTGGGTTACCCAACTCAATAGTGGATGGATTAGTTAGACAAGCATACCGGTCAAAGAACCAAACATAGCTCACTTTGGTCACCATTAATATTGAGCTAAGCCAACATGTTTGATTAACCTTTATAACATCCAAGTGTAGATGACTATGCCAAGTTGATTGAGGTGAAAACCCATCAAGACTATGGGCCAAGTCACATGGTGAGATTGAAACAACCCAACAATTAAATGTTCCCGCTAAAATGTTAGAATTTGAGGATTTTAATAAATACGGATTTAATCAACTTACATGTTAAATATTAACATATTATGTAATGTTACAATGAATAATTAAATAAACATTACATCACTTAACTATATAACAAATAAATAAAAAAAATACTTACAGAAAGTAAATAACACAAGACACATGATTTATAGTGGAAAACCGAAGGTAAAAAACCACTGTCAAAAAGTAACCTTTTATTACAGAGAACCCTTTTACATCCAGTTAATCACCTCCTCCTTTACTAACCCTAATCACAAGGGTAAAAACCTTTGATATAATATTTCAATATATCAAATGAGGACCCAAAGTCCTATTTATATGAGGTGATCGGGTATGTCTCTCGACTCACCTTTTCAACCATGTCAGTTGACACATATACAAAGGTTTAGAATATTTAATAATAGAAATATAACTATTTATTATTATTAAATATTTAACCTAAAGTATATTCCTAGGTTTGAATATTTAATAATAGAAATATAACTATTTCTTATTATTAAATATTTAACCTAAAGTATATTCCTAGGTTTGAATATTTACTAATAGAAATATAAATATTTCTTATTATTAAATATTTAACCTATAGTATAATGTTAGACCCATATTTAATTAAGGGATGGCTAACCCACTTAACCATTATGTTCTAACACCCCCTTAATGTTAAGTGGGATAACATATGCCAATAGATTACCTTCCCATGGTACATACAGATTTTACAATCCTTAAACCATAAAGTTTTTAGGCTAGCATATAGGTTGAAGGAATTATAACACCTTCATCATACTCAAGTTACCTTTTGGTACAAAAGGATTTGGAATCCCAAAGATCATCCCATGATCAGTGGCTAAGTATGATTTGTGAGTTTTACATGTTCTCACAAGTTCTCATAAAAGGTTACTTGAAACCAAACATATAGGAGCCTTTTATAACCAAGGACCTCCTTAACAATATGCTTACACTGGATGTTTACTAGTAAACTCAATAGCACTAAAGAGTTTACTAAAGACTACCTTTAAGGTCTTTCTACACTTCTTTCTAAAAAAGAAGCTAAGGAGGTATACACATGCCCGAAGGTATTTTTACACATGCTCAAAGGTATTTTAAAATGAATTTTTCTTTTTACAAATACCAAGTTCCATTAGGAGGTGACATTTTCATGTACACTCCCCCTCAATAAAAACTTCGACAATTAAAGTTTTTCACTAAAGTGACAAAACTTTGCAGCTCTTAGGGCTTTGTGAAGATTTCAGCAACTTGTTCTTCAACTGGCATGAACTTTAGATCTATCTCACCACTTAGTACCTTCTCACGGATTAAGTGTATATTTATCTCAATGTGCTTCGTTGTCTGATGTTGTATTGGATTATGTGCAAGAGCTATGGTGCTTTGGTTGTCATAGAACAAAGGAATACTACCTTGATCCTTCATCTTTATCTCGTCGAACAACATCTTCAGCCATAGAGCCTCTTTTGTAGCTTCCATTGCACTTATATACTCAAATTGAGTTGAAGAGATAGAAACAATTGGTTTATTTTTACTACACCAAGTAATGACACCTACACCAAATTTAAACACATAACCAGAAGTAGATTTTCTATCTAATACATCACCAACATGATCAGAATCACAAAATCCATGCAAGTTAGCATTTTCATTCTTAGTATAATGCAACCCATAATTGATTGTACCTTTAATATATCTAATAATTATTTTTGCAAGATTCCAATGATCTTTATAAGGTTCTGCATAAACCTAGAAGAAATTCCTACTGCATAGGAAATATTTGGTCTAGTTATAGTTAGATAAATCAAACTACCAACTAACTGCATATATAAAGTAGGATCAACTTTTTCACATGTAGGTTTAGGATCAATTTTTAGTCCAACTTCCATAGGTGTAGAAATTGGTTTACAATCAATCATATTAAAAATTTCAGTAAATTTGTTTTGCATATTGTGCTTGAGATAAAACAAGAGAATACTTATCTTGAAATACAACCATGCTAAGAAAATGATGTAAGAGACCTAAATCAGTCATTTCAAAGTATTGTTTTAGTTTTTCTTTAATCCTATGAATTAAACTATAAAAAAATTTAAATGAGAGACATCGGGTTTTTGATTTGACCATTTTTAAGGGGATCGAAAGGTGAATAAATTTGGTAGTAGAACCCTAATTAGGATGTAGATTATCGTGTTCATTTCTTCTACCCACAAAACTTTGGGAAGACCAACATGAATGAAGCATAGTGCTCACATTATTATAAAAGTTAGATTATAATTATGTTGAGTTGATATTACAATTGTTATAGTATATTGTTTTAACAATATATTATTTTAGAGTTTTGTTGTACCCGTAAAGTTATAAACGGGTAAGTGGTTTGTTGACTTTCATATTTTATAGGAAGTCGGTTTTCCTATGTATATGGCTATTTAATAGCTTTGTGTATGTAATTCGAGATATGTTTGAATACAATATCAATTTATATTTCTTTTGTTAATCTGTCACGCTCTTAGATTTGGTATCGTGAGCGAAGCCATGTGTAAGATTTGTGAAAGCAATGATCTTTTGAATCTATCAAGGGGCATCTTGGTTGTACGAATGCCCAACAGATGAAAAATCATATCGGTATGTTGCATATTTTATTAGAATAATTTTTAGAACAGTATTCGCAAATAAATCAATGAACTTGAATGTGAGAAGGAAGGTAAAGTGATTGCAATATGTTTTCACTGTCAAAATCTTCCATACGGCATTGCAAAAGCACATGTGCTACAGGCATTTACCTAAAACGTGGAATAGGGGCGTAGCTACAGTTGGATTTACAGTTTTTATCAGCCATTGCTCCATTGCCAAGGGTGCAATAGTAGATCTGATTGTGTATTTTGTAGAGATTCATTTGTTCTTTCATACGTGCAACCTCAAGTTGGTTATCCACATTCAAAATGCGTGTCTGTTGGTAAAGGTAGTCAATGTGTAGTCAATGTGTATTCCCTTTCTGCTACCAATTGGTTAAAACTCCAAGTGCATTGTGGTCTTCTCTGTCAACTTGGCTCTGCAGATCTCCAACAAGTTATCTTGCCCTTCCTTAAAGTTGATTGTGCTGCCGTGAAAAGTTTAAACCGTGCATCTAATTCCGCATCAAACTGCCCGCATCACAATTCTTTCAGACTCAACGTGGATCATTATTATTCATTGCAAAAGCGGCTTTCTTCTCGGCAACAGTTTATTTTCCCATGCGCCATTGGATCATTGGCTGTCTCCACGTACTTGGCACTCACGTACTATATTGTTATCTACCTATACAGTTTTGCATCTACAGCTGAGCTTCGAAGGTAATGAAACAACTTTCGAGGTGTATGAGATCGACGCACTTGACGGATTACACATGTAATACATGCAGTTCAAACATGAAAATTCCGTATATGCATGTCAAGTAGGCTATTTTGTCGTAGTGAATCTAATAATAGCCTCCAGCTATATTAGAAAATTGAGTCGTTATAGTTTAGTTTTTAGATTTTAATTGGTCATTTAGTCTTTTGTTTTTTGTTTTTAATAGTTATTTGAGTCAAATAATTTTTTTCTATGGTCCCATATAGGTTTTAGTGTCATTTTAATTTTGTATTAGTCTTGGATTTAATATCCTATGTCTATCTAGAGGGTCTTTTTGTCATTTTTGTATCAGTGTCAAAATCAATACCGAGTCAAGAGTTATTTTGTATGTCTTATGTCATATAAAAGTCCGTAAAATAAATAGGTGATTTTAGGATATTTATTTTTTGACATTTTTTTATTTTAGTCAAAATTCGTGTCATTGTAAAAGTCCAAAAATAAAAAATAAAAATTTGCCTCACAGACGCATTTTCGGTGGAATCCGACGTCTGATTGTAGTATATAAATTTGAGCCCCATGATCACATTCGGCTGAGTTAGCAGCAGATCGATGGAGGAAGGAGGCATCGGAGGTGGAGGTCAAACAACGACCTCTCGTCGATCCAACGACGGGCAGCACGAGAATGATTTGGTGGCACTGGTGTGCAGTGTGAGTATTTGATTTTGAGTGTGGTTTCCATTTTCTCAGTGTGCTTCAGTTTGCAGTGTTCCTATTTTGTGTGGTATTTGATGGATGTTGGAAAGATATTTGTGTTGGAGCGCATGATGGCTGTCGGTGGTCCTCACTTGCCATACTTTCGTTGGAAGATGGTCACTAGGAGAATACGTTCACTAGCATTAGTGACCATGTGCGCAAGACCTAACTAGCAAGATCCATTCGAGAGTATGTTCTTCGATGCGGTTTGCTTCTCAATCTATATGAGTGGAATTTCACATTGTGGGGGAATACATACCAATGTTGCATTCCCATTCTGCGCACCCAAAATGGCTTAGTCAAGGAAAGCTTCCAGGTGGCGGCGGGCGCTTTCTATGTTGTTCGAATCGAGATTGGGCGGCAAAGATCAAAGACAGAGACTACAATTAAGAACATTACGATTCTTATAGGAAGCAATATGAAATTTTTTCAGATATTTCTTCTATTGTGCATTTTGAGATATGCATGTTGTGTTTCCTACATAATTCCACGATGTATAAGCATAATGGTGAACATAGAGCACCGGAGTAAGTCAGTTCATGGATCTTGAAAGGGTTTGTGGGAGGATCCAGAAAACCACACAGGTCGATAGTTGATGAGGTTCCTATCACTTCAAGGTTTGTGGTAAGCTTTGTTTAAAACCATGGAAGGAGAGAGCCTTTCTTTTGGATCAAGGTCATGAGTCACGAGAGTGGACATGCCACGGGGGTGAGAATACTTTTCGAGAGAGTGTGTGGATGTTTTTCTACCATGTTCGCACTAAGGGGGGGAATGTTAGGAATTATTATTAGTGCTCACATTATTATAAAAGTTAGATTATAATTATGTTGAGTTGATATTACAATTGTTATAATATATTGTTTTAACAATATATTATTTTAGAGTTTTGTTGTACCCGTAAAGTTATAAACGGGTAAGTGGTTTGTTGACTTTCCTATTTTATAGGAAGTCAGTTTTCCTATGTATATGGCTATTTAATAGCCTGTGTATGTAATTCAGAAATGTTGAATACAATATCAATTTATATTTCCTTTGTTAATCATTCATTGCTCTTAGACTAAAATAGTTCTATTTTTCCATTCTGTAACACCATTAGGGGATGGGAGAATGAGGAGAAGTTAATTCTCTTTTAATACCACAATTAATGCATAACTTTTCAAATGCCTTGTTAACATATTCACCCCCATTATCTGTTGTAAGCCTCTTAATTTTATAATTTGATGAATTTTCAATGTGAAGCTTTAAATTCCTTAAATTTTCCCAAATACATCGATTTAATTTTAAGAAAATATATCTAAATCATTCTCATGAAATAAGCAATAAAATTCATAGCATATAAAGAACCATTAACGAAGTTACTTCAAGAGGTCCTCTAATATTACTATGAACTAGTTCTAGCGGTGAAGAGAAACTCTCCTCAAGATGAAAGGGTTAAGAATTTTGTTTCAAATGTAAACACCCTTTACAAGCATCGTGAGATGAAGACAACACAGAAAACCTTTCACTAGATTATTTCTAGAAATTTCATACAAGCTTCGATAATTCACATGTCCTAACCTTTCATGCCATAGTTTTGAATTATTCAAACTTTGAGATACAAAACAAGATGCAGAAGAAAAATCATAAAAATATACAGACCATTTCTTTGAATTCCTTCAACAATTATACTATCATTACTATCCTTGATATACCAAGTATCCTTCAAAATTTTAATAGAAAAACCATCATGAGTTAGTTGTGAACATGACAAAAGATTCTTTTTAAGCTTAGGAAAAAATAAAACATTATTCAAAATACCATTTGCAAATTTTACTTTTCCTTTCTCTATTGCTTCTAAAGATGAGTTATCACCAAGATACACACGTTCATTGATTTTTGTAACATCAAATAAATAATTGGAAATACTAGTCATATGATTTGAAGCACCTGAATCTAGAATCCATTCAAAATTAGAGGAAGAGTATAAAGCAACATATAATGCAATAGTTTTAGGAGCATCATTAGAACTATCCTTTTTCCTTAAATTATATTTAGATGAGACAGTCTGTTTCTAATTTTTATGGATAGGTTTCTTAGATTTACACTCTTCCTTTTTATGCCCAAATTTTCCACATTTGTGACATTTACCATTAAAGATTACACGTAAATGTTCAAAAGTAACACTTTTCTTATTAGCAAATGAATATTTAGATCTAAACTTCTGATCAGAGAAGGGCTTGCGAGGCTTGAACTTCAAATTTGAGCAAGAAGTGCCTGAGAGGCATTCTCCTTAGATTTGAAGTTCATCATCACTTTCTCTTCTTGTATCAGAAGAGAACTTAAAGTATTTAAGTCTAGTAATTCATCCTCATTCTGATATTTATAATTTAAGATAGAAATAAAATTCCTAAATATTTCATGTATATTCAACTAAACAATAAAGTAGATTAATTTTTCACCAATTAAGTCACAATTGCATCCATCTAATTGTTCTTTGATATTTTTAATTTTGGCTAAGAAATTAACTACTTTTTCATCTCCTTTCATAGGAGTCATAAGCAATTCTAAAACAAGTTTAATAATCTTAGACAAGTGCGTACCTTCATGCATGGATTCTAATTGTATCCATACCTCTTTAGGATGTTCGATATTACCAATGTGTAGAAGATATTCATCGTTCACATTGCAAAAAATCATGGAAAGGGCCTCCTACGTACGTTATGAGAATGCATTCATATTTTCCGTAGTCGCTTGATGACCGGTGGGTAATGCTTCGGTTTAAAACAATCATCCAGATTTTCCTCACCATAAGTTCTGATTTGACCTTGATCTTCCAAATATTATAATTGGCTCCATTTAGGATTTGAGATTTATCAAGGAAAAAGTAACTAGATCTTTGTTGTCTTTCAAATTTATTGAACTTGAAAAGCATACCCCATTATGATATAATGCACCACTGAGTTAGAAACATATTAATCGAAAAAATGACAATACCCATATTTTATGATTAAAAACTTGTATTATTTCATTAAAAAATCAAGTATTATAAATAATATTAATAGAACTAGATCTAAATTTATAGATCTAAAGAAACTATTTGACCATAACTAATTTTGTCATAAAAATACATACTAATTAACTTCCCATAATCAAATAATGACCCACATTATAAAGGGCATTGCATTATACCCCATACCTATCATAAAAAAATTCCCTTACGACCATATAGAAGAGAAGATGAAACCCTAAGAACGTACAACAACTTCAAAATTATGAAAAATGTTAATGTAGATAAAGATCTGGC
The DNA here is from genome assembly GCA_018340775.1 of Taxus wallichiana var. yunnanensis. Lineage (NCBI taxonomy): Eukaryota > Viridiplantae > Streptophyta > Pinopsida > Cupressales > Taxaceae > Taxus > Taxus wallichiana. The sequence goes on from CM031242.1 coordinate 879,200,056, forward strand.
CATCTTAAATTTGACTTCCTAATTCCCCGTCATCCTGCCTTATTATTTTGGTCTGTTGTGATTTATCTAACTGTCAATCTTAACACATGAAAATTTTCTAGATCTAGATAGATTAAATTTGAATTCTAAATGACCATCATCCTGCCTTATTTTTGGTCTCATGACATTTATTTGACCGTCAATTTTAACACAGTGAAAATTCCTGTGTATTTCCAAAATTTGAATTTTTTAGAATTTCTTCTTTTGTACGGTTTCTGAAAGGCTATGTTTACATTTTATAATAAATTATAATAAACTATTATAATTTATAATATAAACAACTATATATAAAAAATAGTATATAGTTGAAATAATTAATAGGTTTGTTTGTGGGGTGTTCAAGTATTAAGGCATTAAATATGTGTGGAATGCCTTAAAACGTGGGATTATATTTAAACCTTGGAATTTAAACATTAAAGTTGGTAAAGCTTTATAAATCCTTTTAAAATCATATACATTAACCCATGTATTAACCCAGCCTTGATTTATATTTACCAAGCGGTCAAACAAAGGAAGGCATAAATTTGATTTAATGTTTCCATAATTTGAAGGTGAGGAGTGGTGAAAATTAACCTATCTATAATGCAAATACAACTTCAAATATTTCTATGACCAAGTCATGATAAATAATAATATTGTTTGTTTAATATTTCCAAAGAGTGGTCTAGTCCAATACACAAATTTAAAAATCCTAAAAACTTGGAATATGTCACCAAGTTGGAAAACATCTCAATTAAACTTTATTTTTCCTTCCAAGATTAGAACATAACAATAATTAAATCTTTGTAAAAATTTAATAAAGGCTTACTTACTTGCATTTTGATTTTAGGTCTATATATATATATATATAAATTACAGATGATTCTTTATAAAAAAAAAACTATATAAAGATATAGTTTATATAGATGCAAACAATTTACAGGGGTCCATCCAGGACATGGAATGAAATTCACACTGAAAGTAAGATATTGTATATTACCAGGGGACAAGAATTTTTACTCAACCAATGAGAAAAAATTTAAAGATTTATTTATTCGAATGTTGTCTCCCCTTAAACTCGAGTTTCACTTGAATTTTTACTTTTAAATAATTTTTAACTTGCACACATTGTAGACACCGAAATCGTGTCGTAATCACCTTGGTCCCTTAGCGCAACCCTATAATCACTTCCTCATCCTCAACACCTTATCACTTACCTCCTACACCCCACACATTTTAATTTAATTACTTTAATTAAATTAATGCCATTTATCTCCATACATATTAATTTAATTATTTTAATTAAGTTAATGACCTTTTTCCCACACACACATTAATTTAATTATTCACATTAAATTAATTCACTACCCTCACACACCTATTTAATATAATTGTCTTTTATTAAATGCACCTCACCTAACCACCTCCATCATTTGACCCATTAACCTAAATCCTAAACCAATGGCCTAAATAAAACCTAACATTAGACCCATCCCCTCACCTCACATTTAAAATCCTCCTAAGGTCGGTTTTCACCATCGAAAAAAGAAGAGACCCTTATCAAATGGTGGAACAACTTCCCAAGCAAATTTTGAACAACCCGAGATATCTCACCCAAACCGATGTCGGTTCACCTAAACCGATGCCGGTTATACGGATGGACCAAATGGCCTATTTAGACCCATTTATAACTTTGTAATACGGGTTGGTTGTTGGTTGAAAAACTTCTGATCTCGAGTTCGATCTCTTTAGATGCGACAGCAAAACGAAGATTGATTTGTGATCACAAAGGAAACCAAATACACTGGCACAACAATGAAACTTTCTTCCCAGCATCCTCCAACGCAACAACTTCTTCATTATTCTTTAGACATGTACCTCACAGAAGAGTAAGTATCCTCCTTCCATCTATTTCATTTTCTTATCATCAGTTGTAGTCTTTGTGGTAAAGGAACCTAGTCTTTTACTCTCTGTCCATTCCCTCTCTCTAGTTGTAGCCACCTTCCATACCCAATCATCTTAATACTTGGCCCAATTTCCCATTTTGACCTCCTCAGTAGTCTCAGACCTTCACAACATATCTACACCCCCTCTGTGATCAATCCCCACCTTCTATCCACTCCACTTTTACCCCAAAAACTCCAAAAACCCGGACTATGTGATTCCACCAGACCCTAACTTAACAAAATCGTCCGTCTTCTCTAACTATTATCGATTCTGATAAAACCGTCATTGGTTTCATAAAACCGTGGTCGGTCTCTGTGTCACCTGATCTCTACCCGAATAACAACCTGTTTCTGACATATACCTACTTGAACACCTATTTGACCTTCAAATTTGTATCTAACCTAGCCTGTTAGCTCAGATTCACCTATAACCAACCTACTTGACCTCTGGATCTCCTTCTAGCCTAGCCTGTTAGATTAGATCTAGCCTATTACGTTTTGTATGAGATGCCTAAATCATATTAAACTATAGTAGGACAATATTTACTTTATTTTCAGCATTGAATTGTTTTAAACAGTGGATTGACAACCATCTAGGAAGTATCGCACTTCCAGGATCTAACACATGCTAGGCAGTCCACTGCATATATTGTTTAACTCTCTTTGGTGGTCTTTTTTTGGTTCTTATATAGGTAGTTCCTCCTAGCCAAAAGGAAGGTCTCATAATCACTTTGATTCAGAATTCAGATACATGCATATACAACCTTCAACCATCTCAAACCAGGTATTCCTCTTACCACCTTTACCTTATCTGTTTCATCAAGTACTTCTCAAAAAACTAAGAAATTAGGTGAAACATTTTGGCATGCCCGGTGGGACCCATTCGGGGTTCCTTGCATCTTTCTTCATTCCTAGGTGAAAAATTGTGTGTGTTTGTTTCCCTTCTAGTAGCATTCACATTAAAACTTTCTCCTTGGTAACATTCTCTTCTTTCTACTTGCTCCGAAAGACACATTTCTTTTGGTGTATTTAAAAAGAACCTTCTTATTCTTGTTTTCTACATTTTAGTGAAAGAGCATCCCTCTTCTTGTTCATCTATTGTTGTCATCGAATATCATACTTTCGATTTGGGTTTAAAACAAGTGCACTGCATTCTGATTTAGCTCATTAGCTCACATTAATTGAGGGAAACCTATACGCTGGAAGTCATGACCAGCTGATGGTTGACAAATGAATCGTAGAAAAGCACTTCTATCCTTTTCTCTTTCTCTAAGTCTTACCAAACCACACAAAAATTCAAAATACATACATTCTTAAACAACATCCTACCTGGAAGAAGCTGTAGGTGATCACACAATCACGATACAATGGACACCCAACTCATTTGCTCTGTCGCTGTCATACTTGAGTGAGCCCGCCCCCCGCCATAAAATTCTGAAACCTCACCCTTTAGAATTATTTCTTTGTAGGAAGCCTTCCTCACCAAGAAATTCTATTGTTCTGTTCATAACAGTCAGTCCATACAAATAGCATAAGTTGAACAAATGTAATAGAATAGGCACTCTAGGAACGTTCTTTCTTAGTGTTTTGCTTGATTTGCATTTTGAGGTGAGAGCTTTTGATCATTATTTTTTCTTTCCTTGCACACTCCCAATCATAGTCGGTGTATTTTGACTTCGTCTGAGTGTGCTTGGACCACATCTACATCATTCTTAGACTTCTGGGTTTGATTCAACACCAAATTTTTAAATCACAACCATTTTTCTTATTCTTTGTTTCAATTTCACAGTAACCGCTACGGTTATCTTTAACTAGCATCAGTTTTAACCCAACCGGCATCGGTCTGAAGTCTTCTTGGATACCTATCCAAAAGACACCTATTTCACTTTCTGAGTTGTAAAAGGCTCCTATCACCTTTCATATTGTTGTTATTTCAATCACAGTCACCTTACATCTCATCCTGTGTAAAATTGTCACTCTGGGACTATCATTTAATAGACTATTGGTTTTCAAAGTAACCAAGCACAATCAAGCCTAACCGGCATCGGTTTACCTGAACCAACGTCGGTCACCCTGTGTTGTTTTATAGCTCACCAACTGACCTAATTCACTCACTTGTTGTTTTTTTCTAGTTTTGTTGTCTTACATTGCCATTCAGACATAATACAGTCTCACCAAATCAGTTCCTACCCACATGGTACTGACTCGTAGTCAGGAGCGCCCTCGTATTTGACGCTAGTCAACTACCGCTCCCACCTAGCCCTTCATCACCTAGTCCTTCACCACCTTCCATCTCATCATCCATGGATCCTAATCAACCTATCACCATTCCTATAGGTGACACGAGTTCACATGACTCCTGGATTAGAATCCTGCTTGCTTTGAGCCACTACCTCACCCATGCCTCCACTCGAGATGCCTCGGTCAATTGATCTATGGCATGCCCGTATCCTTATCTCCATCCCTAATGATCACTTCCGCCTCGGCTCCACCTCCTACCACAGTGACCTCACCTGTTTTATCCCTAGTTGTGTCATAGCTAGGTCCCACGCCAACTTTGACCGCCACATCTGCTACCTCTATAGCACCCATAGTCTCCACCATACCTTCATCCACCACCCAAAACATAGCATCATCCACACCTGTTGTCTCATATATACCAGTTATAACACTATCACCCTTGGTGTCGATAACCTCTACTCCATTTCAAAACGTTGTCCTTTCTATTCCCCAATCTTTACCTCCCATCTCTACTAGGGTCACTACTGAGTGTCCCACCCTCACAAACCTACTACCAGCCACCTCCTATTTCATCGATCATTTAGTCCGGGTATATACCCTCTATGTCTATCTCTCAATTCTGCCTCCTTATTCAACACCACCATACTCTGGAATGTCATATTCTTCATATGTCCAACAACAACCTCCTTTCACTCCGGGGTACCCAATCTTCACAACCTAACAATGACTTTATCAAGTTAATGATGGATAAGATGTAAACATTAGAAGCATCTGTTTCTAGCTCCTATAATTCTCTCACCTATGATGAGATTTGTAATGATCCTATTCACCCATCCATTCCCATTCACCCATATCCCGTACACTGGGAGATGCCTAAGTTTAACCACTTTAACAATAAGGAAGATCTGCAACAGCATTTGCAATCTTTCAAACATGGGTGTTACTTAATTTCCCATGATGATGCTTTGCTTTTGAACCTTTCCCATGTCCCTAACTGGTCCAACATTGGACTAGTATAGTGGATTACCTAGACATTCCATCTTCTCATTCAACCAAATAGCCCAAGCCTTCTTGGATCATTTTTCATTAACATCATCAAGAAGGTTACCATGACCGATATTTATTCTACGCATCAATATGACAATGAATCTATCACAGATTTTGTCGCTCGTTGGCGTAGCCTAATCAACCAACTCACTTTCCAATTACCGTAAACTAAACTCATAGAGATCTTCACACGAGCCTGTGCTAGACATATCTCACCTACCTTACAGTGTAAACCTTCCACACATTCGATGAGGCTTTCACCATGGCACGTAAGCTTGAAATTTGTGCCATCGAAGAGAAGAAGATACAATTACGAAACAAAAATTCCTCGTTTAAATCACACGATACTTCCTCTTCCTCGAAACCTCAAACGAGTTATTCCAAAGCCAAGGGAACTACCAATGCAGTGGTACTTAAGGTTGGCCCTGCTCATCCATCCAATCATGCTAAACCTTCATCCAATCTGTCACTGGTCCAAACCTTCCAATTTAGATGAGAACAAAAGAAATATACCTCAATTGGGGAACCATATTCATCTATTTTAGAAAAGCTTATTAAAGCTAATGCCATCACCCTTCCTCCTATCAAACCACATATTGGTTTTGACCCCTCTCACCCCATACCAGGTTGGTATAAGGAAAATGACTATTGTAACTATCACCGTGTAAATGGTCACAGTGACAACAATTGTATCACCTTTAAAAACATTGTTCGGGAATGCTCGATAGTGGCGAGTTAGTCCTAGATAAGCCTAATGCACCCGCTAATCAAGATCTTCATATATTCAAGAAACCATTCCCCATCCCATAATGACCAAACTGGTGATGCCTCACACATGAAAGAAATACATGTGAGGTACATGTTATCTTTACTGACTTACCACTTGATTCCCAAATATCTCCTATCCCTCCATAGAGGAAATCCTAGCCCAAATCCTCTACCCGTACAGGAACCTACTTTATCCATTCCTCTACCCATAGAGGAAAGCCCTTCACCTCCCCGTACACACGGAGGAGTCTCTCATTAGCACCGATATCATTTCCCCTTTAGCTTCCCTACCCAGTGAGCCACTACCAATTGTACCTCCTCCACCCACAGAGGAGTACCCATCGTCTTCTCCACCTATTTAGGATCTAATAGATTTTCCGTTACCACTCGGTGACCATTCTCCATCCACTACCCAAGATCCTGTGGACCTACTTTTGGCTCTCTTACCTATAGAGGCCAAAGCCAGTGAATTCCCTATTTCTCAGACACATTTTATGGGAATCACCACTCGCTCCACACCTACCTCATCTAACACAGTGTCATTCTCATGTTTGGCCAACCGCCTGGACTATGTTGATAGGGCTTCACTTTGGGGCATCTCTTACTCCCGGTCTCGACCCAAATGCAATCATCTTCCACTGACATCTCTACCATTTATCCAAAGATGTTTCAATAACCCAAACCGCATATGAACATAACTCTCGATACATCTTCTATTGCATCACCTCATCTATACCCACCCCTCTACTTGCTAGCCGATGTGTTCCAACATCATCTCTTGTATCTAAACCCACTAGTGTTCTAGGGGTCACACCCACATCAAACCTTGCACATCCTCCTGTCAAGATACACTTGACCACATCTTCCCATATACCTATTGAACCAATTCCTCAACCTAAATGAAAAACCCAACCTTCTAATCTGCATGCACTGACCTCACCAACTACACCTTTATCACCTTCACCCCTACCATCCATCTTAGGAATTCATCCCTATACCTTAACAAAATCTCATCTTTCCAGGGGTAAACCTAAAATTCCCTTGACCCCTTCACCATAGCCTACAGCTCTACCTAGGTGAACCTTGCGTCCTTCATCACCATCTATAACTTATTTGTCTCCTATACCACCATTACCTTCTATATCTCCTTCACTACCTATGACATTTTCTTCCACCTCACCTGTACCTCCCTCTCGACCTCGACCAACACCTACCACTGGCACCTCAGTTGTCCCCTTGGGTCACTCATCCTCTCCCACCATCTACCCATCACGTACTCCCCCTACACCTCTACCTAAGAAAAAGCACCAAAAATTAAAAAACCATTAATTTCCAAAGAGGTGGTTAAACTTACCCCTCTTTCTATTGTTGCACCTACACCAAAGAAAGTACAACCCAAATCCAAGATTGCATCACCTCAACTACCATCACACCTACCTAATCTTCCAACCAAACCTACTTTCACTTCGCATTGTGATCCACTGGTGGGATCATACACCACCATCTTGGCTAACCTCCTAGAAATCTCTGCTATCACCCTCCCTCCTCTTAGACCTTATGACCCTCTTAAACCTAAACCGAAAGGGTTTGATGATACTAAAATTTTTGCTTACCATCGTGTGCCAGGACATGATGTTGAGAACTGTAAGGGTCTAAAGGCTGCCCTCATTCAATTATGTCCTTCTGACCCCAATTTTGATGATGATGACCTCCTGGATGATGAACCTATTTCACCCTCACCACCTTCTTCACACCTTCCTCCTACATCTATACCACAACCTCCATCTTCACCACCATGACTTTTCCATGAAATTGCTTAACCTGGTTCCTAAATGAACTTGTTGGACACTCATCGTAAAAGGCTCTTATCCACCTCTTCAAATGTCCCTCTTGTTGGTATACCTTTCATAATAACCCACCCCATCCACCTCTTTGCCTCAAATTAATATGGTTCACGTCTTTACAGAGGTCGCAAGATAAAGGGAAAGAAAAAATAGCCGACCCACCAACCAATCCTATACCCAACATACCATCTGCACCCATACCTAAGATAACTATACACGGCCCTGCATACCCCATTTCTAATGGTGTCACACTTCGCACCATGCTCAAACAACTACACCAATCTCCCTCTCAAAATTCCTTATACAACCTCATCCAAACCTCATAATCCCATCATCAAGCTCTCATGAGGTTCTTTAATCTATTGAGGCTTTCCTAATGACCCCATGCTGTAACATCTATTATCACACCTCATCATGTCACTTCACTCACCAAATTTCCATCTACCTCATCACCTCCACCTATTCACCAAGTTGTTATCCTTAGTTTCTCGGATGACGAAATTGTCCCCCACCAAACCAATGACCCAGATCCTACACTTTTCATCTCCATCCATATCGATAATATATGCGTCCGACGTGTTATGATCGATGGGGGCACTAGCATTAACATCATCTCCTCTCACGCATTTGAAAAAATGCGCATACCCAACTAAATGCATAAACATCCAGTTATTTTGCGGTCATTCAATGACGCTATCACCTATACCTTTGGCACTATCATCCTCCACATTCGTGTGGGTCCCCACACTTGTTCTGAGTTGTTCTACATTTTGGAAGGGGATTTTCAATACAACTTGTTGCTCGGAAGACCCTTGATTCGTGCCATGGGTTGTGTTCCTTCTACTTTGCACTGATGTGTAAAGTTCAAACATGAAGGACATTCTATACCATCCCAGGTGACCCATCACCTTTCAAAACCTATAACATGATTTACTGTCCAATAATGTCCTTTTACACTGTTAAGGTGTCTACCTCCCTACCTACATCTTCTTCACACACAACCCCATCCACCGGTGCCATTGCTGACCTCACCTTCACCCAAATATTCTATTCCCACATTGTTGTCACTTCTACCAGTCACACATCAGCTTCCCAACTAACTCGACACCTCTACTAATCTAACTTCTAACACTTCCTCCATTCCAACCACCAATATATCAACCACTGATCCCTTGGAAGGTGTTTTTCAACACCTCACTATGGGGGAGTATCGCCTATACAATGTCAATACATTCCTTACTCCACAAGAGTATGGAAACCTTCACCAACATCCTCACTATGATCACCACATAGGCAAGCATCTCCTTTATGGTCCTCCCCACCTCCGTACCCATCTTACCTATGGGGGACTTGATATTTCCACTTACACACCTGAACCACCATCACAAACCCGACCTTTTTCAGCTGACCTTCAGTCACTTACCAACTACCACGCTTCACTCACACTTTCCTACACCACTTTGTGCTTGGAAGGGTTTCGGCTTTGGCCTTTATGAGCAAGGCCATCACACTATTATTTCATGTACCACGCGTAAACATAATGATCGTAGTGGAATCAGTTTTACCAAACTACCTGCCAAAAAGCCCCGTATTGAACTCATTGAAGATATTGACCCCTCTCCACCTTCTTCACCTACCCCACCTTCACCACCTTCACCAACGAGTCGATGGATCCTGAATCTATCCCTCTTACCTTTTTTTTTCATAAATACCATTTCCTTGGGGCCTTTGACCTATCACCACGATGGCGAGGCTCCTTCCTCTCTTCCTTTCTTGTATCCACGAGATGATCAATGATGACACACCTACCATTAATGTTCATTGTGTCGGGATGATGAGTCCATACTCACCTACCTTGGTGCTGAGGACTCTTATATTCACCGGTTGTTACCTTCTGAGACGTAAAAAATGTTGAATGAATCGACTATCGAAGTCAACATCCACACTCAGGATGACCCCCACATTCTCAAGATTGGCCAATCTCTGGATGTTGCTAAACAGGAAGCCCTCACTTCTTTTCTTAAAAATCATAGCCATGCTTTCACTTGGTCCTATGCTGACATGCCTGGCATTGATCCCACTATTATGGTCCACAATATTATAACCATTCCCGATGCCAAACCCGTAAAACAAAAGTTGAGGAAAATGCCCCCTCAAGGCTCACATTTCTCTTCTTGTCAAAAGAAGAACTTCAACACCTTCTCTCAGTTTCCTTCATCTTACCCATCATTACCCCCAATGGATTTCTAACATCATCCCTGTCACTAAGGCAACAGGGGGACTTCACATTTGCACTGATTTCCATGATCTCAACCTTTCTTGCCCAAAAGATGATTTTCCTCTACATGGTATTGACCAGTTGGTTGACCTTACCGCTAGCCATGAGATGTTATCACTTATGGATGGTTTCTCGGGTTATAACCAAATCTTGCTTGCTCACTCCAGAGGATCAACACAAAACCACATTCATTACCCCTTGGGGACCTTCTACTATCGAGTTATGCCTTTTGGCCTTAAAAACATTGGTGCCACCTATCAGTGGGCTATGACCTACATTTTCCATGATATCATGCATCGCATATTGGAAGATTATGTGGATGATCTCTTGGCCAAATCTAAACGTCTGCAGAGCACCTCACCGTCCTCGAAACCATCTTTGATCGCCTCATTAAATATTGCATCCGCCTTCAACCTAAAAAGTGCGTCTTCACGGTTCTCTCAGGAAAGCTCCTAGGTTTTATTGTTTCCCTCCGTGGTATAGAAGTTGACCCTACTAAAGTTAAGGCCATTCTGGAAATGCCTCCACCCACTAACCTTAAATAACTCCATAGCTTTGCAAGGTAAATTATAGTCCTTTCACTGTTTCATTTCACAATTATTTGATCGGTGTCAACCATTTCATCATCTCTCTTAGGAAGGATGTCTCTTTTGAATGGGATGATGACTGTCACAAGGCTTTTGAGGCCCTAAAACAATACCTTCTCCAACCACCTATTCTCATCCCACCTAAATATGACCAACCCTTCTACCTATACATCTTTGCTACCAATCACTCTTTAGGGGCCATGCTTACTCATCATGATGAACAACATAGGGAGCAGGTGGTTTATTACATAAGCCATACCCTTCTGGACTATGAAACCCGATACACTCACCCTGAAAAACTTTTCTTAGCCTTAGTTTTTGTCGCCACCAAACTTCGCCATTACCTACTCAACCACAAAACCTATGTTGTGACCAACACTGACCCCTTACACTTCATGTATGCTAAACCTTACCAAAATCAACGTGCCGCATGTTGGCTCATGCTTCTTGCTGACCTAGACCTTGAATTCATCCACCAAAAATCTATCAAGGGCCAAGCCATTGCTGACTAGCTCGTTGATGCGCCTCTTCTAGGGAATCAATCTTCAAACTTTGATTTCCCTAACGAATCCATTGCTAACCTCTCTTTGGATGATGACCCTTACCAAATGACCTTATTCTTCAATGGTTCCAAATGTTAGTGTGGGGTGGTGCAGGCATTATCCTCATTCCTCTTGATGGTGAACCCATGCCTTTATCATTCAAACTCGACTTCGAATGCACTAACAATATCACTAAATACGAAGCACTCGTATTGGGTCTCATGAATCGCCATGCCTTAGATGTCAGATCCATTAATATCTTTGGTGATTCTCAACTGGTGGTAAACCAAGTCAATGGTGTTTATCAGTGTCATAATGAAATACTTCAAGAGTACAAACATTATGTCGACATCATGTTGACTACCTTTGACCGCTATAAAATTCAAATTGTTCCGTGATCCACCAATAAATTCATAGATACCATGGCCTACCTCACTTCTCAAATACCCACTTCACTGACGATTTAGACATATTTGTTACCATAAAACACATACCGAGACCTTCTTATAAATCTTGTTGTGTTAACCTCATCCGAACTACCTCACTAAACACACAAGACCTTTGGTATAAGTAGCTTGTGGACTACCTTTCCCTTTCTATATTGCCTCCTGATCTCACACGTAATGGACAATGCGCCTTTCTCAAAAAGGCCTCTCGTTATGTCATCATGGGTGGCCTTCTCTATAAACATGGCTTTGATGATATTCTCTTACGATGCCTCACCAGCTCTGAAATCCCCTATAAAGATTAAAGAGTTTCACGATGGCATATGCGGAGGTCACTTTAGTGACCTCCTTTGTTAACTAAACACATTCTTCACCTAGGATATTATTGGCTAACCCTCAATCATGATTGTTGTGACTATGTTAAACATTGTGTAAAATGCCAACAACATGCCAATCTTCATCACACACCTAGTCATGCCTTACAGGTCACTCGTGACCTTTAGCCCTTCTCTCAATGGGGTTTGGATCTTGTTAGAGAGATCAATCCCACTCTTCCCTAAGACATCAATGGATCATCACCGCTACCGAATATTACACCAAATGGGTTGAAGCCATACCCCTCATCTCCACTAAAGCTGAGAAAATATGTGAGTTCATCAATCATCACATTATTTGTCGCTTCAGTGTTCCACATCACCTTATCACTGATAATGGAAAAAAATTCAAAAACAAAACTCTACAGAAACTTTGTGACACCTTTGGTATCTAGCTTAGCTTCTCCTCACCATATTACCCATAAACCAATGGCCAAGCCAAATCCACCAACAAAACCCTGAACAAAATTCTCATGAAAGTGGTTAATGATACTGGGAAGGATTGGCATATGCACATTCCTTTCGCCCTCTGGGCATACCATACTAGTATTCGCACCTCCACCGCTACCACTCCCTTTTCTCTGGTCTATGGTACCAAGGCTGTTTTGCCTCTCGAAGTCTAGATCCCGTCTCTCTATATCTCTCTTCAAGATATGCTTACTGATGATGAATTTCGCCAAGACTGTTTAGCACAACTTGAGTTATTAGACGAATGTCATCTTCATGCCCTCAACCATCTCCAAGTCTACCAAAAATGCATCAAGCGTGCCTATGAAAAATGTGTCCATGAATGCACCTTCAAGGTCGGTGATCTCGTCCTCAAGGAAAATCAACACGTAACCAAAGCAAAAAAAAGCAAACAAGGAAAATTTGCTCCTAATTGGCTTGGACCATACATCGTGACCCATGACTATGGATTAGGTGCTTATCTCTTGTCTTCACTTGATGGTAAGCCCGAACCTGAGCCCCTCAATGCCTTACATCTTCGACCATTCTATTATTGACCTCTAGTCCTACATCACTATTTATCTAGTTCATGCTCGTCCCTTGAGTGCCATTAACCTTTTTATTTTCCACACCTCATCCTCAATGACTAAACAAGAATCAAGTGATTACCCATCACCCTTTTTCCTTCTCTTAAAATATGTGCACCACGGCTCTGCACATGGCATGATTCTCATGGATACTTTTCATCTTCTTTTAGATGAGATCCCATGGTCATTCACCCTTGCCTTCTCAACAAGAGCCAAATTCTTTGTTATAGTCTAGTCCATGAATTAAAAGATATAAAAAAAAGAAGGTGATCACCTCCTTGAGTCAAAATTCAGATATAAGAGATGAATCCCTCAAAAGGACATCTTCCACCTTCAATGGTCGTAATAAGTAGACTACTCCCTCGAAGGACAGCTATAAAAATATCACAAATCTCTATATAGTCTTTCCAACAAGAGGAATCTTTTCGCAAAACTCAAAATTCAGAAGCTTCCCACATTGATCAGCTTCACGAAGACCTCAAGGAGACATATATTCATCCCATATAGACTTCCCGCATCGATCAGTCTATCTACCAAAGTCAAAAAGAAAAGAAAAAGAAGAGTAAACTTTTTCATCATGGACTTGTCTATTGTGATCTTGGATTCCTTGCCCAAGGCATTTTTCTTCATAACATATGACCCAATTACCTTCACCTCCTTTCCTATTATCTCTTCACCTCATACTTCCTCAAGGGACCGACTAAACCTATGACATTTGGTGATTACTCATGACTATTCTTCATCTTTAGAGTAATCAATCATGTAATGTCTTTAGGGTCTTACGTTCATTAGCCTATCTATACAGATGTTTTTCCCATTTTGATCCTTGTCAATCAGGTGGCTCTCTCACCTCCTCTTTGCTTTTCACTTCTTCATTACCTTTTGATCTTCCTATATAGGACTCGAGCCTCGACACCTGTCTTTTGGGATTTTCTTCTCCCACCTCAATCAACCTAAAATCACCTTTACCTATCTACCTATTCTCAACCCCAACATCAATGCCCTCAACCTAATTATACCTATGACCTAGAATCAACACTACCTATCGACCTAAAATCACCCATACCTATCTACCTATATTCCACCTAACCTAATCGACCTTGACCTAATCATACCTATGACCTCGAATCCAACCTAACTATCAACCTCACTACCTATTCTTCTATCTTCTCATATTCTTCCCTAGCTTATGGGAGAACTACATTGGCCTGAGGTCCCTTTTCGCCGAGACTATGTAGGCAACACTTCCAGGGCATGGGGCCTGGAAGGTTAGCTCAGCCACTCTTTACCCTCACCATTTCCCCCACCTTTACCTGATTTCCTATTCATATCAAACACCCGAAATCTATCCCATATCCACATCATTCGACCTACATACACTCCTCACCTCTCACATATTCTTTTACCACTACCATTCTTTCCCATATTTTTCTATAACCCATATTTAAACATTCTACACCATTACATTCATTTTCATTAACATGTATTACCAAAATACCGTAAGGAACATCCATGCCTAAACCAACCCGACTCCACCATGCCTAAAAACCAACCTAACTCGATCCATTCTTAAACCAACCTCGACTCGATCCATTCTTAAACCAACTTTGACTCAATCCATGCCTAAAACCAACTCCGGCTCGATCCATGCCTTTGACCCGATTCTATCATACCTAACTCATCTAATTCATTCATAGCATAATAAAGTAAAATAAAATACACATCACAACACATAATAAAATGACCTTCAACTCTCTCCACCAATCACCTCGCTCGATCCGATCTCACGGCCCCACCTCTCACCCAATCAATCTCACCTATGTGGCTCGCCAACTCAGCTCCCTGACGCTCTCTTTTGTCCTCTTCCTCTTTTCTCTCTTCTTGTCCTTTTCTCCTTTTCCAAATGCACAAATGAATTTTCAAAATGTGGGTTTTTCACTTTTTATACCCTACCCGACTCAACCAATGTCGGTTAACCCTTGACCAATGCCGGTCTTCTGCACTCTAGCCAACCACTATCGGTTCTTCTCCACCGTCCTCGGTTCATCCCGACCGATGTCGATTAGCCTGCATACTCATTTCCCTCACATTGACCTCATTTTCCTTACCTCTCCTTTCTTTTTCCCTACCCCCTACCCTTCCCCTCTAGCCCTCCACCTTCTTCAACCTTACCTCGTTAGCCATTGACGCCTCCTCATTTTACCCCTACCCCGTCCTTACCCGTGCTGTGACCTTTCTACTGGACCTAGAAAACTATTTGTTACCTTTGAGCCAATGTGCTTGTTATACCTTGCGGCACAAGTACTGTGTTGATTGACCTAATGACCTTACCTTGCCTATTACGCAACCGTTTATCCTGACCCTACCTTTGGTGTACTGGAACTTACCTAACCATTCCTGCACCTAACCTACGTTGTGTTTCCTGACCATATCCTATACCTTGGATACCATAATCACTTCAACCTTGTTTGGATAAACCTATCAACCTTAGACGATGTAGATTTTACAAGCTCTTTAACCTGTGGTACACGTGTTCCAGTTTATACATGTGCATGCATTCAACTGCCCCTACCTTTGACCTTGGCCCATTTACCTATATACCCAATTTTCCCTTTACCCCATTCCTCATTTCTAATCATTCTTCTTCGCATCTAATTTTATCAAACCACTCACCGATGTGCTCTACCACCTCATTAGTTCTGGTTTGAGGGGATCACCCTCAATCCCACTTGGGGCAACCACACTCTACTTTTTTCACGTCACTTACGAATACAAGTTCTGCAACAAAAAGGGGCAAAATGTAGACACCAAAATTGTGTCATAATCACCTTGGTCCCTTAGCGCAACCCTATAATCACTTCCTCATCCTCAACACCTTATCACTTACCTCCTGCACCCCACACATTTTAATTTAATTACTTTAATTAAATTAATGCCATTTATCTCCATACATATTAATTTAATTATTTTAATTAAGTTAATGACCTTTTTCCTAAACACACATTAATTTAATTATTTACATTAAATTAATTCACTACCCTCACACACCTATTTAATATAATTGCATTTTATTAAATGCACCTCACCTAACCACCTCCATCATTTGACCCATTAACCTAAATCCTAAACCAATGACCTAAATAAAACCTAACATTAGACCCATCCCCTCACCTCACATTTAAAAGCCTCCTAAGGTCGGTGTTATCCAAAATTCACCCCTCAAGGTAATTTTGATAACATGCAAGCAGTTATATTGATTCAGGGTGAAAAGTCATGTTTCTAGGGTCCCCTCATATTTGTCTAACTCCCCTGTCCAAGAGGAAGAGAGTAAGTCCTGAGAAAATGTGAAAAAGGGGTTGCAGAAGGAAAATAGGTTGATCCAGAAAAAATCGTGAAAATTGGCTAAGTCCTGCTCAAGGTCGCCTCTGGGACGTGTGGGACAGAAAAGCGCGAACCGGCCGAACCGGGTGAAATCAGCACAAACAGTCCGAAACGCAGCAGGGACAAATGGGACAAAAGTACGCGAGGGCACGAAATGCCGGTTCGACAGAGAAAAAAATTTGACTAATCGTTGAGAGGGACACTGCAGGATGTTTGGGTTAAAAATACCGAATCTAATGGCGGTACCAAAATCACCAAGGCAGTCCAAAACAAAGTGGGCCAAGTGGAACAAATGGACCTTGAACTCGCTCGTTCGGCGAAATGGGAACAAATGGTCCGAAGAAAATGGGACATTTTGGGCCAAAAATGTGAACTAAGCCAACAGCGAAAAGAGTTGAACACTTGAAAAAGCAAATGGGACGCGTGGGACAAAAGGCGCGAACCGCCGGGCCGGTTCAATTGGCCAAATCAGCACAAAGAGCATTGTATCGAATGGGACAAAGGGACACGTGGGACGCGAAAACCTGAAGAATCCGAGGACCAATCAAATCATGACACGTGTCACGGGAGGAAAAGTCAACGCTTGGTCCGAAACTTCAAACGGCCATAACTTTTTGACTCCGAGCTCCGATTTTGATAAAATTGGACTTTCTGAACGGGCACGACGCCCTCGACACGACACAAAGACTGGATTTATTAATTTTAATGAGGATAGATATATTTAAATAAAGGAAATGTGTTCGGCTCCAGGTCGAAAATGCTCTTTCCCGCCAAATGACGCTGCGAAAACGCATGCGAGGCCCAAAATAGCCTGCACTCGTAGAAGGCCATAACTTTTGCATTTCTCAACGAAATCGCACAAAATTGGTACTGTTAGAATCATGTTTCTGATCCCGATGCATAGCAATCAAGAAATTCTAGATTTGATCAGAAATTGATTGAGATTTTTAAGAAAACGTGGCGGGTTTAGAACAAATGGTTTTTATTTGGTAGGCTGGAGTGCATATAAGAGGCATGGTCATCATTCTTTTTCTGCTGCAAAGACATGGGACAAGTATGGGGAGCCTTTTACAAGTAATGGAAAACCATTCCACTCAATTTAATGCCTCTTACAGGGTTGAAGGACAGATTTTGGGATTTCCACTTTCCCTTCTCTTCTCCTTCTCATTTTTTCTATAAATTGGAGTGTTGGGCTCATTGTAAGGGGGAGTTTTGGGTAAAGCTCTGTCAAAATTGCTTTGTGAAACCAAGTGTTTGCAGCCCCTTGTAGTGGAGTCCTTGCATGGTGATCCAGGCCCTTATCTTGTAATAGATTGAACTGTGCATATCATGAAGCAATAAAATATCAGTTTGTGGATGTATCTTCCCCTGCTGTGTTTTCTTGCATTCTTCTTGCCCCTTTAATCTTTCTACAAGTATATTGTGTCTATTTATTATGTTCTTGCAGGAGTTCATTATCATTGTGTGTGCTTGGAATATTGCTGTAGATGCATTTTGCTGGATTATGGTGAACTGTCATCACCTCTTCTAGTGTGCACTTTGCCTCTGTATTTCACACATTTGGAGATTACTCTCACACCCTCTTTTTCTGGTGTATCACCGCTTTAGTGTAGGCTTTCATTTTATGCATTCTCTCTCTCTGGTCCCTTGGAATTTTAGGTTAGAATAGCTAATTTCTCCTGCATTAGAGTAGATTGTGGCAGGTAGTTTAGGAGCAAGAACCAGCTTTCTCTGGAGGTCTATCTCAAGTAGCAAGTCCCACAACTTGGAGATAGTACCCATGTTATCCAATCACACTGATGCTTAGAGTGATCAAACTAGAAATCGATCAACATCCGGGGTGTTTGTGATTTGGTGATAATGTTGATCCACACCGAGGAAAATAACCCTTATCAAATGGCAGAACAACTTCCTAGGCAACTTTTGAACAACCCAAGATATCTCACCCAAACCGATGTCGGTTCACCCTAAACCGATGCCGGTTATACCAAAATGGACCAAATGGCCTATTTAGACCCATTTACAGCTTTGTAATATGGGTTGGTTATTGTTGAAAAACTTATGATCTCGGATTCGATCTCTTTAGACGTGACAACAAAATGAAAATTGATTTGTGTCGAATCGAAAAGGCAACCAAATACACTGGCACAACAGTGAAACTTTCTTCCCGCATCCTTCAACATAGCAAATTCTTCATTATTCTTCGACACTGTATCTCACAAAAGAGTAAGTATCCTCCTTATATCTCTGTTTCATTTTCTTATCATCACCGTAGTCTTTGTGGTAAAGGAACCTAGTCTTTTACTCTCTGTTCATTCCCTCTCTTTGGTTGTAGCCACCTTCCATACCCTATCATCCTAATACTTGGCCCAATTTCCCATTTTGACCTCCTCAGTAGTCTCAAACCTTCGCAACATATCTACAACCCTATGTGATCCATCCCGCCTTCTATCCACTCCAATTTTACCCCAAAAACTCTAAAAACCAAGACTTTGTGATTCCACCATCCTGTGCTTAACCATCATTGGTTCCCTCTAACCGTCACCTGCTTCTGATAAAACGGTCATCGGTTTCATAAAACCATGGTCGATCTCTGTGTTGCCTAATCTCTGCTGAATAACAACTGTTTCGACATATACCTACTTGAACACCTATTTGACCTTTAAATCTATATCTAACCTAGCACTCGTTAGCTTAGATTCACCTATAACCAACCTACTTGGCCTCTGGATCTCCTTCAAGCCTAGCCTGTTAGATTAGATCTAGCCTATTGCATTTTGTATGAGATGCCTAAATCATATTAAACTATAGTAGGACAACATTTACTTTGTTTCAGTATTGAATTGTTTTAAATAGTGGATTGACAAATTTACATCTAGGAAGTATCACACTTCCAGATCTAACACATGCTTTAGGTAGTCCACCGTGCATATATTGTTTAACTCTCTTTGGTAGTCTTGTTTTTGTTCTTATACAGGTAGTTCCTCCTAGCCAAAAGGAATGTCTCACAATCAATTTGATTCAGAATTTAGATACGTGCACATACAACCTTCAACCATCTCAAACTAGGTATTCCTCTTACCACCTTTACCTTATCTATTTCGTCAAGTACTTCTCAGAAAACTAAGAAATCAAGTGAAACACATATGAACTATAGAAAATTTTTTAAAATAAAATCATATAATAATCACCCTTCACATGTGATATTCACGCACAGGTAAAAACTTTATTCTGGAGCCCCTTTCACCAAGGGTTTCAAACATGGGGTCCACCACAATTTTTTCTGCAAATAACAATTCTTCACAAAGCACACACAATTTTAGATTTTCAAAAAAAATGGGGAGAAGAGGGCTCGATGCATTTTAAATACCCTTCCGGGTTGGTTGAAAAAAACCCGTAAATTAAATACAAAAAATTTGATCTTAATTTATTTAATTCACCTTGCTCTGTTACCATGTTAGAATTTGAGGATTCTAATAAATACAGATTTAATCAACTTACATGTTAAATATTAACATATTATGTAATGTTACAATGAATAATTAAATAAACATTACATCACTTAACTATATAACAAATAAATAAAAATAATACTTACAGAAAGTAAATAACACAAGACACATGATTTATAGTGGAAAACACGAACGTAAAAACCCACTATCAAAATTAACCTTTTGTTCTGAGAACCCTTTTATATCCATTTAATCACCTCCTCCTTTACTAACCCTAATCACAAGGGTAAAAACCTTTGATATAATATTTCAATATATCAAATGAGGACTCAAGTCATATTTATACGAGGTGATGGTTGACACATGTACAAAGGTTTAGAATATTTAATCATAAAAATATGACTATTTCACCTTTTCAACCACGTCAATTGACACATATACAAAGGTTTAGAATATTTAATAATAGAAATATAACTATTTCTTATTATTAAATATTTAACCTAAAGTATATTCCTAGGTTTGAATATTTACTAATAGAAATATAAATATTTATTATTATTAAATATTTAACATATAGTATAATGTTAGACCCATATTTAAGTAAGGGGTGGTCAACCCACTTAACCATTATGTTCTAATATAAACAAGTTGTCAAGCAATGACAAGTTGATTTGAA
Organism: Taxus wallichiana var. yunnanensis; assembly: GCA_018340775.1. NCBI lineage: Eukaryota > Viridiplantae > Streptophyta > Pinopsida > Cupressales > Taxaceae > Taxus > Taxus wallichiana. Next base: position 879,220,690 of record CM031242.1, read on the forward strand.
TCATTCGGTTACCAAATGGATGCCAAATGTGGTCATAACCATATTTTAATATGCATACCTAAGGCAATATAAATCATGATGCCCCTAGAATGCACCCGATGTGGGACTATTGTTCCCAAAAAAAAAATAAAATAAACTAACAATCACATGTGTACAATGCAATGTGAACGCCGAATGGTATATGTTATTTGATTTAGAAGGATAGTTATTACTTTTTTTAGTTGATGTTGATAAGGGGTGTGATTGATTTTGGTTGTGTAGAAATATAGATGAACCACTTCATTTAAATAGCGCAAACATGAGGTCTAACCTTTAAAACAATTCAATATGAAAAAGTGATATAATTTACAAAGCTTTGGATGGAAACAACTATACATTGCATGGTTCTTTCTCAACATTTGAAAACTATAGGTATTTGTATGCAATTATAATGAAGAAGACATTAAAAATGCATTGTTTTTGGTTTACATAAAAAAGCGAGCAATAGTAAAAAGGAAAAATTGAACATGTATGTTGAAAAGTGTTATTTTGTAAGTGTAGAAATATAAATGAACCACTTATTTTAAATTTATCTTCTCTTCATTTCAAACTTATTACAAATTCTTACTTATACAATTTCAAATCTTAATACATGAAGGATTTCGTGCATGAGTGGTACCCGTTTGTGTCCATTTTTTTGCTTTAAACATGCATTCATTTGAATGCAGACTGTTGCAATAAATGTTATATACATCATCATAAAATGTGTTATTGCCAATTTTGTATATTACTTGTAAGAGTCTTCCCTTTTCAACTGTGTAATGATGAATGGACTGGTTCAACCATATTAGAAGTAATATTCATCAGGAAAGGTTTTCTAATCCTTGAATTTTTACAGGTTATCGCAGGTCTCTGGATACTCTCTTGGATTGGCAGTTGCACAAGTTTCTTGACCCTCTTCTATGTTGGTAAGAATGACCTATACTACTTTTATTTTAATGATTGGGATGGCTTCTTGAAACTGCTTACAGTAAGTCTTGGGTGGGTTTTTGATCCTCAAAATTGTTTCTAGACTGCTATGTTCATCACAATTCTCAAAAGTACACATTTGACATTTTGTAATTTTCTAATTTGAATGGTGTAAATAGTATCTCAAATAGACCCGATATTCTCTACTTGTATTCTTAATCTTTAGGGCCTTATCCAGTATTATGTTCTCCGATTGGCAATTCTTACAATTTGAAGAAACTCTAGATTGTTTACATTAGTTATTAAACTGCTAATACCCATAGAAATAAGGGCCATTTCTTATTTGACCTCTGTCAAGTCTATAAACAAATGTTCTGATATTTTCTACCACTATTTTATGCAACATTTGTGATAGCGCACACAGTGCCTTTCCTGTATGAAAAATATGAGGACCAGGTTGACTCCTTTGCAGAGAAGGCATGGATTGAAATTAAGAAGCAGTACAAAATGTTCGATGCTAAAGTTCTGAGAAAGATTCTAAGAGGACCATTGAAGGATAAAAAATTCTAGACATAGGCTCCTCCATGTTTTAGTAATATATGTTGTTAGAATGAGTACATTTGTAGTCACTTTTCTCTTTTATTATTTTTGCTAATGCTTTCCCAAAATGATTGGCTTAAAGGGTGGCATTTTGCTGTTTTATTTGGAACCAAATCTAATTTTGAACCTGATGAGCTGCATCATCTTTCTTTTTTGTTAGGTCTTCTACTTTAGAATTTCCTTCATATAGCATTCGGTTTACATGTAGAGGTTTATTTCTTGAAAGTATCTCTCTTGTTTCGTTTGCTAGATCCTTGTTCCTTTAGGTCTTCTACTTTCTCAGAATTTCCCTACATATATCATTGGTTGATATGTTGAAGGTTTATTCCTTGAAAGAATTTCTCTTGTTTCTATCAGCATGCTCTAACTATTTACAATGCATCTAATCAGGCAATTTGTGGAAGTAGTGATGGTTAGTAATTTATTATGAAAACACTTAGCTTGCATTAGACTGCAGATTTTAATTCCACCCCTACTTTTTTTTTTTTTTTTTTTGAAACAGCTTTTGAGATTGCAATATTCATGTTGCATTTTTCAATCCATGGATATTATAGTTAACTAAAAATTTCCTTTCCACATCAATGTGAATTTTTCATACCACACATTGCACAATTTAGGACAAGACCAGGTTATACAGGGTTAAGAGGATGCAAACACAAATGCATGTCATAAAAGAAACAAGGGTTACCTAAGTATCCACGTGTCACAACAATGAAAAAAATGAATTTATTACAAGGAAACCCAACGAAATAAATTTAATAAGGAAGCTGCATTATTGCTAAATAGAACGGCCGATTAACAAGATCTAATCTGCATTATTGCTAAAAAGAAACATAGATTTTTTTGATATAGAAGAGTATTAAACATGAATACATTTACAAAAATTCCTTACATAGAAAATCAAATCCAAACAAGTGTAGAAAAGGAAAATACTTGAATGAATATTCTCAATTGCAATTTGAAAATCGAGAAAATGCACGAGCCTAAATAGACAATACATTACATCTTGCATGATTTAGAGATGGGGTTGTAGGTTCGTGAATACAATACTTGTGGGTTATATTAATTTAGTAACTATTATCCCAATTCCCCCCCCCCCCGACAAAATTGATCAAACACGACCTCGCACAAAATAAAATCGGAAGGGTCAAAAAGGAGGACAACGGTGTCAAAGAAGATCAAAGCTCACGGGAGGAGATCGGAGAGGGGCTTGAATTTTCAAACTTCACATGCAATTTTACTTGGGGAAAAGCAATGGGCTCACGGAAGGAACCATGTGTCACTTGCACAATTCCAAAAGGTGCATCAAAACAGAGACCCCAAATGTGCATAGGTCCTCCAAGTTTCCAAAGTCTCGTAGACAGAGGCATCGTTGAAAAGTAAAGAAGTACCGGTGGAATCCCCACATGTCTCAACGGTGCACCTTTAAGGGTCGAAGCCAAAGGCGGTCCCTAAATGAGCGTGGAGCTTCCACGTGTCCAAGGTCCAAAAGGAAATAGATTTGGACAGGTTGAAAAGTCTCGGGCCAGCGGATGATGCCACATGTCTCATCGGCGCATCTTCAAAGGCATGGCCCAAAGAAATACCCAACTAACGCCAACCTTCCACATGTCCTAGGTTCGAAAAAGGGGCACTGGCTTGTTGAAAATTCCAAGCTCGGGATAGACCCATGGAGGGTATCGTGTCCCTCATCGTGTAACACCAAGGTTGGGTCCAAAGAGTAGTCCCCAAATGAGCACCACCCTTCCACGTGGTCGGAGTCAAAGAGGGGACAGATCCAGTTGTTGAAAAGTCCAAGGCCGATGGGAGGAGCTATGTGTCCCAATGGCACAACTTCAAGGGCGTGACCCAAAAGGCGGTGACCCAAACATACGCAAGCCCCCACTTGTCCGAGTCGGACATATTACCCTCGCAAAACAAAAGGGACTAAGCCAAACATGAGGAAATGGAGTTGTAGCATGCAGATGATGTCACGTGTCCCACTGTCACAATTTAGGGGCTAGCTACAAGGGTTCCACATGTAAAGGCAATATTCATTTGATACCCGAATTAGCTAAGTATAAGGCATGGGCCAACGGAGGGCCCCACGTGTCTCTTTAGCACTCCTTCAAGGGGCAAATCCATAAGTAGTTCCCAGACATGCACCATCTCTCCACGTGTCTCAAGTCAGGTGTAGTGTCTCTGCCAACAAGGGGGTTTAGGAAAAGAACAAAAGGAAGAGAGAAGGCTCACGAGATGATGCCACGTGCCTTGACGACACTTCTCCAAGAGTGTAAAGGAGGGGGCTAAATATTAAGAATGCATGGGGTTCCATGTAGATCTCATAGGGATAGACCCAAACCTAAAGTGCCTTCAAACAGCCATGTCTTGTAACCGGGAGCTCGGAATTGAGCAAGAAAGGACTTTTCGAGAGCTCCCGTGCTTGGTACCCACCGCCACCATTAGTGTTTTGGCCTACCATTTTCAAGGCCGTCAAGTCTCCCACCTGCCACCATGATGAAGAATGGGCCTCCTTTCTTTCCCAATAAGGAACAACACATGGGGCATGGGTCTTGCAGCGAATTCATCATTATGGTAGGGGAATTTTAATGCTGCTCCTTTAGAGTAGTGGATTTAATGCTCACAGGGGTTAAGAGGATTTTTCTCCCTCCTCTCTCATTCTTCCTATATATTATAAAGGGGTAATTTCAAAAGGGTTGGTAATTCTTTCTTTGCACCCTTCCTTTTTCTTCTCTCACGGGTGAATGTGAAGCTCAAGCCCCTCCATTTCCAAATTGTAATGGCATTTTCTTGCCTCTTTCCCACTAATGATGTACCATGTGAACTCATGGAGCAATAAAATATGTTTTGTGATGCATTTTGTCCATCCTTCCTTATTTTATTGTCTCTTCTTGCTCTCATCATTGTAGGTATATTTGCATACTTCTGATGTCTATTACAATAGGTTTTGGGAGCTGTGTTTAATGGGTTTGAAGTGGTGTTTTGTGTGAACTTTATCTCTGTTCTGTGGTGCATCTTGTCCACCTCTCCTTTTCTCACCTCTCTCCATTTCAGGCAGTTGGAGATTGTGATCAACCACCCTTTTCTTGGTGCTATCACCTCTGTAGTGTAGGATTCCTTTATTTCATGCTCTCTCTCTCTCTCTAGTCCCTTGGAATTGTTAGATTAGGATTAGATAGTTGCATTTCCTTTCTTAGAAGTAGTTTAGCATTAGGATTAGGAAGAAGAATCCAAATTTCTCTAGAGGTCCATCTCAAGTTTGCAAGTCCCATAGCTTGAGAGATGGTCTAATGTTATGCATCACACCGATGCCCCACTCAGATCTGAGGCCATTCAGGGGGTGTGTGTGATTTAACACTAATAGTTTTGGCACACTTGGTGGGACATTGAGGTTAGATTTTTATCATCTTTCCAAGGTGTCTCATTATCAAACAAAAATCTTAAGCCACCTTGTGACCACATCAATAGTTTTGGCACGCCTTGATGGGACAAGTGAAGCACCTTACCACTTCACTTCATCAAGTTGATGTGCTCTTGGTGAAGATTCACCCTTTTGAGGCACTTTCAAAGCACATCTCGTGACTCCATCTAGTCAACAACCCATTCTTTGAGTTGTAGACCTTCTTCCCATCCATTTTCACCCATTCATCTTTCCACATCTTCCATCTTCTTCCATTTATGAAGTTGTGCAGTCATGACTTCATTCCCATCATACGATCCACACTTGCGAAGGACATCGAAGAGTTTGATCTATTATCAGACTTGGAGGAATGTTTTGATGAGGAGGGGCCCATAGAAATTACAAAAAAATTTCCCCATCATTCATCCTTCAACCACAAGAACCTACCACCAAAGAGGAGCAGCTGGAAGAGATCAAATCAGAGTTGAAGTCACTTGATGAAGAAAGCATTATTGAAGATTTTTTTCTTTCATTTGAAAGGCCTGATTTGATTGATGAATCCATGGAGGAATTTCATACTACCATGGAGGAAGGAAAAGAGTACGAAGATCCCATCTCTCCCACACCATCCACCCAAGAAGGTCTTCTAAGAAGACTCCATCCTTGGAGTCAAAATTTAGAACCATGGGCACATTCAAGGGACCATACCATGCCCAATCAGGGACTTGGCTTCATTGGAGCCAAGAGAGTTTCCATTGTCATGCTCATTTTAGAGCATGAGGTTGAGCTACAAAGCACCAAAGGTCGAAGCAACGCCTCCCAAATCCAAGCGTAGAACAAATCCAGGAGGTGTACATTTTGTTTGTTGACACTTTGAGGAGGGTGAAACACCATCTGTGAGGTGGTTTTTACTCTCATTTCCGACCATGTTCAGTGCCAAATCAACTACATGGTCACAATTTGTGAGGAAGGGGAGCTACTTCTCCCTGCCAATGTAGGATTTTTTTGAGTCCCATTTTCTTCTAGTAGTTAGCGTAGAGTAGGTAGGTTTTATTTCATCAAAATAAGTGCTTTCACACACTCTGCATATCCCACTTGGGGTGTGTATGATTTTTAGTTTTGTACATAGTGGTGTTGTAGTGTTTTGTTTCTCCAAGGTTGTATCATTTACAATTTGATGCGCCTCCAAGGTTAGTGTTGTAGCGGTGGCTCAAGAACAAGTGAATCCTAAGGTCAAGACAATTTTCTACTCTAAGAACCTCATTTTCATGATTTTCTTATGAAAATTGAGAGTACAGATAGCGGGGCAAGTTCAGGGTCACCAAGTGCAAGTAGTTGGGCTCACGATTTTAGGGACAAGATCAGTTTAGGCTCTCATTCATGACTCCATGCCCAATGGATACTTCCAAGTCTAATGGTCTCTTCATCTAGTAGGAAGATGTCCCCATGAGTCAAAATGTTATCCCAATTTTCCCCCGAAAAAAACACGACCCCACATCAAACACGACCCACACACAAAAGAGGAAATTGAACAAAATCAAAGGATTGATCCCAAATCTGATCGGGAGGGGGCTAGGCTTGAAAATGGAGGATCAAACAACATCAAAGAATTCTATAGCTCCATAAGTCAGAAAATCCAAAAGGGCTCAAATTTTTTAGACTTCACCGCATGCAAGTCAACTCCACATGTCCAAATTTTTTAGAGACATAGATGGCTATTGGAAATTAAAGAAGGATTCGTGGAATCCCCATTCTCAAAGCGCGCCTTAGAGTGGTAAAAATGGAAGGTCCCAAATGTGTGCCATCCATCCACATGGTCCCAAGTCAAAAGGAAATTGGCCATCGAAAATTCTTAGGCCAAGAGAAGAACCACGTGTCATCTTGGCACAACTTTAAAGGTGTGACCTAAAGAAAGACCAGACTAAATGTGCCCACTCCATGTGTCGAGTCCAAAGGAAGCACACATTGAAGAGTCATTGAAAATAAGCTCGGAGCAAAAGAGGAGGGTCTCCACATGTCTCATCAATGCACACTCAAGGTCAAGTCCAAAGGGCTCTCCCCAAAATCAACGTGTTATCCTTTGACCATAATGCCTTTTTCAAAGAGAAAGGACTTGGGAAGAACATGAGGAAGTTAAAATAGATCCAAGGCCAAATGTTCCACGTGTCTCATCGGCATAATTTCAAAGGCGTGGCCCAAAGAAAGACCCAAAACATAGCATCAACCCTCCATGTGTCCAAGGTCTAAAAGGGACACCGGCCATTTCCCCCAAATTCCAAGCTTGGGACAAGCCAAACATGAAAATCCTCCACATGTCATCTCGGCGCATTTGGAGGTTAAAATGTGAAGGCATTTCCCAAATTTAGGGGGCACGAGCCCATGTGTATGGGTCCACGTGGCCAGAAGTTAAAAGGGGTAGGGGGTATTTGAGCATTGAATAAGCATAAGGTAAGGCATGGGGAAATTGAGGAGCCACGTGTCTCTTCGGAACTCTTTCAAGAGGTGAATCCAAAAGTGGTCCCCAAACATGCCCCAACTCTCCATGTGTCTCGGGTTAGGCATAATGTGTCTGCCAACAAGGGGGCTTAGGTAAAGAACAAAAGAAATAGAGAAGGCCATGATGATGCACATATTGGTCTTAATGCAACTTTAAGAGTTAAAGGAGGGGGCTAAATCTTGAGATGTGTGGCTGCTGTATGTATTGATATGGGTGAGTAAACTCTAGATTCAAAGCACCTTCAGAAACCATATCTTTCAACTAGGAGCTCGGAATTGAGCAGGAAAGGACTTTTCTGAGATCTCCGTGCGCTGCTACTCACCTACCACCATTAATGATTCAGTCCACCATTTTCAAGGCTATCAAGTCTCCCACCTACCACCATGATGAATAATGGGCCTCCTTTCTTTCCCAACAAGGAACAACACATGGAGGCATGGGTCTTGCAAAAGCCAGATCATTGGTCAGGTTATTTTAACTCTTTTTGGGGTGGTTAACTAGGTGCTCCTTCAATGCATGCTCATGGGTGGTTGAAGTAGGGTTTAAATTTTCCTTCCTCCTCTCTTATTCTTCCAATATATTGTAAATAAGGGGAATTTTTCAAAAAGTTGGTCATTTTTTCTCTTCTACCCCCTCTCTCTTTCTCCCCTTGGGTTGAATTTGGGGCTTAAGCCTCCTCCCAAAATGTAATGGCATTTTCTTTCCTCTTTTTGGTGATGATGTACTTTGTGAACTCTTGGAGCAATAAAATTTGTTTCATGATGCATTTTGTCCATCCTTTCTTATTTTATTATCTCTTCTTGCCTCTCATCATTATAGGGTATACTATGTGCATACTTCTGATGTCTATTGCAGTTTTGGGAGTTGTGTTTAATGGGTTTGAAGTGGTGTTCCATGTGAATTTTATCTCTGGTCTATGGTGCATCTTGTCCACCCTCTCCATTTCTCACCTCTCTCCATTTCAGGAAGCTGAGATTGTGACCAACCACCCCCTTTTCTGGTGCTATCACCTTTATAGTGTAGGATTTTTTTTTATGCTCTCTCTCTCTCTCCTCTCTCTCCTTGGACATTGTTAGATTAGGAGTAGATAGTCACATTTCGTTTCTTATAAGTAGTTTAGGATTAGGATTAGGAAGAAGAAGCCAACTTCCTCTCGAGGGCCATATAAAGTTCAAAGTCCCATAGCTTGAGATATGGTCCAATGTTATGTAGATCACACCGATGCCCCACCATCAAACTCCGAGGCCATTCGGGGTGCTGTGGTTTTGCATTAACAAAACATCTACAAAATTAAATATAAGGAGAAAAAATTAGCACTTGAAATGAGGTTGAAGGTTGTGAATCTTAGATGAATTAATTCATATTATGCCAATCTAAATTTATTTAAAATAATGCAAATAAATAGACACGTAGAATAATGGCATATTAGGACTTTCTATAGTGACACTGTAATCCTCAAACATAAAATGATAAAAAAACATTTATATTTTTATTTCCATTACACTTAAATATGGAATGTAATTTTACTAGAAATCAAATAATAGATATTAGGACTTACCATTGTTGTTTTTTTTGTGAATAGGAAATACCTTTTGTAGTATAAGAAAGATGACGTTCTATGCATTTGAAGCACATTTTGTAAGGCCAACTCGCAACCCTCACAATTTTAAAAATCCATCCTATTTCTAACCCTAAACTACAATCTAATCTAGAGGTTTTCTCCATCAATCTCATTATGCGAGTAGGTCAAATTTTGAGTCATAATTTATACAAAATCAAAAACAACCAATGGCTATAGTCCATTATCCTTGAGATTTTTATATATGCACTCAAAGTAAAATACTATCTATGCAACTTTCCCAAAGGAAATGAGGTTCTTTCTTCATCTACAATATGAAAATGAGAACAACGAGGAATGGAATTGAAATTACTGATTAGGTGAGGAGGAATGAAAATTGAGACACATAGATTAGGGAAAAAATGAAACATTAAAAAGAACCCTAACATAAATGGGTCATAAAATATGTTAGGTTAAAAGTACAAATGTCTAAAAAGTAAAGCCGTCAATGTCGTCAATGTAAATCTAACATTATCCAAAAAATTCGTAAAGCCATATCCATATAGGGGAAGAATGCCTTTAATAAAAATAAAAACAATTATAGTCTAAAGGAAGGCCACATGGTAGGGAATCAACAAGGATAAAAGATGAGAGGGGCCGCTTTCCCCAAAATTAAATATAAAGTAAGGGCAACTAATACAGATGATAAATCATATTGACGTATTCCACAATATTATATTAAATCATTGAATATAAGGTTCTCAGTAGATCCCCAAATAAAAACAAATGAATTTTTTTCTTAAAATTACACTATAATATTTAATTACTATTTAATATATAGTTTTGAAGATAAAAAAATGTGTCCCAAATTAAATATTTAGAATGTAACTAATTTTAAAAACTACAAAAAGGACATGAGTTTTTTGACATTTTAATTGAAGAAATGAAAAATAAATTAGATTTACTATAAACAAGAATTTTAACCTAGAGCAATGGGAAAATTTGAACATAGAATTTCATCACTAGATTTCTAAAACCTCAATGGGGTAAAGAACCATGGAGGATAGAATTTTCCATTAAATATGTTTTTTTCTAGAATTTAATACATCTCAATATGACCCACGATCATATTTTAACTGAGGGGTTATGACTATAAAATTGATAGGTAAAAAAATAAAATTAGTTATTAAATAACTAATAAACCAATATAAAGTTTATATTCAATATTAAAGATATATAAACTATATTCTAATGATTATTTAATTATAAACTAAATATTATGAACACTTAATATTATTACAATTTGATGGATAGAAAAAAATAGTGACAAGCAATGAGAATCTCATAATAATTTTGAAGCCAATAAAACCAAGAGATGGGTTTAAATTCATACTTCTTATTATGGCGGTATATAAACTTTTAATCGCACCTCATTCAAAATGTCTCCATTTCCAAAACACATTAAAAGATAAAACCACTAAACATCCCGATCAAAATGGAAATAGTAATAAATGTGGTAGGTTTTTTAGATCAAAAAAGGTAAACAATTATACGATGGAAACAGAGTTGCTCATTACAAAGGTAAAGCCACTCTCAATCAACCAAAAATACAATGGAGTGTTGCAATTCTTATAGGAACTTGAATGTGCCATGTGCAAAAAAATAGGTTGCACAGGTAAAACTAAACTCACAACTGCTTCCAATATTACATCCGGGAAGCACATAATTGTTATAACAATTATACATGTGAAAATAAAAGACAAATATGGTTGATAAAACCATATAACAAAATACAACAATAATATGGTTTATAATATAACCATATAACAACATTATTTAATTAATAAAATTAATTAAATAATCAATTTATATTATGCATAATTAATTAACCTAACATTCCCCCTTAATTGTGCATTGTCTCAAGAGATGAGGAGAGGAACTCTCTGAACAACTCAAACTTGTCATGTGCAAGTGACTTTGTGAAGATATATGCCCGTTGTTTAGTCTTATGCTGACAAAAATTGAAGCTGATGTTGTGCTTCAACACATGTTCACATATGAAATGAACTTGTACTTCAATGTGCTTTGTTCTCTCATGAAAAATAGATTGCAAACAAGTTTGAGAACACCTTCATTGTCAACATACATGGTGGTTGGTTTGTCCTGTGGTATTCCAAGTCCTTCTAGTATGCGATGTAGCCAAATCGCTTCACAGATAGCTTCTCCTGTAGAATGATACTCACTTCTATGGAAGAGCGAGAAATGAAGTGTTGTTTCTTGCTTCCCCATGATATTGGTCCAGATCCCATAAAGAATACAAATCCAAAAGTGGATTTTTCTATCATCAATATTTCCTACATGATCTGAATCCAAATATCCAGTCAAGAAGAAGTTTTCGTTCTTCTTGTATTCTAGACCAAGATCCACTATCCTTTGAGATATCTCAAAATGCACCTTGCTGCTTTCCAATGACAAACTTTGGGTTCCTGCATGAACCTGGATAGATAGCTCACTACAAAGTTGATATCTGGTCTAGTGTAGGTCAGGTAAATGAGACTCCCAATCAATTGCCGATAGAGAGTGGCACTTACCTCAGGAGATGGATCTGAATGAGATAACTACAATCTATTCTCCATGGTGTAGAAATTGGTGTGCAATCCATCATCCTAAATTTCTCGAGCGTTTTCTTGGTATATTTCATCTGAGAAACAAAATGTGATTCTCTTTCTACCATACTTCCAATCCAAGACAATAATGCATCAGCCCGAGATCGGTCATGTCAATGATCGATTAAGATCTTTCTTCATTGCATCGATCATCCTCACTAAACTACTAGTGTGATGACTAGATCATCGACATAGACAATGAACAATCACAATCTCCCCCTTATTTTTGAGGTAAAGATTGGGATCGTATGGATTTCTAACAAATCCATGTTGTACAAGATGCTCATCAATCTTGATGTACCATGCCCGGGGTGCCTGTTTGAGGCCATACAGAGATTTCCTAAGTCTGCATACCTTTGCTTCTTGACCAGTACTACATATCCCTCAAGTTGAGTCATGTAGACTTCTTCTTGTAAATCTCCATTTAGGAAGGCACTTTTTACGTCCATCTGGTGGACTTTCCAACCAAACTATGTAGCTAGAGCAAAGATCATTCTGATTGTTTTGATCTTAGCTATGGGAGAAAATGTCTCCTCATAGTCTATGCCTTCTTTTTGTGCATACCCCTTTGCTACTAGTCTTGCTTTATACTTGTCCACTGTCCCATCTACTTTGTACTTTGTTTTAAATATCCATCTGCATCCAATGGGTTTCTTTCCTGGTGGAAGATCGACAAGTTGCCAAGTGTTATTCTTCATCACTAATTGATATTCAGAATCCATGGCATCTTTCCAAGATTTTGACTATAGGGATTCCTGGACTATAGAGGGCTCATCAGATTCAATAACTCTACTCATCAAAGAAAAGTTAACTTCTTCTCTTGCTTTACTGCTATGAGTCCATGGTCCAGGGGTGGATGTATCCAATGGAGCATCCATTCTTGCATCTCGTAATGTGCTAGTACACCACTTGGGCATACACTGAACTTTTCTGTGGGTCATGGTTCTATCTTGATCAACACCATCATCCCCATCATCACTTTCATCTTCTGAGGGAACATCAGCTTCAATTTTTACAACTGGTGAAAATCTACATCTGGTGAGTCTAGGAGGAGGAGTCTCTGCTTCCTTCTTCTCAAAAACTCAACATCTCTATTGGTGTAGACTTTTCTAGGTCTTAGGATCCATCAATCTATACCCAAGAGTCTCTTCACTGTACCCAATGAAGATGAGTTTATGTGACTTCATGTCCAATTTCTTTCTATTCTGCTTGGGTATGTGCATGCTTGCTTTGCACCCAATACTCTAAGGTGTGCAATAGATGGTTTTCATTTTGACCATGCTTCTTGTGGTGTTACTCCATCAAGAGAAACATGGGCACTCTGTTCAACAAATACACTATTTGTCTTTGCTACTTCTTCCCAGAATGTCTTTACAAGTCCAGAATCATCGATCATGCATCACACCATTTCCATGATAGTACGATTTCTTCTCTCAACAACACCATTTTGCTATGTGTGTGTGGAGGAGGCATTTGTCAATGAATCCCATGAGTTTTAGGTAGTTTTGAACTCATTACTGTGAATTCCCCTCGATCTCGAGTGAGAGTTCTGATGTGATGACCAGTTTCATTCTCAACTACTACTTTGAACTTCTTGAAAGTTTCAAAAGCTTCACTTTTCTTGCAAAGACAAAAATCCACATTTTCCTTGAATAGTCATCAACACATAGCATGAAGTACTAAAATCCAGAATGACTTGGTTGTATCAAACCAAAAGATTGGTATGAACCAGATCAAGTTTACCATGAGCTCAATGTACTCTTCTAGAATGAAGCTCTATGTTGTTTTCCTACTAGGCAATGAGGACACTTGTATGTATCCTTCTGAAGAGATGGTAGCCCATGTACCATATTGCACCGATGAAGTGTCTCAAGATACTTGAAACTTACATGACCAAGTCTCCGATGCCACAACTATGCTAAGGTAGAGTTCTTAGCCACAAGTGCTTGATCATCTCTGTGAACAAAATCAAGTTGGAACATGCATCCCACATTAGAGGCTTTTGCAACTATTTTCGAGCCTCATGATTTATCTCAATCAAACACGTTTTCTTGCTAATGACTATCAAAGTCAATTTTTAGATTGTGATCAAGGAGTTGAATGACTGAAAGAAGATTCTTTGTCAACCCAGGACATATAAGACATCTGATAGTCTACAATTGCATGAACCAAGGGGTAGAGAAATGTTCCCAATCCCCTAAACTATATATGAAGAATCATCTCCCAACGAAACATGATTTTTTGATGGTGTGTCCCTCATTGAAATAAACTAGTCTCTATGGCTAATCATGTGTCGAGTGGCCCCTGAATCAACATACCAAACATCACTAGATGACGTGGATGGTTCACTTGATCGAGTAGTGAACAAGTAGTCTTCATTGTCTAACTGTTCTTGTTGCTCAACAATATTTCCTTGCTGATGGGGTCTTCTTTTCCAGTTCCCCTTTTTCTACCCTTGATTGTAGTTAGAATGTCCCTTGTAAGATTGTTGTTTTTGAGGTCTAGAGTTTCTTGATGAACCTTTCTTGTAAGTATTATACCAACAATCTTTTAGGTCATGTCCTCTTTTGCAGATTGGACATTGCTTCTTCTATTGTCTGTCCCCTTGATACTGATTTTGATTTTGGGATTTTTGATAGGAATTAGGTTTTCCTTTACCTTTTCCTTTCCATTTTTGATGTGAAGAAAGTGCTTGTTCTTCTTCATCATCCTTATTGTGCATTGCTTCCTCTTATTGCAGTAGAGTTTACCAATTTGTCAAAACTAACTATCGTATATCTAACACGTTTAGTGTTGTTACAAAAATGTGGTAAGAAGAGGGAGTGCTCTTAGAAATGGGAATGAGAGCATCATCTTTGACCACTTCTCCTAGGGCTAGAAGTGAAGCCCTCAATTCTACAACTCTTCTTAAGAAAGCTTCTATTTTCTCATTCTGCTTAAACTTCAATGTGTGTAACTGACTCTACAAATTTAGTATAACATTCTTGTTCTTGGCCTCGTATATTGTGCTCAACTTATCCCACACTTCTTTGGCTGTTTTGGCATCTCGAATGTGGGGTTGCACATCATCGAACACTCCAAACAAGATGATGAGTTTGGCCTTCTAATCTGCTTTATCAAACTATTGTTGTGTTGTATCAGTAGTTGATCTCGGTCGTGAGTACCATTCATAGCAGGCTAGATCTCTTCAAACTCAAGTTGTGTCTTAATTTTTGTCTTCCATGTAGCATAGTTGTTTCCTTTGAGTAATTGTGAATCCGGAAGAAAAAATTTGGGGGCATTGGTGCCCATTTTGTAGAGATCACTGATAGGGTTTGCTCTTATCACTCTAGGTATAAGGTCTCCCAATCTATATACCATCAATCTGATATACCAAACCTTTCTATATACGCGCCCTTCCGATATACTCACCGGTATACGTGGAAGAAGCTCACCCTTTCTATATACCCGGTGGTATGTGAAAGAGGCATTAACGTACGTGAAAGAATTCAATACGTGGTACCAAGATAGTACTGAAAGGGGTCTTGTGTGATATTATTGACACCGGCTCAAAGAAATATCCTCATACACATGCGTAACTTCACTATATACTTGGATAATTTCTCAATCTAGATTTATGTCATGCAATCATTCACAGATGGATGGGATGGCTCATAGTGTGTGCACTGATGACCTTATTACTCCCCATCGATTTAAAGGGTCGATGCCTAGATGATGTTGTTGCTATATTAGGTGTTAAGTGTAGTAGTATTCATGATGGCTTTACCCGTAAGTGCTTCCTAGAGGCACCGTATATACCGAACACTACGAATGAGATCTAGGATCTCGTGAGTGTTACAGAACCAATTTTTTTTGTTTTTTTATTACAATTCTACTAGTTTTTGATCAGTTACAAAGTTTACAGTTGACTTATGGCAACCTAAAATTAGTACAATATATTGCAACATGCAATTACATTCAAAAATTTATAAAAATTGAATGGCAGAAAAAAAAAATTTTTAAGGGCCCGTGGCCTCCGGAGCCCAATACAACTTGTTAAAAAAATAAAAACTAGCTCAAAATGAAGTTTTTAGGTAGCCCTCCTTTGGAAAAAATGTGCTAATGCAAAAATATGCAGAGTGGAGAAAAAAAATTTTTCCCTAAAATAGGGTTTTTCTCGCTAAATTTAGTTAGTTATAACTAAATTTGAATTTTCCGCTAAAGTTAGTGGTTCCACTAAATTTTTTCCACCAAATTTGGTAGTGGGTGAGGGAGGGGGATTTGACCCTTGACCTCTCTTGATGGGAAGTGTCTTACAAAATTTATGCTAGCCACTTGGGCGCTAAGCTAAACAAGTATATATAAAGAGAAAATGTAATTAAACACTTCCAAACTGTAAAACCATACCTCTTCAAAAAACCACGGTTTGGAAAGGTGGTTTTGAGCAAAAATTCCAGCAAAGAGAAAAATGACAAGTGGTTTTGGTGAGAATGAAGGCGGTTTTGAGTGTGTATGGCACCTTAGATCATTTTTCTTCCTTCCTTTGAGCTTGTAATCTCTTCCTTGGTGAATTCTATCCTCCTCAACCTTAATTGCAATGAATAAAGGTGGTTTTGAGGAATTTGATGGTGGTTTTGAGGAATTTGATGGTGGTATTGCAAGGGATGGGGCTGGGAAGTTAGCAGAGGCAACTCTGGCTCTCTTTTTCTTGCACAAAGCTTCTCCAATGCTCCTCAAACTCTGCTGCAATCCTCCAATATCCTTCAACCTGCTCTGAAACCAAATGTAATTGAGAAACAGGGGCGGAAGCCTGATAAATATTATTAATCTCAATCAACCAAAAATACAATGGAGTGTTGCAATTCTTATAGGAATTGAACAACCATGTGCAGACAAAAGAAATAGGTCAGCACAGTAAAACTAAACTCACAACTACTTCCAATATTACATCCGGGAAGCACATAATTGTTATAACAATTATACATGTGAAAATAAAAGACAAATATGGTTGATAAAACCATATAACAAAATACAACAAAAATATGGTTTATAATATAACCATATAACAACATTATAGATTGGCTAGAAGTAGAGCGCAGCAAGAAACTTTGGACATCTTTGTAAACAAACATAGATCTAATATGGAGTTTAATTTAGTTGCAGATAATACAAAACCGAGTGAAAAGCGGTTATCGATACAAAATACACGTGAAATCTACATGCATGATTGTTATAAAGAAGGTTTGGCAGCAACACTGCATGGGTCCGGAGGATACCCCATAGACTATGTCGATGATAGAACTAGTAGCGCCGTTGACAAGACCTTTCTCAACCCACAAGTTTGTGGAAAGCATTACTTTCTGGTTGATGCAGAGAAGAACCTTGGGCTTCAACTGGTCATCTTCGGTATCGCCAGATGTAGAACATCTAGTTTTTTCGGCAATTGATCTGGCTATAGGAGAGTTAAGGGACTTCAACATAATAAGGTTGTGTGAGTGCACAAGGTCATTCTGAGTGAAAAGATGAGGGCCATTTTTAAAATCAATGCTTTCTTGTTCGGTAAGGGAGGAATCAGATCTTGACATAAGAGCTTCCCAGTCCTAGATCAGAGGGATGGCATTACGAATGTTAAGCAGCAAGTTCTGGAATGATGCCTGTGCTGGATCAGAGCCTTGTTGTCGGAAGATTGAATGAAGGGAGACAGATATGTTGAATTCTCGCCAAAGGGTAGCTCCGTAAGACTTGACTGGCATAAAGCGGGATGTCCATAACTGGAGGAAGTTGACCGAGGTCTCCAACAAGGATCATAGATCTACCTCCAAATGTTGAATTTTTGAAGTGCGGGAAAGCCTCCCTAAGACGGTAGTCGATTCTGAAAGAAACTTTGGTCCGATGAAACTCATTTCATCAATTAAAATGTATTCAATGTGCTTGATGGAGTCTTGAAGAGATGATAAAGCTTGGCCCTCTAAGGGTTTGAGTTCTTTAATGGGAATCTAGAGGCTTGCGTGTATTGTCGAAGCTGAAATGTTGAAAGTAGCAACTCCTGTTGGGGTGAGCAAAAGGAGAGGTGAAAGGCTCTGGTTGGATGAAGAGGCAAATGAAGACTTTATAATGTTAATGAGGAATGATTTTCCAGTACCTGTAGTCCCTTGTATAATAAGTCTCAGTGGAGGAAGGTGGATCTGGCACGTGAAGTGTTGAATAATTATGTTGAAAGTTTGTTGTTGTTCTGGAGATAAACATGAAGTGGAGGGTCGAATCTATCCACAAAGGAAGCTGAAATATGTTCTACCTTATTATCTTCGATGAAAGTGGCGCCAAGAGACTGTAGAGCAATAGGAACACGATGTGCATGCCAATTGTGAAGGGTGTCAAATTCATGAAATAAGAAATAATTCAATTTTTCACATGTACCTGCTAGAAAATAGTTTTGCTAAATTCATCGATTGGGGCTTTTGAAGCATAAGTGGAGGAAACCATGGGCTCTACGTCTAACCGTTCCTCAACTAATTATGGCGATAAGGACGGTAACTCTTGTGGTGACATGAAGTCCACAAACACCATCCATTTAGGTAGCTATAATTTTCCTTATCATATTCCCATTCCGATGCAGCATAGACAAGGTAAGATTTCATGTAGAATCTTCCCGTCACATGAACCTCCTTGATTTTTTTATGCAGGGAATCACTAATTAGCTCTCCCCATCTAATATATTTTTGGTTCTTCCTTATGATGTAGATGAATTAGTACATACATTCTTGAAAATCCTTTGCTACAGGAAGACCTACAAATATTATTAGTATGGTAATGATGTCATTAACTTCAGGAATGAAGTCACTCCGAGGTAAGGTTTTAGAAAAACGGTTGATGGAAGGCTTTGGATTTTTAAGATAATTCTTGTTCAAGTGTTTTGTGCAAGATGAATAATTATCATCCCAAGTCTATTGAGATTTCTCTTGATTAATGTCTACATACTCATTGAAGTCGGGGAGTTTGAGTAAATCATAAAAATAATTTACATCTAATCTAGTCATGCCACTTCCCCTTCATGATTCTTCACTGACCTTGTGTCACCATCATAATGACTTATAGTTGTGAGCATGAATTCTAGACATTGTGTCGAGGTTGGAAAATTTGCTTTAAGTGTCAATCCACTATCATAAATGCCTTGAATCCAAGGTGAATTTGATGGGTTATTTATCCTACTCCAAAAATCAACAAGGTTGATATGCCCCAACTTTGTGTCGCTTATCTGATCTAATATTGGAATCAATATTGGAAGGGGGCACCACCCCTTGATAACTATACTTCATGGTTTTATCTTTATCCTTAGATAATTCTGACTTCTCTTTTCCTTTAGTTCATTCTAACATTGAAATAAGAAAAAACAATGAAAACTTGCAAAGAAATTCTCCTAAACACCTCTGAATTCAAATTGAAAATGTACTCTTGCTCGACAACCTAAAAAGCCCGAAAGACCTCTTGGTAGGATTTTGTTCTTGTTTAGCACTTTGAAAACCCTAACACACACTTGTCAGAAATTTATACTTGTTTAGCAACTTCCAAATCCCGACACACTATTCGGAAATCCAGACTTGTCGAATACCCTCGAAAACTTGTCTCAACACTTTCAGGGTTTTCTCCTTGTTTGTCAACATGCAAATCCCGACAAAGACCAAACAGGGTTTAGGGAATGTTTAACACCTCTAAAATCCCAAAAGACTCGTGTCAGGTTCTTCACATGTTTTACAACATAGAAATTATGAAACACTAAGGTGGGGTTTTTACCTTGAAAAGAAGATCAAAAATCTCGACATGAACTTTGTCGGGTTTTCAACTTGTTTATCAAGTTAGAAATCCTAACTAGTGTTGGAGTAGGAATTTTCACTAAGGCCCCTTTTTGTTATGAAAAGTAACAATCAAAAGCATGGAGAAACAACAAGTAAATCTTTGAGAAACAAAAAAACTTGGAAGAGGAAGGAAAATAAAGGTTTTACCACAGTCGAAGAAAACAAGGCCAAAAAAAAACATGTAATGTAGCTAAATCATAGAAAAGACCCACGAAGAATGATAACTCACAAGATTTACAAATGGGTATGAGAGATTTGATCAAAAAGACAATTGGAAGAGGAAGAGGAAGAACTACGCAATCAGAGTTTTGAGGGTCGAATGCAAGTCGCGGTAAAAATTTGAATCGTACAAGGTGAAAATGATGTGAAAAATCCTGATTTTATAATGAGCTTGGAATTTTTTACAGGTTTTTTTACACATGTCAAGGTCAAATCTTAGTTGTCATTTATTGCGTTGACCCGGGGATCAGGGGTTTGACCATGTCAGACATGACTTGACTTCGTGCACTCGGACTCTGAAAACCTGACACACCAGGTCCATGTTCATTTCGGAGTTCGGGACTTTCTTTGCACACAACATGCTTTCGTGCTCACATGTTCTGATGTTCCACAATCCCTAAATCCCGAGAAACTGTAGTGTGTCGAGGTTCGGGGTTCAGGGGGACATTCGACATTTTACATGTTTTTTTGCTAATATGTCTTGATGTTCGAAAGTCTAAAAGTCTGAAAAAATTGTAGTGTATCGGGTTTCAGGATTCGGGAGACATTACATTTGGTTGTTTGCGTGCTTGAAAAGACTGAAATTTTAAAAAATAAAAGACAATCTACAACTTGGGCAAAAACTCTGGTTTTTTTGGGAAGATGACAAACTCCAAAAACTCCCAAAGACAAAAATTTGGTAGGTTGTACCAAAATTATCGTGAAACTCGATTTTGGGATAAAACAATCATGTGGAATGCGTCTTTGATTTACATCTTGTAGATGACTAAACAAAAAGGGAAAGATTGCAAGCAAGGCATGTTGTCACAAGGTCATAGACGCAATACAATGGAATAGGAGAGCATGTCTAAAATAAAGTCCAGGCCTAAAAGAATGTGATAAAGTTGTGGTGATGATCTAGTTTATTTGTTCATGAAAAGTATGTGAAACTAAATGTATGAATCACTATGTTCCCTAAAGACTATAATGTTTTAATGAGTTATCCAACACTTGTTGGATTAGGCCAATAATTTATTTGATCTTTGAACCATCTTTTTAAATTTTGAATGTTGGTACACAACTCATACTCTCAAAATTTTCCAAGAAAAGGTTCTCTTGCACATCAACCTTTGCATCCCCACAACAAACATAGAGAGAAATCAACCTTGACGTGTCCTTTTATGCCACATCATGTTATATTGACTTCCTTTGTCTTCACATCCTAGTTACATTGGAACTGTAGAGACTTTAAGCTCTATTGTCAATTGGTAAAGTATTCTATTTCCCCACAAGAAAAAAAAATTAATGCCCATCACTTTTTCTACCCCTGCATGACCTCCTCCTTATCCCCTTCCTCACCGGCCCTCTTCCTCCTACACCATCTCACTTCTCAACTTTAACATCTTTTATGCATCCCATTTCATGTCTCCATTGCACTACTCACATGTGATTCTCACCAGTATATGGTGATTGAGATTAGGTTTGTCTCTAATACATCAAATAACCACTTCCCCTAGCCCCCCACTAATATGTTTGGCCCCATCTTATCTACATATCACTATCACCTTAACTCACTCAACGATCTTGATGCTTTTTCAAGTGCCATCATGTAGGTCGAGTGTTCTTTTCTTCTTATGTAATGGATTTAACTTCATAATGCTTTTAATTGGTGTCGAGTGTAATCTCTCCAAGCTTATTGCCTTTGCTCGTAAATCTCCTTCACAACCCTAGGTCACCTCAAATCCCTTTTCATATTGACCTCCTAAATTTAACATCATGCAAAAAAGATGACACATTTGAAATAAGTGATGTAAACAAATAACATGTTCTAACTTAATCATTGTTGCCATGTCTTTTACTTCCATAGTCACACCTATCAAACCTTTATCATGGTCCACCAACCACACCAAGGACACTAACATGGATAGCGGAACTTCTTCGCTAGGTATCATCATCATGATCAAAATGTGTTTCCTGCATCAGTTGCAACATCTTGTCCTCAACCATGCTTTTCATTACATAGCTCACTTTGAGCCCCTCCAATATTGTTTGGACTCGATCTCATTTCATTCATTCACTTCCCATTGTCTCATCCATCTAAGGCAACTCAGTTCATCACCTCTATCATTCACGAGCTGAATTTCTCTCCAATGCAACTCACTTTGTTTGCAATGTAGTGCCACCAATGTTTTGCCTTTCTCAACTCATATTAGATCAACAATCTTTCCCCACCGCAAATAGTTACCTGGCCTGAATTCCTTCATACTACACACTTATCTCATGAGCTTTTGTTGGTTACGAAAAAAATATCCTTGCTTGTGGCAATGCGAGAAGATTCATCCACTTCCAACTCGTTATCTCCAAAGTGATGTAGATTGATTTGTTTGGCGATGTAATGTGTGTCAATTTCATCCACATGGATCCCACAAACTTGAGTATACACAACAAAGCAACCCACCTACGACTGTAACTGTGTTGTTCACGTGTCCATCTACTTGGAAATGACGTGTCTTTTTATACCATATTACATTATGTTGACTTCCTCTGTCTTCACATTTGATGTATGTTACAACAGTAGAAACTTTAGTATCTATTCAAAATTGGTAAAAATTTTGGTTTCCCGACAAGAAAAAAATACACCGCCCATCACTTTTCATGCCCTTGCAATCCTCCTCCACATTGCCCTATTCACCGGCCCTCTTCCTCCTTTACCACTTAACTCCTCAACTTTAACATCTTATATGCATCCCGTTCGGCGTCTCCATTACACCGTTCGTGTGCAATTGCTAGTTAGTAAATACCATGGCCTTGATTCCACTTTACTGACCCAACAAGACCAGGAATCGAGCCTCGTCCAATACACCGACAAGGAACCGGCGGCTCTTATGGCCCTAGACGACCAGGGTGCAAGTCCCGTCCAACGAACTTTCCTCGCCATGGACGACAAAGCGTGGATCGACTCTTGCGTGTTATTTAAAATTTTGGATTCCATGTTCGAAAACGAGTAAATTAGAAGTAACAACTATGGGTGTGTTGGAATGCCCCAGGGATTCCATGGCAGAATACGTAGCATCAATCATGGCGTCAAACAGGCTCCTATAAATCTAATGTTCGTCCTTCACAATGGGTGTCGTAGGTTTCAACAAGACATAATCTAAGCTATATGACTCCCTGTTGTTGTTGTAGATGAAAAATGGTAAGACATTGGCCAAGAAAAGAGAGTCGTTATTCTCCAAGAAGTTGAGAACAGAGCTTACATCCTTCTTCAGTTAATCAGTGAAAGTTCCCTTAGAAGGAGCCTGAAATGACATTGCGTCTTCAATCGAACACGTAGACAAGTTAATCTCCTCACTTAAAATTACATGTCCTCTGCGTTAAAGCACAAGTGTCATTAACATGTAGGTATTCTGCTTGAGCTTCACACAGGAAACCACCCAGGCTTCTAGCAGCAGCAAAAGATTTCAGATATTATCACATTCCAGCTATTTCGCTTGATTTTTTATGCAGAAAAATTAACAAGAATGAATAAAAAGAATGAAATGGATCCGATATCTATTACTTTCCATGCCAAAAACGAAACTGGTCCAGCACGATGCTTGTGCAGGTAGGGGGACGAGTGATGATGGCGTGGCAAGGGATTCGAGGTGGAAAAAGCTGACATGGAAGGGATGGCAGGTCGACGTGGCCAGAGAGAACCGTTAGCAATTTCAAACTCACACGTGTAAGGCAGATGACACTCTGTACATTGTCGACCAAAAGATCACAGACATTGATGTGTTTTCGGTTGTCAGAGGGGGTCGGGCTTTCTAACTTAGTACATGCCTTTCGGCGTAAAAATAACCAATATTATATTTGATCTTTTAAAAAACACCCTTCTAAACCTCTTTTCTCCAAACATGATAAATTTTTCAAAGGGAGCAGATCATAGATGGATTCATGGTTATTCATGTGATTCTACATTCCATAAAACTATATTATTTATTACATTGTTGCATTGTTTTTTAAACATAGATTATTCGTGTACAACATTTCTAAAAATAGCTTTTCCAAAAATACAATTTCATTACAAGCGCATAAACTTCAAAATGGTTTTGTGTGTATTTGGTGATTCTTGGTTACAGCTGAAAATGGACGGGGAAGTGATTTGGGAAATCATTGTCTGAATGTATGGTAGAAGAGATTCTGATATGGCTGCCATTGAAGGACAGTTTCTATTTTCACAGCGTATGCAAGGAATGGAAGGATTTGTTGTCTGGTTCCACATTCTTAACTCACTGGATTCAAGCGCACAACCGCTATCCACAGCTGCTGCTGCACAATACATTCAACAACAATGTGTACAGGTTTTGCACATTGTCAGTATCTCGAACAAAATAAATCCCTCTCCCTTTCCCTCTCCCTCTTTGATAGATGATTTTGATCGAGGATTAGCTGCAGGTGTAGGGCTAGTTTTAGTACAGAAGCCCTGTACAAGGCTCACACGTGTAAGGCAGATGACACTCCGTACATCGTCGACCAAAAGATCACAGACGTTGATGTCTTTTCGGTCGTCAGAGCCCCTCCGCCTTTCTAACATAGAACACGCCTTTCGGCGTAATCACCAATTATAAACACAGCTCATTTTAATGCCAACAAAGAAATCATAAAACCCTATAGTCCCGTTTCAAAAATTTATCAGGAATTCACCCCATTTTTATTTTATTTTTTGGTAGATTTGGGGATTAAAGATCCATTTCTAAAACCCAAAAAGGAATTCACTCCCAATTTTTTTTGATGGGTTTGCATGGATTTATTTTAAATATTGATGAATCTTTACAACATGTAAGACCTATTTTTAAAAATCCATCACAAATTAGCCCCCAAAAATTTAATGGTTGGAATGCATGAGGATCGTGTGAGCTCCATTCCACAGCCGGCTTCAAGCATAGCCTCCTGCATCATTTTTTCGCAAGTTCCAATCTAGTCTCCTCCTGCATAATTACATGGATGATCTTCTAGGCTCGACCTGAACTCCATCAATTGCATTGGATTGACATCGATTCATCCATGTTTATCTCCAGCGGGTTCATCTCGAGTTTTCCATGTAAATCTTGCTCCCTCTACAGCTCATGAATATCTCATATCACGTTGGTTGGCAACTTTATCACCATCTAAACCCATCAAATTTCTCCACATATCCACCACCGACATTGCATTAACTTCCAGCTCAGATTTTTGGCTTACCTCAGATCTACAAACACCTACTACTTACGCGCAAACAACTTTGCCTTTGGATTCTCTGTGTGTTAAAAAATTGGGGTCAGTGGATTATGTGATAGAACCTTCAATAAACAAGAGCTCCCTCTCCACAGTTGAAGCCCTGTTTCAATGGCGAATTTGGCTGAATATTCACTCGGTGGTGGTGACACACAAAACCAATACGAACCGACAATACAAATTGCGTCTGCCCTAAACCTAATCGCATGCCTGCATGCTGTCAATCACCACTTCTGTCACCTGTACGCCAAAATTTACCATCGTTTAGATGGTCGTTGATGCAGAGATTATGGACTGCTAGATGTTGTCAGAGGGGCAGGCCGATTCCAACTGTGTAATACGAACCGACAAAACAGCTTAGAACACGTGTAAGGCAGATGACACTCCGTACATTGTCAATGAAAAGATCACGAGATGTTGATGTCTTTTCGGTTGTCAGAGCCCCTCCGCCTTTCTAACATAGAACACGACTTTCAGCGTAATTAATAAAATTAATTAAATAATCGAGTTTATATTGTGCATAATTAATTAACCTAACATACATACACACACACAGAGAATATATATATATATATATATATATATATAGTTACTTATTAATATTTATTTTCAGTGGTGGAAAGTCATGATTAAATAAAAATGGGTCATGGGTCCTATCTCATCTCGAAATAGACCCATGCCTTCAAAGTTATTTAAAATTGATAATATATATTTAAAAGAAAGATATACTCTTTTATTAAATTTTTAACCATTTAACCTTGACCTTTTCCCCAAAATAAAATAGGTAATTAAGCCACTAACCAAGTAAAATCAATTAATTTAATTTATTTATAATTGCACCCATATATATATATATATATATATATATATATATATATATACACACACATACATACATACATACATACATCGTCAATTTATAATAAATTGTGAGCAGAGGCAAGGTTAATAATCATTAGAACGTTAAATATAATTACTTATTAATATTTATTTTCAAGTGGTAGAAAGTCACGATTAAATAAAAAGGGTCATGGGTCCTATCTCGTCTCCGAAATGGACCCATGCCTTCAAAGTTATTTAAAATTAATAATATATATTTAAAAGAAGGATATACTCTTTTATTAAATTTTTAACCATTTAACCTCGATCTTTTCCCCAAAATCAAATAGGTAATCAAGCCACTAAACAAGTAGAATCAATTAATTTAATTTATTTATAATTGCACCCATATTACTTAAGTCATTGTGTACATCAAATCATCGCCCTTGGATTAATTCAATCTCCACTTCGCAAGATTAAGTTACCTAAAAACCTAATGTGAGAATATAATAACAAAACCTAAGTTTTTTTATTTCATTTCCTCTCCACCTATATTTAGGCCTCTCTATTTTTTTATTTTTTTTTTTTTTTTTCAAGAATGATAGCTCAAGGATTCAAGCTCGGGGTTTATGGATTAAATTTATCCTCCATCCTTCCATTAGAGATAATCGGGATTTACACTTGTTTATTTGTAGGGTTGAAGTTTTGTTTATTATTTTCTTTGATTTAAAGTCCATAACCATGAAAAATTACAAGAATTATTTATTTAATTAATTAATGAAGAATACAAATGCCTCTCTCTCTCTCTCTCTCTCTCTCTCTCTCTCTCTCTCTCTCTCTTTGTGTGTGTGTGTGTGTGGTTTATGACGATGGCCAATAGGAAACAACGGAAAGGGGAGGGTTAGATAATGTGGGGCAGCCATCCCACACCCTCTCACATTGTAAATATATATAAAAAAATTAAACAAACCCTCCTTTTTTTGTATGTGATCATATACGACCCTTTATAAATTTCATTCCTTCTTACTAAAACAATGTTTTTATTCATACAAAAACTTCTATTCTAATATGGTCATATAGGTTTATTAACTCGTCTATAATTCTTAAACCATTTTTTTATTCATTCCTTTTATTATTATTATTTAAACCACTTTTCTACTTGAGAATAACATGAGGGTAAAAATTCATTTCTTTATTAAAAACCATTTCAAATTTCAATATATATATATATATATATGAAATTTGAAATGGTTTTTAACAAGTCAAATTACACACACACACACACACATTTATGACATTTGGTAACAACTAGATTTACACATTATCTACTTGATTTCATCAAACACATTTTCATTAATCCAAAATAGATTTTACTAACTTTTTTTTGGAAGTACTCATTTTAAAATAGAGATATATTTGATTACTAATCACAGTCCAAGATACCTAACAAGCATGAAATCTAACCAAATTAAAATATTTCTTTAAAGTAAAATCGTTGTACAATAACTTACACTAAGAGGAGTCTAATTTTCAATTTTATAAGTAAGGTATCTCACATATTTTAAAACATATTTGTAGTAAAATTTCCATAAATAAACTTTAAAAAGAAGGGAAAATTACAACATGAATTAACAGTTTTGACATACACAACAACCCCTTCATTTCTTTACATAAACTTTCCATGATGATAAAAAATAGTTAATATACACATAATTTCCTTCCTCAATTAATATTTCTTTTATTTCAAAATGAAGATAACAACAATTATTTCAAGAAGACAATTTTACAACTTGAATTCCAAGTGATAACACATTTGCAACAACAGTGTTTAAGCCATCTTTTCCAACTATCCAATTACATAATTTAATCTCTCATAACAGATTACAACATTCATTTTACAAAGGATAAATAAGTTAAAATGCAAGCATACAAGACCTCCTCTCAAGAGGAGACAACATGCCAAAATTTTGGCTCAAACATAGTAAAAATGCACTTCAAATCTGCAACTCTACACTTCTGATCCACTCCACCTAGCTCCCAAAATCAACATGCAAGGTATCTCCAAAATCACAAGAAGGTGCTTGGTTGACCACCCAACCAAATGGCATCATTACATGCCACCAAGGAGTCCAAGGTGGCATGTTAGCCTCCCCCCAAGCCCATGGGAAAGAGGTAACTCACACACTTAGCACAATAGGGATAGTTTGAATACACACAACCATTTCAACACCATTTGAAAGTCATTCAAAATATAATACAACCAATAAAAACATGCTAAGAAGCTCCAAGCTTCTAGCTTTGGGAAGAGGGGATGGGAATCCCTAATTTCATGTTTCATATACCATACCAAAATAACCATAAAATCCCCATTATCTCTCCATATTTTCACCATCTCCTTATCACTCCAAAACTCCCCTTATCCCTCCAAAATCCCCAAGAAGGATTTTCAAACATAAGTGTTTCCTTCTTGAGGGTAGGGATGAATTTCTAACCCAAATAGAAATCCATCCCTACCTACAAACCAAATGTAGGAGGGTTCCCAAATAGAGTGGAGGAAAATTCCTCCCTCTTCCCATACAAGCTCCCAAAACCCACACCCCTCAAGGGTGGGTGGAGAAAAATAAAGAAACACATAATTCATCTTCCATAATTGATCACACACAAATATGATAAGTATACAAGGTCCTACCTTGTATTCCCAAAGCCAAATTCCAAAGATGCCTTCCAAAATAGCTTAATTCTCTACCAAGCTTCCAAGTTTTTTCCCAAAATTCCCCAAGAAAAATAACCCCATCTCCATGGAAGTGAGGGTTTAAAAATAGAAGTAGAAAACCAAGACAAGCAATGGGAAGGTGAAAAATTTCACCTTCCACCAAAACCCCAACCAATGGAGAATCCAAAAATTCCACCCAAAAAGGAATAAAGGAAAATTCAAAAATAGCCCAAGCAATGATGAGGGAATTTCCCAAATCCCATACAAACCCAAAAATCAAAAATCCCATAAATTATGAAGTGTGTGGGGAGGAAAATGAGCCAATGGGCCTCATTTGCATTGAAAAGAGCCCACCCACCCATAGGGATGGGGGTTAGGGCATTTTTCTATGCAAATGAGGTCACTTGCTTGCCATTTACCCTTCCTAAATGACACATTTTTCCCAAATCCGAGTTTGGGAAAAATGTGGCATTTAGGAGGGGTGATTAGGCTCACCATAATCCACCTAACCTCTACACATCATCCCACAACTAAAATAAGATGCTAGTACCACATGAAAGGGTAACATTAACCATTAATAAGCAATAAACCAAGGAGACATAACAATTTAGCAAGTAGATAAGCAACATGAAATATCATCACCATGATGGAGGAACAAATAAGGCTCACAATATCAAATCAAAGAAACCAACATGACAAACCATAACAAGAGCAAGGGTACATGTCGTAATCGATAAGAATAAGAAGAGGTTTGGCCTTTAGACCTTTTGTGCTAAGCAACATGTGTTTCCTAAGTCCCACATTTTCCTCGTGATTTATTTCCTATCACCTATACAACTCAATGAAAACCTCATATCTGCTCAATATGATAATAAATTACGATATGATAATATGCTTTGAAATCAATATCCATACAAGCCATGCTTAGCTAGCAGTATATCAAAACACGACTCGTCCACCGAATGAAATGACATAATCATCATCATACATCAAATATGGATCAAATATCAATATCAAAACATGTCAATAATAACTCATGATATCATCATCACAACATAATATCTGAAATAAATGTGGCATCGTGTGCCTCATAGTCAGCCTGTGAACAAGTGTTAGCATCCTAATGCTAGCAATACGATATCATGAATAATGGCATATCCTAATAGTGTACTAAAATAGTAATATCCCTTCCAAACAACCATGT
Organism: Taxus wallichiana var. yunnanensis; assembly: GCA_018340775.1. Classification (NCBI taxonomy): domain Eukaryota; kingdom Viridiplantae; phylum Streptophyta; class Pinopsida; order Cupressales; family Taxaceae; genus Taxus; species Taxus wallichiana. Next base: position 879,250,381 of record CM031242.1, read on the forward strand.
CATGATGATAATGTCAAAATAAAAATAAAAATAAGTAATAATGTCCCTATCATCATGATATTATAGATACAATGAGTCACACGTGACAAAAATCGAAAATCAATAAACACCAAACAACCTCGAATATGCAAGGGCTTAATACCTTGGAGATGGTGATGAATGATGCGGGCGCAAAGTGGATGATGAGCTCCTCACTTGCGATCTCAAGAAACCTGCAAATCACATACACTAGAGAAAAATGGCTTAGATATTTTCATGTGGGGGTTGCTCAACCAAGTGGATCCGAGAAATTTTTCACTTCCTCGGTGGTTTTCAACCCCGTGTTCACAAGATAAAAATAAATGGTGAGCAATAGATGACATGCAAAATAGAGAAATTCAATGTATTGAGTAAATGAAATGAAGAAGGTACTTATTGGTGATCTTATATGGTGATGAAACAAACATCAAGATGGAATTATGAGAGTAAAATGGGGATGATGGAAAACACTTCCTTTTCTTACTTTCAAATAATTTTCCAAAATTTTCCCACCTTCATTAATGGGACATGATTAGGAGTTTGATTTGATTGTGGGGATCATGATTTGAAAAAAAGAAAAGGTGTGATGTGGAGTGGGGACATGATTAGAAATGTTAGGTGTAATAGTGAAGCCATGTGCATTACTTTACACTATTGAATTTTTGAATTTGATGTCGAGATTTTGATGTATTTTATAATTATTAAATTCATGGGTGGGGTTCATGAATTAATAATTTTGGGGGATTGATTTTTAGGTTAGATTTGATTTTGATTTGATTGAATTAAGTGGGGAACATGTGTGGTTATTGATTTTTATGGTTTTTAGATTATTTAATTATGAGATAGGATGATATGACTTAATTGGAATAATTGATTATTTAGATATAATGAGGTTTAAGTATGTGAAAGGGGATTAATTAAGTTATCAGATTAATTAATTAAATATGTTATTTTTGGTGGAGAAACAAGATTCACTTGGATAAGCTTGTTGAAGGAGAGAGAAAATGTGGGGTGATACCAAAATTTGGTGTCTACATTTTCCCCTTTTTGTTGAGTGGTTTGTGATAGCAAGCCACAAGACAAAAACAAAAAGGGTTGGATGAAATCATGTGTCCATAAAAGGGATGGGATGGATAAAAACATGACCAAAGGAAAGATGCCCAAGATGCCTGAAAAAAAAGGATCACAATAACAATGAAAAATATGGTGGTGACTCCAATATCACATCGGTAGAGGAAAATTATGGTCTCAACGGAGACAGGTGACAATGTTCTATGGACCAGTGAGTGGGTGAAGACCACTGCAATATGGATGTAAACCACGATGACCAATGGGTCATAGGAAAACATCAAAGTATGTGCAATCGAAATGTGAAAGGTATGTGAAATCCTTTGTATACGAGGAATCGAATAAAAATCATGCATCCACAAAAGGGATGAGGATGAAAATAATGATGCCCCAAACATCAAAAATGATGATATAAAGGTGGATATGTAAATAAAATGCCCCAAGGGGAATGAGTATAATCATAAATGTGGACATGATGAGTAGATATGGATAGAAGTGTGAGATAAAATTCCCTAAAGGGTGATAAATATGGTGATGAAAACATGTTTCATAAGAAAGGTTCATAAGTGACAAAAATTAGTAGGTGAAGAAAAGAGAAAGTAGTCCCACTTCTTCGGCAAAGGAGGAGTCAAACTACTTTGTGAAGAAACAAAAGTAGAGAAAACATTCATGAAAGAGAACAAGATTGGATAGGTGATGACCATTATGGTATCCTCCAAGATGAAAATGTCAAAGGAAGATGGGATGAGGGATGTAGGTGATGATGTCTCCTTGAGAGGGTTGACAAGAATGGAAGAGATGACACCACTCCCAAAAGGAGGAGAGAGAAATTTTATAGAGAGGAGGAAGAGGACATTGAATAAGACAAGGATATGGAATAGAGTGGATGTGGTGGAGGAGGAGAAAAAAAGGAATGAAAGAGGATAAAGGAGGATGGGGTGTAATAGGATGGAGAAACCATCATCCACCAATAACGAGGAGTGTGAACCGTGCTTGATTGTGATGGAAAGAAGAGGAAGAGAATAATAGAGAAGGATGATAAGAAAGAAAGATAGATGAAAGCATAGATGGGCCTGAGAAAAATAAAATATGAAAGAGTGGGAAAATATAAGAGAAGAAATAGAGAGGGTGTGATGGGCTTGAAAAAAGAGAAAGAGGATAAGATGAGAGGAGGAAGAACAAGAAGAAGAAATGAAAGAAAGATAAGGAGAGATGAGAGAAGAAAGAGAGAAGAGAAGAGATGTGTCATAAGAAAGAAGCAACAAATATAATAAAGAGGGAAGATGGTGGAAGAAAGAAATGATGAAGGAAAAAGAAGAAGAGGACAAGAAAATGATAGAAAAAATGGTGAAGGAGCAAGGAAAAGGAAAAGGGAAAGAGAAGAGAAAAGGAGGTAGAGTAGAGGGTGAAAATGGAAGAGAGATGTGTAATATGAAAGCAGTGGAAACCAAGAAATAGACAATATGTAGAAGATGATGGAGAGAAATGGAAAAAATGGAGGGTGATGAGTTAGAGGAGAAATGTTAGAGGAAATGATTGAGAGTGGAAAGATAAGAAAAAGGAATAGACATTGGAAGTAGTGGTAGATTATGAGAAGAAAGAGGAAAATAAAAAAGTTCAAAAGTGAAGGAGAAGAAAAGGATGAAAGATGGAGAAGGATAAGATAAGGAGATAGGATGATAGGGGGAAGAAGAAAAAAAACAAGAAGATGAAAAAAAATGACAGAGAGAGAGGGTTAAAGGGAGATGGAGATCAAAAATGAAGGGAGTGAAGAAAGATGAAAGGGATGAAGGGAGAGAAATAATGGAACACAAAAGAATGATGAAGTGAAGAAAAGGAAGAGGTGGATATGAGAGAAGGATGATAGGAGAGATGAATGAAGAAGATGAGATGAGAGTAGGGGGTAAAATCAAGAAAAAGGGAGAGAAGGATGGAAAGATGGAAGGGATGAGGAAGATGAAGAAGTTAAAGAAGACGAAAGAGGAGGTAGAATAGAGAAGAAAGAAAGAAACAATGAGGGACCAAGAAGATGTGGAGAGAAGATGAGAGAATGGAAGAGAAATGATATATAATGATGGAAAAGGTAGGGGTGGTAGAGAAAAAAAAGGAGGTTTGGTAGTGGGAAGGTGAAAATGATAGGGAAAGAAGAGATGATAGAGTGGAACGGGAAGAAGATTGAACCAAGGTGTTAGGAGGAAGACCCAGGAAAAGAATATGAAACAGACCACATGGAAATGCATGTGGAGAATGGGATGATAAAAAATATGGGACAATGCTGGTGAGCCAGGTTATCAATGGGGAAGTAAGAAGAAAGCACAAGGGAAAAAGGGGATGAAGATGATACAGAGGAAGTGAAAGAAAAAAGGGTAGAAAGGAGGAGAGGACAATAGAGAAAATGATGCAAAAGAAGGAAACCAAAATGGGAGATATGAAGTGAAGAGTGAGTAGTATAAGGAATGTAAAGAGAAGTGGAGGGGAGGAATGATATGGATTGGAAAAGATGTGAGATGCATGAAATGAGGATAAGTTGATGATGAGAAAATAGGGAGAGGGTGTATGATGAAAATAGATAGGGAAATTGAAGAGGAAGGGAAGAAGAGAGGTGGGTAAGAAAGCAAAAGAAAGTGTGAGAGTGGAAAAGGGGAGGTGAGAAAATGAAGAGGAAGAAATGGGGGTTAGAAGAGGCCATGCCAATGAAGGAATGTTAGGAGAAGTCCACCGATAATGATCGGTATGGATGGGATGATGGAGGAAGAGGTGAGGAAAGGAAAAAGAGGAAATGAGGAATGGAAGAAGAAATGATCACATGAAGGGATGTTAGGAGAAGTCGATAATGATCGAGAGGACAAAAGAAAAAAAGGAAGGAAGAGAAAATGGAGGAGGTCAAAAGGAGTGAACAAGGATGTGTAGAATGGGGATGAGTGAATTTTAGGAGAATTCCACCGATAATTATTAGCACGGAAATGGAAGATGATGATGAAATAATGTTAGGGAATATCAATAACAATGGATGGGTAAACAATGAGGGTAGATATGTGGGAGAAATCGAGAAGGTGGAATGGAAAGAGTAAAGAAAGAGGGATAATGATTTTGTGGAGATGAAGGTGAGGAGAGGATGAGTGTGATGAGGATGAGGATGATGGATGAATGAGAGAAAGATGAAGAAAATGAGACATAGTAAGAAATGGTATGAAGTGGTTAAGTTAGATTTCCAAACGAGGGATGATGGAGATGATTGGGGAAGTTAGAGATATTTTGTGTTAGGAAGAAAGAAAAATGAGGGAAGAGGATGTGTTTATGATGGAATGAAGAGAAAATATGGATGGTGAGGATGAATGTGTGGATGGTGGGGATGTGTGATGATGGGGAAAGGAAAGATGATGAGATCATCCTTAAGAGAACTCTTAAGTAAGATCACCATGTTTGCAGGAGTGGTTAAGTAGGATCGCCAAGCCAAAGAAGAAGAAGAATGATGAAAAGAAGTGGATGATTGATAGGGTTGATGGGAAGAATGTATGACAAGATGGACTGAAGGGGAACCCTTAAGTACATTTTCCATACTTGTGAAAGTGTGTAAGTAAGATGATCGAAGAGAAAGATGGATACTAGGAAGGATGAGAAAAGAGTGGTGGTATGCAAGAGTGGAACAAGAGGTGGGAAGGGGGATGATAATAAGGAAAGAAGGAAACAAAGGAGTGTAACATAAATGGATGGAGGAATGTATGTGGTGTAGGATGGAGAGTGTGAGGGGAATCCTTAATTGGGATGCCCATGTTGTGAGAGTGATGATGCCAAAGCGTTAAGTGGAAGAGATGGAGTGAGAAGACATTTGTAGTGATGATTGTCATTCAATGGAATGGAAAATGGTGAAGGAGTTTCTATAACGGTAGGATCTTAGGAAAGGATATATTTCAATCAAGATGCCTACGTGAAATGGGTGATTAAGTAAGATCATCAAGCTGAAATTTGAAAGAATGAAAGGGAACCAAAATGATGAAACAAGTGATGAGAGGAAGTGATGCACCAAGTAAAAGGACATTAGAGGAAAAAATCAACAATAATTATTAGGGAGGAGGGTGAAGGATCAAAAAAAATGGAGAAGGATGAAAAGTGGGTGAGAAGAGTAGTGGAGAATGAGATGGGGTGAATTTTAGGAGAAAATTTGTTGGTAAAGGAGACTAGGAGGAAGGAATGGTCAATGGAATGTGATTGAAATGAGACTTTTTCTAGAATGACAGGTCTACTTTGAATAGGATTGTCATGTTGCATGGATAGTTAAGTAGACGTGCCAAGCTGGGGATGAAAATCTGGAATGGTGAAAAAGATGATGTCTCGCACTTAAGTGATAGATAGAATAAGAAAGGTGAGAAGGGTAATGGGGTGGATAATTGACAAGAAGATAAGGGTGATGTGAGAGGATGGATGGAGAAAGGTCATGTTGGCCATGGTGGGGGATGAGGAGTTGTTGGATAATGAATACTACTTGAGAGATATCCTCAAGTAGAATTCACAAACTACAACATAGATCAAGTAGAATTCCCAAACCAAATAGTGCATTAGAGAGAGTGTTTAGAAATAGTAACAGATTTCATGGATTTATGGATGACGTTAATAGAGGGACATCCTTAAGAGTAAACATATGGATGCAGATTTTATGATTTGAAATTTGATCTCTAAGAATGTGATTGTGATAAAAGGTGACCTTGATGAGATAAATGACACATGACCATAGCAAGGGGCATGTAAGAAAACCATGCTTTGAACCGATAGGAGGTAAACAAGAAAAGGTACTACTCAAGGCATTGCACTTGCAGCCAATAACAAGTGTTAGTACATAACCAATGATAATTAATTATACCAAAACCATGAGGGAGATATGGAAATGAAATATTCTCATAAACCTAATGTCGACATGATAAGGGGTTTGAGATGTAACTTGTATGTGGGAAGAGGGTTCTCCAAAGGTGGTGTTCCTTATGTCTATGCCCTAGCTCTGGAAAGGGAAGAACAATAATAGAAGAAAGTTGATCAATGCGGGAAGCTTTCTAGAATGTTGATAAAAGGAAGGTTGATCAATGTGGGAAACCTTCCAAATGCCATAATAAAAGAGTAGCCATCCTTCAGGGTATGGTCTACTTTATACATAATATGGATGGAAAGAATAATATATATGATAGCCATCCTTCGAGGGATCGGTCTATTTCTTGTGATTTTTCTTTTGACTTTGATTTGCATGCTTTTCTTTTTATTTTCCTTTTTTTTTTTTTTTTTACATGAACAATTGTCCTTCGAGGGATCAATCTATTTTTGATAACTTTGATTTTGATTTTTTTGCATACATGAATTTTAGCTTTACATGGGGAGAGTTGGGAATAGCTAAGTAGACCACTTAGGAGGGGATAATGAATGTACAAGAGACACCCCTGGACCCTTTGCATGACTGCAATAGGAGAATGAGAGGGTGATGGATGTAATGATTGTGGAGTTCTCACCAAATGGGAGAACTTATCCATAATGAATATGTTATGAGTAGAGTCGTGGTACTCATATTTAAGGTCATATCAAAGTAGTGATGGTAGACCACATAGTTCATATCATTACCATGATAGATGGAAGGGGCTAATGATGGAGGAATGGTCTAAAGATATGACTATCTCTCATGGGTGCATGTGCTAACAATAGAATGGTTGTAAGTGCAATGCATTAAGAGGTTTAGTTTTAGGTTTACCATCGAGGGAAGCCAAATGATAGGCCCCAAACCCATACTTATGCGTGATAATATATGGTCCGATCCAGTTGGGAGAAAAATTTCCCCGTTGGCTCCTTGATTAACATTGCATTCAAAGATAAGAACTGGTAGGATGGGATACAATGAGATAGATGAGTGAAGGTAAAAAAACTATGTGCTACCCTTTAAGGAAGTGAAAATATGCGTCCCTAACGAGATGAGTAGATGGTCCCCAAGGGAGGGACAAATTATGACCACAATGGTGGATTTCGGATAAGATGGAATGGTCCCCCAAGGGAAGGATGAAAATGACCACAACGGTGGGTTTAGATGAGAGTGAAAGATTAGATAAGATCACAAGATAGATAAGATGGAATCTATGTGTTTCCTTTAAAAGTGAATAAGCAAAGAAAAATATATGCATCCCAGTGAGATGAAACATGGCCACAAGGGTGGGCTTATGATGAAAATATGGTGCCTCCAAGAGAGACACAATCATGGCCACAAAGGTGGAATTTGATGAAAAATATGGTCCCTCAATGGAAGGACAAATATGGCCTCAAAGGAGGACTTTGGAAAAAAAAAACCCAAAAAGGTCCCTTAAATGAAAATGGTCCCTCAATGGAAGGAAAACATGAACATAAATGGTCCTCAATTGGGGCCTCAAAGGAGGACTTTGAAAAAACTGGCCTGAAAAAACAAATGGTCTCAATGGAAGGAAAAACATGGCCACAAAGGTGGACTTTGATGAAAAATATGGAAATGGTCCTAAAAAAGGAAAAATATGGCCACAATGGTGGAATTTGATGAAAAAATAAATGGTCCCTCAATGGATAGGAAAATATGGCCACAAAGTGGACTTAAAATGAGATGAATATTTGGATGGGACGCATATGGCCAAAAAGTTTAGATTAGATGGATTTGGATGAGGTAAATAAAACAATGTCAAGGAGTGAAGTCCCCAGTGTCAAGGGGGTTGTTTAGATATGAAATGAGTTAATATGAGATGATATGCTCAAGGACGAGGGGAGGCTACTCCCCCAATGAAAGAGATTATATCACTAGTAGGAAAATTGATGTGGATGAGTTAATGGATGTCGAAAGAGATTGGATGTCGATGATAACTTTAGATTTGGATTAGGTAGATGAGTTGGGGATCATAGGAAAATAATGTTGATGAATAAGGGAGGACCCTCTGTATGAGGAATAATATGAAGGAGAGATGTTAATGGAGGATATAAGAGGACTTAGAGACTTTGATAGATGTGGAGTTAATTGTGGATAAAATGGTAGAGGGACAATCCTTGAAAAGGTCATCTCTTTCAATGAGATCATGAATGACATTTTGAAGGGCCTTACAACATTCAATGTCATGACCTAGGGTACGATGGTAGGCAAAAATGAGGTGGGAATCAAACCATGATGACTTCTTACTATTTGGGTTAAATGCCTTGACAGGTGGAAGTGTGATGGCGAAATTTGTAATAAGTGTTGAAGGGCTTCCGTATAAGATTTAATTGATACATTAGTATATGTATTTTCTTTGGAATCTTTAGACTTGGATTTGGATGCAAATGCTTGGGATGTGGTTGTCTAGAGCTTTTCTTAGAGGATTGAGTCATGTCATTCCACAGTTTTGATTCCATTTTTAGTGACACTTGAAATTTTAGAGGAAGATTCAGATCTCGAAGGAATGTTGGATGGTTTTGATTTTGGTTTGGTGGAGTGATTGTGATGCCTTAGATGGAGAAGGTGGCCCTAGAATAGATTGATGTTTCCCCAAAATAGATGATGTAGATTCATATTTTTTGGAGGAATGTCTATCTTATTTTGGGATGCACAAGAGATCATTGTGGAAGTGTACCAAGGTTCTTGGATTTGGATTGCGAAGGAGCATTCTTAGAAGGGATGACAATGATTTCAGCCGGAGGGTCTAAAGGTTGTGTCATAGTTGATATGGGTGGAAGGATTAGTGTTTTCATGATGATGTCCGGTGAAGGTTGGTTTGATGTGGAAGTATCTGTAGATGAGATAGGAGGAGCATTCAAAGTTGCTACAAGTTGAAGTGCTTTCCAATATTCTTCAAATGATGTGGAAGAAGAGGATGATGTGGTCATGGTCACAATAGTTGATGTGATTGGCATGGGTAGAAGTGTGGAAAGAGGAACTGGATAGAATCTATAGATGGTATGATAGGTAAAGGTGAAAATAGATGTGGATGGGGAGTTTTAGGAAACCCGATGGATGAGGATGTAGAAATATGAGTTGTATTGGTTGTGGATGGGGAAGGATGTTCCCCCTGAATGAGGAAATCATCTTCCTCAATAAGGTCATGGATGATGGTCTGAAAGGCCCTACACTGCTCAATGTCATGGCCTAGAACACGATGATAGGTGTAAATGCAATTGGGATTGAACCACGGTGGCTTCTTATTGTGAGGGTTAAAGGATTTGATGGGAGGAAGTGTGATCATAGATGTTTGAATTAGATGTCGAAGGATATCTGCGTAGGACCCGATCGAAGTGTTAAAAAGAAGATAACTCTTATGGGTTTTAAGATGATGTTTTGGCTTGGATTTAGACGTGGAATTTTGGGATGTCAATGTATGAAACTATATAATGATGTTTTGATGGGGGTGGATGTGGATTAAGTTTTTGGTGTTTTGGTTTCATGTTTTAATGTTGGTTGATGATTCAGGTCACATGGGTTGATGATTCAGGTCACGTGGACTAGACTGAGTAGTTACTTGAATAAATTTGATGGACAATGAAGGATCCTCTTTAAAAATCTTCATTTAGAGGTGACATGGTTGTGGAAGTTTGTGAAGAATGAGGGGACATTTGCATTTGGATAGATGAGGTCAAAGGTGTGGAGATGTTGAAGTGGAAGGAAGAGATTGGTTTGGTTTGGGAAGGAGGTATCCTTCCTTAATGAAGTCATGAACAATGGCTTGAAATGCTCTACAATGTCCAATATCATGTCCAGAGTACGATGATATGTGCAAACAAGGGTGGAATTAAACCATGATGGCTTCTTGCTATTGGGGTCAAAGGCCCTAATAGGTGGAAGTGTGATTGCAGAAATTTGTAACAAGTGTCGGAAGATCTCCATACATGATTCAACCAAAGCGTTAGGAGGTGCTTTTTCATGCATGAAATCTCTTGATCTTTGAAGAAGAAGTGGATGTTTGAGATAATCCAGATGTTGAGGAAAATTTGAGCATGTTGATGTCTTGATGGCCTGAATTCAGTTTTGGTATTCATAGTGTTGGATGATTTTGGTTTTAGTTGAAGGGGTGTCGGGTTGGATTGTTTAGAGGAAGGAATATTAATTTCTTGTATAAGGGATTTTTGGGACAATGTTTTAGTGGTTGTGAATTCTATTTGAGAGGTTGTGTCCTTAGGAGGAACGACAATAATTTCCACTGGAGGATCCAGAGGTGGTGCTTGATATAGGCGTAGGAAGCAATATTTGTTTGATGGAATCTAAGGAAGGTGGAGATTGATTTGGTTGTGCTTGATGAGGTAGAAGGATCATTTGAAGTTGAAGTAAGTTGAATTTATTTCAAAGGTTCTTCAAATGATGTAGGAGGGGAGGATGATGTGGATGTGGTCTCAATGATTGATGTGGTAGGTGCAGAAATTGGGATTGGATCTATGGTTGGTATTATGGGTAAGGATGGAATAGATGTGGATGATGGAGTGGATGAGGTATATTCAGGTGTGGAATCAATGGTGGATGTGGGTATGGGTATTGAAAGAGGTGCTTGATGTATAATATTAATTGAATAAGGATCAAAATCATGTGGTGTGGAAGGTAGAAATGGATTTTCGATGGTGGATTTGGGAAGGTTTGTTGGAAGATATCCAGGAGTCGAGATTGAATTGGTTGGGAGGTTGTGTAATATTGGGAAGTAGGGACATAGTAGGATGGATGAGATTGTTGAGGTACATGAAGTGTGGTAAATGAAGCAGGGGTAGCATTGGCATAAGGTGATGGGGATAGAGTAGGACTCTTGTGGTTGACATAATTGAGAACTAGAGTTATGGTGAAAGTATTTGTAAATGGGGCTAGAAGGAGGAAAACACGAGGTATTGATCATGCTAGATGTCCGAGGAGTAGCAATAATTGATGTGATAGGCATGGAGGTCAGTAGTTATGGTTGGTGTGGGTGTAGGATAGGTATTGATGGTCTTGGTTGTACAACACAAGGAGTGGATGGATAAGGATATAAGGAAGCTTGGTATGTTAAAGCTGGAGGAGATGTTTGATAGGATGTTTGAGGTTGGATTAACATATTTGATTGTTGGTACATACAAGAAGTGTGAATGTTGGTAAATTGTGGTGATTGGATGGGTATTCTAGATGAAGTAGGGATAGATTGATATGACATGATGTAGGTGTAATACGATCCATCAATATCGTAGATGGGGTTGATAAGAGGTGACTTGCGGTGTGTTTTTTTTTAGCACTTAATCTTTGACAATGTCATTTATATTTTATTGCAAAAACAAATATGAAAATTAGTGAATATGACCTAAAAAGATATAAAAAAGATTAAAAACATGCTCTAATATTTATATGCAAAGGAAAATCCTAGGCGTAGGATATTAATCTAAAAAAAGCAACGTTTGTATATTAATTAGAATAAACAAACTATCGAAACTAATCAAATGCAAACTAAGATATAAATAAACAATGATATAACTATGATGAAAAAATGAAATAAATAATAAAATAACGAAATAAATGATGAAATAATGATTAAATACCTTCCAAATTATGAAATAAATATTCAATGCTAAATCGTAACACAAAACTATAAACAATACAATGTGATAATGAATTCAAAATAATAAATTACGATATAAACTATACAAATGACAAATCAACTTTAGACTATAAAAATCATCTATAAAATGATACTTAGGCTCTTAAATGATAAACTACGTTATCAAAACAATATGAATATGTATGTTGCATTTATTTAGCTATCTATCAAATCTAAACAAATTTCATAAACAAATGTTTATTAACAAAAGAAAATATATTTGAACGTTGGATGTCAATAGATTATACAATGATATAAGATGTTTAATTGATGGGATGGGGAAAAATAAATATCTTATCCAACTTCTTTATTGACAAAAATTCATTCACTTTAGATACTTCATAATTGGTCCTACTGCACATGGATGTGGCCCTTCACATGCACGATGCAAATCACAAAAATAAATGGGACATAAGCAATTAACTACAAAGTGTTGTGGGAGGTATTTATTGTATTATGTAAAGGATTATAAGTCAATTGCTACAAAGAGATTGTGAAATCACTAAATTACACATTCATTCGCTATAAAGAATTATGAGCCACCATTATAAAGAGAGTGTATAATTAAATTTCATTAGCACTGTGTATCAAAGACAAACGTGTTCTAAAGAATTGTAAGTGAATTACTATAAAGAGAATATACTTCTACCACCTATACGATAATATGAAACTAGTTGGTATATATTGATGGAGGATGATTTGTAGAATGAGAAATACATTCACTTTAGTTAATAAGGTAAAAGGAGCATCTAGCAGATCACACATTAATGCATTACAGAAACAAAGTAATAAGCATGCTAAATCAGATCTGAACCATGATAGCCATTTAACACAAGGGTTTACACCCTTAAGCATGATATATAAAACAAAACCTTATATATATATATATTATATATATATATATATATATATTCATTCAGAATAATTCTAGTAGCCATATTACAATCAAAAGAGGTCATCTCAGACCATACATGTTAAATGAAAAAGACTTAATCCCTACAGATCTTCCCTGATGAGAGATCCTAGCTATACCCTCCCATTTCAACCCTTGTTACAGACCCTAGTGCCATACAGAGGCCTATTACATCCTTCAGAACCCTTAGCACTAAGTTCTCTAAACCCTAGCACTACTTACAACCCTCTATTACTCAACACTTGTGTCTGTTCTTCTTCTGTCTTCTCTCTATCTCAATGTGTTTTCCTTGCTTCCGAGCATCTCTTTTTATAGGATCAACACCCACCACCATGCCTTCTCTCTTGATAATAGATCACATGCCAAGTGTCAATGTGGTCCTCCAATGGTGAATGCTTATCCCTTTAAAACCCTCCACTCTCTGTAATGATGTCTTTTGGGAATATTCCCTACATGTGGAATATCCTTTTCTTGACCTCCAAGGTTCCAAGGGCACCTTATCCACTCAACACACCTAGTCGGGTCATCACATTTTTCCTCAAGTGCCTCTAGAATGCCAAATATGGCTAAGTCCTTTGAACCCAAGGCTTTTCCTTCCACGCACACCCCTAGTTTCTCCTAAACCCTTCTTAAACCTCTTTTCCCATGCGCTTCTCCTATGTGCCCCTTCTCTCTTACTTGGTCTGGCACATGCACCTTTGGTACTTAGCCAATATTCAAGGCCCAACATCACCCCACACTAAGCTTGTTCTCCATCCTCGAAAAACATATTACTTCTTCAAAGAATAAAGAATAGAGGGACCCAGAAAAATTGAATGAAGAATGAAAGAATGGAAGAATGAAAAATGAAAGAATCGAAGAACTTACTACTACTGCAAGAGGAGTGGGAACTCCTTCCTTACTTGTTGCCTCAATCTTCTCCCAGGCATCCACTTCACCATGTGCCTACTGAAGTAGGTCACCCACTAGAGCACTCACCTCCTCAAAGCTCAATTCATCACCCTTAGCATTCAACGTATCTACAATTCCTTCTAACTACTTTCTAAGGTCATCCAACACATCCATTCTGTGGGTGATCTGGGGATACAACTCCTTAAGCTAGTTCTTAATCAAACCTCACAAGGCTTTGATTGCTTCCATCTTCTTCTCAACCTCAACTAGGATTTTATCCCACTCCCTATTTCCTTATTCTTCTCTTGGAATTCCTTTAGATCCACCTCATGTGTGTGAGCAGTATATGCTTGCTACCCTATCTCTGTCAGTGTAGTTATCATATACAACTTTAGCCCATTTTTGTGTGGTCTTTTATAGTGGAAAGGAGCTCAAATATTGGGTAACTATTTTCCCGATCTTTAGTTTCTCTTCCTCCTTCTAGCATGCCAATGCCTCTTCTATTTGATTCCAATGAGTGAGTTTCCCTTTCCATGGTGAGGATGTGGGTTAAGTCTTCCAAGCATTGCAAGGTTGACTCATATTTTTTCTCAGGTGGGGCTAGGTCTGGGTGCTTCAAAATTATAGCATTTATAATCATTTCTATCTTCTTATAAACCTCATGCACCTTCACCTTCTCCTCCCTTAATTCATGCCTTAATTAATGCATTTGATCAGCTCCTCCTGCTTTAAATCCTTTTTTTCTCAATGATTTCTTCATTCTTCTTCTCCAGTTCTTCCTCCAAGACCCTTACTCTATCATTCCTCCCAAAGAGTCTCACCTCAACCTCCACCGACACCTTGTTGAGTGCATTACAAACTTTCTCATCGATAATGTTGAGCATTCACTAGAGGGTTTACTCCCTTGGACTCTGGTATTTTCATCAGCACCTCTCGATTGACTTTGAATTCTAGCTCATCAACATGGGACTCAAAATCCCAAGATAACATCTTTCTTGTATGAGGGTATGCACCTCTCTTCTTCAATGAAGACCATGCAAGGAGTTGGTTGGAAGGCATGGTACTTTGGAAGCACATGCACATACCTTATTTGGATCATTGATATAACCATTCCTTTCTCTTGCTCCACTACTACCACACCTTTTCCTCATGTGCATGCTTGCCTTTAGGAAAGCTTACCACTAGGTGGGATCTCCACCCATGCTTCCATATTCCTTCTCTACACTCTCCTCCTCCATCTCCTTGAGCACTTCATCATCATTGCTTGTGCTCCACCTCCTACTCCACCAAGTCCTTTATGATACCCACTACCTCCCTTTCCATGGCATCTTCTATCTTCTCCTTGGTGAGGCTTGGGGTCCTTTGATCCTTAGTGTTCACCTCCTCACTTTCCCCCTTTCCATGAGAGCATCTCCTTCATCCTCATCCTTCTCTTCATTCCCTTCCTCTTAGTCATGTACATCATACATGGGATGGTCTTGAGCCTCTTCATGCTCATCATCATCCCTATCACCCTTGTAAGCCTCTCAGGGCTCTCCATTTCTTCTGAGTCTTCCTTTTTTTCTACCTTTTACTTTTCTTCCTAACTGGTGATTCTAGTATAGGAGACTCTTCCTTCTCTTCTTCATAGGTGACTCCTTCCTTTTTGGTGATTCTTCTTTTTTAGGGGGATTTTCTTGCTCTGGCACCTCCTCTTCAGTGTCTTCTCTTTTTCCTTTGTGGGGGACTTCTTTCTCCATGCATAGGTGTTTGGCTTTGCACTCGACTCCTACGCACTGCCTGATTGTGTTGTTTACATACTTGGTGCCTTTTTCTCAAGAGCCTCCTCTCTCTCCCTCTTCCTTGGTGTGACCTTCTTTCTTGTGGTAGGGTCTTCTAGGATTGAGACATCATTTTCCACATAGGCACCTTCTCATATTTTGGCCTTATGCATAGGTATACCCTTGTTGTGGTTCTTCCAACAATAGGAAAGGTCACTGGCTTCATCATGTGTATGTCATGGGAGACATACTTCTCCACATAGGCATGCTTCTTTGGGTATATCAGAGTCTGCACAGCTCATGGTAGTCTTGGTCCACCATGCTGAGATCAAACCTCAACCTTTTTTCCTCCTTGAAGTGGTTGACCCTGGCTTGGAAGTATTGTGTAGTGAAGGAGAAAGGTAATTTGCACCATGGGCTCTTGGTGTTGTCTGCCAAAGTGAACCTACCAATACAAAATGTTGGTATACTAAAACTCATTCTCCTTGCACTAGAGATGGAAATTTCTTAGGGTATTCTCCACTCCATTCCCAAATGCATCATGCATTCACTTATACCATTTCTCTAGGCATGCACCTTGTGGGTGGCCATCATTGTTTCACAAGTATACTTCTCAAATATTTTTGTAGGGGAGGGGTTCTCATCTGGGTACTCCCATACAAATTTTTTGGCCCATCGGGCACTCCAATTTCTAAAAATGATGGTAAGGAGGATGTTACCAAACATGATTTTTCTCCATCACACATGCATGACATGCATGATGATCTTCTACTATGAATGCTTTGAGAGGTTATAGATGGTTCCTTCTGAGATCTTTTGGAAAAACATTCAACCAGGACTTGTTGACTTGTGTCCACCTCTCTTGTCCATTCAGCTTGGATACTAAGCACATGTGGCCATCCTCATCACAGGGTCAAAATTGCTGATATGTCAAAGTACCATGACCCCTTCTTATAGTCATAGGCCTCCACAATTTTCTTTATGGCCTCCTTGTCATCCAAGTCATCATCAAATGAATCTCCCTCATAGGTAAGACCAATAAATTTGGAGATCAGTTGGGGAGTTATCCTCATCCTTCATCTGTGAAGTAGAAATGGTCTTCATGCACATGTGACATTAGCCATTGGTACAACCTTGGGTTTTCCAAAATAGGGAAACTCATAGAGTTGTAATAACCCAACCTTCTCCATCTTCACCTTTACTTCATCATCATAGATGGGAATTCCATCTAGTGTCCTCTTGTCTATAGGTCTAACCATTTCCAATGCCATCTCTTTCTCTGTGGTGCTTGTTTGATGGTTGTAGTCACTTACAACCATCTTTCTCATGTGAGACACCCATTCTTTTCCCAATAATATGCCATCTAGGTATTGCATTTCCATACCATTCCTCATTGAAACTAGTGGAAACAACTTGTTTCCCTTTTCCCTTTCCCTTCTTTGGTGAAATGGTGGTTACTTTCCTTGGTGCCATTTCTCTTGTCGGGTTATTAAAAATTCTTTCTTCCTTCGATCCTAGCTTTCTCTTAACTCTGTGGCTCTACTCTTACGTGAAAAATCCCTTCAATCATGTGCCCTAGCTTTGTGGAACCCTAACCTAGAAAAACCCTTCCTTCCACAAGATGGTGTATTCCCTTATGGGTTTCAAAAACTCCAACAACCCTTTCCCTCATGCCCATGTACTATTTTTCCACCTTGGTTCATTAATCAAACTCTGCTATGCACTCAGATCTTCACAACCTTCTTTTCACAAACTTTTTTCTCAAGGATGCCCTAGTTCAAGAGCTCTTCGATATCACAAATGCAATGTAACAATAATGTATCCCAACCTCTTACTTATAGTTTTTTTCTTTTTTTCCAATAAATGCAATGCCACCTACCATCATACCTTTACAATAAAGGTGGATTTTTCCTCATAAGCCAACCTTCAACGCTTTTACCCCCATGCCCAATCCTGTGTGAAAAAATTCTACAACCTTCTGGCACACAAAAATCCTTACTAAGAGATCCTTTCATGCATGCACTCTCATAGTGCCAAAGGCACTTCTTCCTTACCCTAATTTTTGACATCACCTACCTCATGTTGTTCTACACTTTTCATACTTGTACATGGTGGTCTTTGTAAAGCTCTCCTGACACCAAACTCCTTATGTCCACCTTTTCTACATGCTCTTCTTCCAAACTTCACACTTTTGATTCTTCAATCCAGGGCCATCAAAACATAGCTTCCACTACCACTTCCATTACTTGTCATTTACTCCACCCCACACTAAAATGGATGTGTGGTCCTCTTGCATATAAAAACTTTTTAAAATAATAAGTGGCTACCAGCACAACACACAAAAAAAAAAAAAAAAGGAACAAAAAATGAGAAGGGGAAACACAAAGAAAAAAAATGCATTAAAGGAAACCCTAGGCTAAATGGAAATACTACCTTATTTATGATTACACAGAAGCCTTATTTATAGTAGGGCTTCAACCTACTCCCATTGAAATGGCTTGTAATCTCATCCCATCTAGTGCTTGTAACTAACATGCACTGAATCAAGGATGTATGAGATGATATATGGCCCTAACTAATGGAATTTTAGTTTCCCAGGATGGCACAAAAATTTGGAGTCATAAAGCAAGACCATCTTCCCAACCTCAAATTGTTTGTTTTTAATATGGTGATCATGCCATGCTTTTTTTCACTTTTTTCAGTCTTTTGACTCCACCTAGCAAGTGATCACCTTTCATCCAACTACATTAACTTCTCCATGCACTCTTGTAGTGTTCATCATCTAATCCTCCTCACATGCAATACATAGGGATGGTAGCATGAATTCTACTAGTAACACAACTTCCACACTAAACACCAATTGGAATGGTGTGGCCTTGTTTAATTTCTTGTAGGTAGTCCTATATGCCCATAGTATAGCTGAGACTTTTCATCCCAATCTTGTCTTCCCACATCACAAATTTTTTTTAGCATGTGACTCAAAATTTTTTTAAATGCCTCAATAGTTCCATTAGCTTGTGGGTGATATGGGGTAGTCTTATGGTGGGCTATCATGAATTCTTCCAACAAGATTCTAACTATCTCATTCAAGAAATGGGTACCCCTATCACTTGTTAAACTCAACAGACATCCATATCTACTTGATTATATTTTCCCACAAAACCTAGTTTTTGTTGTTGTGTAATCCTTTATAGGTGCTTCCTCTGCCCATCTTGTTAAGTAGTCATGTGAAGTGATGATATAGTGTGAACCAGTCCTTCACGCATGGTAGGTGAAATTGGTCCTACAAAATCAATGGCCCACTTTCTCAAATGGTTTTGCGCTAGCTATCGGCCTCAAGGGCATCTCATCCCTTCTTCTAGTTTTCAAGGCACTGGAAATGGTCACAGCCTTGCAAAACTCAATGCAATCTTGGTAGATGCTTTCCCACCAAAATCCCTACTAGTAGAATCTTTCACGTGGTGGCATTCCTACATAGTGTCCTCCTGCAATCCCACCATGTGCTTCCTCCATGATTGCAATGCACTCATGTTCCAACACACACACACGATGTGCAAAACCTCATCATGACCTAGTTTGTATAAGTCTCCACTAATTAGCATGTAGGGTGTGATGCGTGTATGGCTAACTATTTTCTTTCCAGAGTCTTCATTCCCTCACCACACCCATTTTGAGAAACACAACAATATCTTCTAAATCAGAGGGCATGCACACAACCTAAATAGTTACATGCATCTGGCATTGTATCCTCAATGCTCTTGCATGTCCTCTCCTCAAGTCAATCCTTGATAAATGGTCAGGCCCTAAGTTACTCTTTCCTAGTTTCACAACAATATAAACTCAAACTCTTGAAACAACAAGACCCACCAACATATGCACCCTTGTAAAATGGGCTTGTTCACCAAGTACTTCAATGCCATGTGGTCTATGTAGAATATGAAGGGTGTTGCCAATAGATATTTCCTAAATTTTTGCAGTGTGTAGATCATTGATAGTGCTTCACACTCAGTAGTAGTGTAGTTATGTTCTCTGTGGTGTTAACTTCCTGCTAGAAAAACACAAGGGGTGGTCAACAATCCCTTCTCCAGGTGTGCTAAGACTACCCCAATCACCATCCTCCGAAGCATCAACATGTACATGGAATGGCTTATCCCAAGAGGGAAAATGTAATATGGGCATAGTGATAAGCCTATTCTTCAATGTATCAAATGTTGTCTTGTTGTGCCTCTCCCCAGTGAAATGCACTTTTGTGTTTTAGTAACTTCTCCAATGGCGTGATGATCTTGGCATACCCCTTAATAAATTTCTGGTAGTACCCCATATGCCCAAGGAATCCATGCACTACTGCTTCTAGCTGGTAGGCTCCCCCAATCCCACAATAATGAAAACTTTGGTGGGATCCACCAACAAGCCTTCCTTACATATGATGTGCCCAACAAGGTTCCAAATGGAGTAGTGAAGAGACATTTCTTGATGTTGAGGGATATGCACAACTACCGACATCTTTCAAACATCAACCAAAAATTTCACAATGGTCTTTCACTAGTCCATACACCATCCAGTCATCAAGGTAGACTTGAAGGAACTTATGGATAAAATCCTGAAATGCCTGGACCACTATGCGTGAAAAACACAACAGGTGCATTCTTTAGTCCAAAAGGCATGACCATGTAGGAAAAAATTCCCATTCAGTGGTGAAAGTTTTCTTTTCTTGGTCTTCCTTAGCAATTCTAACTTGATGATATCCTAAGAATCCATCCGTGAAGGAATAGATTTCACCCTACCACTCCTTCCAGGATTTCCTCGGTAAAAGGGGTTGGAAAAGGATCAATTACACATACCACATTTAAGTCCTTGTATAGTCAACACAGATCCTTATCCTTCCATCCTTTTTAATGTTGATGACCATGGGGCTTATCCATTCTGATTCCTCCATAACTTCAATGATGCTGATGATGTGATCATCTTTTCTATCTCCTCCTTGACCCGACACACAAAATTTGGATTCATTCGGTAAGGTCTCTTCCAAATTGGGCACACCCTCCTTTAACTTGATTTTCATTTCCCCCAAGGAGTGGTGGATGCCTTTAAGCTCATGGTACCCACATGTGAAATAAGTCCTTGAAACTCACACAATAGATCAATGATCTTTGAAACCTCCTTTTTTGACCAATAGTCCCCAATAGTAGCCTCCTTAGGTTCCATTTTTGAGCCAATGTTAACCTTATTTGTTTTGAGGGGTTCATGGTAGGTGCATTGCTCATCAACACTATCCATAACTTTGCGTACCTTTAGTATGGTTAACATCCAAATTTTCCATCTCTTTCACCATCTATCACATAGACCATTTTCCCTTCTCTTTCTCCATGCATGCACACTCAAGTTGTGTCTCTTTTGATTCTTCCTCATCAAAAAGTGTGCACTTCCAAACTAGGTTCACCCAATAACTCCAGTATTCTATCTCTTCCATGGCACTATCTCCCATCATTAGGTGCTTAACAACCTACAATGCCTTATCCACTTGATGGCTTGGTGCTCGATATTCAAAATCTTGAAGGAGGTCAGTCATCAAACTCTTTCCAATTTCTTGTCTGATGGTGCATCTCTGAGTGAATGTACCATGCATGCACACACAACCTTGTAAAGTGGAGTACAACTTATGCACCCATAGAGAGGGTGGAAATGCTTTTTCATGCCTTCCATCTAGGCCTTCTCACATGCTTGGATGTGAAACAAGGTGGGTTCCTTCCCATGATAGTCTTGTATGATAGTGGGTGTATTGCTTTGGGAAAACCTAATAGAGAACATGATTCTCACTTCATGCCACTCTAGAAGGCTATCATGATGGTCACCCACCAACACACTTGCATGGTCTGAGAAAGTTATAGCTGAGCATCCTTCTTCTTTCTGATCTCACTTTTCCACTGGGTCTCCATCTCTCATAAGAAAACATCAGGGTTGGCCCCTCTAGAGTAACTTGGAAACTTCTTTCCTCCCAGGTGCTTGACTGAATGTGCCTTTGTTACTCTTGTAATAGATCCTCTTAATTTCCACCCAATTAACTCATAAGTCTCATGCATGCCCAATTTTCACATGCTACACTAGTTGTATCACTCATAGATTGAGCATCTTCAAACTGAATAACTCCTTCCATAGGATTAATCACCTCGGGTCCCTGATAGAGCACACATAGATCTTGTCAAGAAATTCTTCACCCAAGGGCTCAATATAGGGTGTTGACTTCCCATCGGTCAAGGGGATGATTACCCATTCTTCCTTGTTCTCAAAACTTATGTACCCTTTATTGAACCATAGGTCAACATTGTTCTTATAACACCAGGGGTGCCCAAGTAATGCTAGAAAATTTTCCACCTCGGCTAGCACACCAAGACTTCAAAATCTCCAGTGAATTTTCCCCTTGATAGTGATAACAACATCCTTTCAAAACACCAATGGGCATTGCCTTTTTGTCTTGTTAGCCATATACAACACATTTGAAGGATGGTTGTAATGGGGGCCTTCCCATTTGATGTCCAGGCATCTAGAGTGAGAACATTGACTTCCACTGCATGTCAATCAAAATATTTCTTAGAGCCACCCATCCACAACAACATTCAAGGTAATCTCCTTATCATAGTCAAGGTTGTGGGGAGGAAGGTTAGCATGCAAAACCTCTCGCACTCTACTCTCAGTGTGTGGTACTTTTTCCCATAACCATTCCCCTAGAAAAGGAATGATATTCTCCTACCTCAACATTTTGCATACTTCCCTGACCTCATCCAGATCCTTCTATGGAGCCTCAACACTCTTCCTTTGTTCTAACTACCTTGACTACTCCTTTAGGCACTAGATTTCTCCTTGTAGGCTTTGAATTACATCCATGGTCTCTTGATACACCTCTTTCTAATGAGTAGGGTCTGATACTTACCATACACCACCTCTTCTCTTGTAACTAATGGCTTTTTCCTTGGTGTCTCCTTGGTGCATGTAACTTCAGCTCACGTCATCACCAATACAGGCTCTAGTTCTTGACTCACGCACCACCCTTGGCATCCATTGTGAGTCGGCCTTCTTTATGCTTACCATTCGGCCCTTTTTCCTTCCAGTGTTGTTGGATCATATGTTCAAATAGATCTAGGGAACTCCTCATACTTGTGCTTCTTTCCACACCAAGAGCATTACAATAGATCAGGGCATTCACACTTATAGTGCTCCATAGATCCACAATTGTAACAAGTTCCACATGGGAACTCACTTCTCCTCCTCCATGGTTTCCATGACCACAAAATCCTCCTCTAAAACCTCTTCCATGCCCCTCCATCCACATGCCCTTCATCATAGTGATGACCATCATCCTTGGAATTATTTGTGAGGCTGGTTTGGCACACACAATATCAATGGCATCATGTATCTAGTCAATCAATCTACAATCCTTGGTGTCATGAGTAGTAGAGGTGAAAATATTGCAATAACAAGACACATTCTTATGGATCACACATTGTAGTAGTGGACACCTACTTGCATCATGATCTCTGTGGAAAATCTCACATCCACTTCATATGGCACATACCAATCTCTCGAGGGAAAATTATCCTTTGTATGCCCCTCTACCTCACAATCTATGCACCATAGGCCACTATGAGTCTCATGCATGAGTTCACAGATAGCTTCTCCAGTTACTTTTCCATTGCAGAAATTGAGCTTCAAGAAAAGGGCTAACACGGTATCCATGCTTCCAATAGCCTCAACATGTAGGGGAAGCCTCCAAGGCCTCACGCGGGTCTGTGAAAGTCTTGTGTGAAAGTGCTCTCCTAAAAGGTGTTATCAACCCTCCAAAAACCATTGAGCATGTTGAGAAGGATGAATATCATAAGACAATTTTGATAAGAGAGTCTTAAAATGTGTCATATTCCCACACACTCTCTATCCATACCTTGTTGAATCTCCTTCAGCATGCTAATGCTTTTTTTCAAACTCAGGGATATGAAATTCAGCTAAGAAGGCATTCTACAACATGGTGTAATCTACCACTATCTGGATGGGGGTCATACTTCTGGTACCAACTATGCACATGTGCATCCTTGCAACATCATCATTGCAAAAATGACTTGCCTTCCATTCTAGGGTAGTGATCCCCTTCATGTGCCATAATAGCATCTCACACTTGTGTACATGCTCTACAACATCCTCAACACCTTTGTAGTCTGGTAGATGTAAAGACATTTTGAAAAATACTTGCTTGAGGTGGTTGAGGCCCTTGTCCACTTGATCCAAACCTTGATTTCCTCTGGTGTTTCCTCCACCACCAGATCCACTAGATCCATCTAGCTGCTACTCCTCCTGATCCACCAGATCCTCTAGATCCACCAGGTCCACTAGGTCCACTAGCTCCTATTCCACCAGATCCACCTCCCATAGCTAGTAAAGGCCCTAAAGTGGTTGTACGCCTAGTGTTCCCATTGATCATTGCACTGAACTATGTGCCAATAGTTTGTGATATTGCACCACTACTAGATGTGTGTCCCACCACTTCCAGATGTGATACCCAAGCTTTGTGTACCCATACTTTTCCCAAATGTCATTCTAGACAATATTCCTCCAAACACAGGAAATGATTGTGCAGCCATAGATGTACCAAATGAAAAGTTATACCTCCTTGGTGTTGATCGGTCACTCCCACCAATACCAACTAGGTTAGCAATACTTATCTCTTGATTTGGAAAACTAAGCACTAGGGGTTGGTCACCAGTGGATTTAGATGTGCACCGATGACTCTCCTTTCTCCAAGTGATGAAATCTCATCAGAAGTTGAAGGGGTCTCTCTCCACTTTCCAAGATGGGGTAACATAGACTACTCAGCTCCACATCCTCTGCGTGAACCTCAATTCCTTCCCACAATGTCTTCCTCCATAAATCCATCACTCCTGTAACTTCATTTGTCTAGCTAACTCCCTTTCTCATGCTTCACTATACTTGAGTCATCTCTCTTCCCTCTCCTTTTCAGCCGCAAGGTCCACCATCTTCCTCCACCCTAGCTTCCTCACCCAACACTCGAAGAAGCTTAGCCAGCCATAGGAAATGCTTCCAAACTTAGTGTAATGATCAAGATCTTTATGGCTAAGGGAATAACACATAAAAATGATCCTCTAGGCTCCCTTAAGAACTCAAACTCAAACCTCTGACAAGAATACATAGAAATAGCATATTCCAGGGTATAACTAGTCAACACTCTTCTCCACCAATGATCAACAACACATGTCCAAGTCAGATCAACATCCTGCAACCTCTGATATTCATCTTGGGTCCACATGTGAGATCTATAATACCAGCTTGATCTAGATGCATATGCATGAAAATCCATTCATACAACTCCACTAGAAAGCAACAAAAGAAGGTCTCATATAACTCATGATACAAATGTGCTCTTCTACCCATTTACGTGCATCAAACTCAGGTCCAATATTAAATCTCTAAGAAAACTCATCCTCCATGCTCTTAAACCATGCTTCGACACTTGTCCAAGGTCAAGCACTCTTTTCATCATGCATCATTCTCACAATAGCTTTGAAAAAGAGGTCCCGAAAATGGAACCAAGATGTAGTCATTTTTATCTACCCTCAATATAACTTTCTAACCCCAAGCATGCACCTATCACCCAAGCTGGGCACTTGGGTGCTCACCCAAGGCATGCGTGGGTGCCGAGCCCCTCCTTTATGTGAGCATTGTGAGAAGGTTTTTCCATTGATGGAGGATGATTTACAGAATGAGAAATACATTCACTTTAGTTAATAAGGTAAAAGGAGCATCTAGCAGATCACACATTAATGCATTACAAAACAAAGTAATAAGCATGCTAAATCAGATCTAAACCATGATAGCCATTTAACATGAGGGTTTACACCCTTAAGCATGATATACAATAAACCCTTATATATATATATATTATATATTCAATAGTTTTGGTAGCCATATTACAATCAAAAGAGGTCATCTTAGACCATACATGTTAAATGACAAAGACTTAATCCTAAATCTTCCCTGATGAGAGATCCTAGCTATACCCTCCCATTTCAACCCTTGTTATAGACCTAGTGCCATATAGAGGCCTATTACATCCTTCAAAACCCTTAGCACTAAGTGCTCTAAACCCTAGCACTATTACAACCCTCTATTACTCAACATATTCTTCTTATGTCTTCTTCTTCTCTGCTAAGTCATATAAACCCAAGGCTCTTCCTTCTTGTGTGCACCTTGGTATCTCATAAACCCTTCTTAAACCTATTTTTCCTACACACTTCTCCCCACGTTCCTTCTCCTTAATGGTCCTATGCGCACACACGCACCCCTTTGGTACTTAACCAATATTCCAAGGCCCAACAATGGTACTCCACGTGGGGTGTATAAATGTGTGCTAAATGATTGTGAGCCACCTCTATAAATAGATCAGTATAATTAAATTTCATAGGCACCATTTTATAAATATGTTCTAATGAATCGTGAATCAATTGCTATAAGATGCAATCGTTATACCTAAATTTTGTGTGGATTTGAAATTGAGATAGAAATAGTTGAAAGTATCTTTTCAGGTTCAAAACTTTTGGTTAAAAGAACACTTTCCCATATTAGTGAATGGGAATGTCCCTTAAGTGATGAGTGATTAGTTGGAAACTTTTGTTTTCTCACAAATAGGTGGGAGATAGTTGAATTTGTGAATCTGCATGGATATACGCTATCTCGCATATGGAAATCAATGTGGAGTGGGAGTCAACATGGAGTTAAGATAGTAAATGGCATAAGGAGTTAAATCATGTGGAAGGGAGGTGAAGTGGTGTGTGGGAAAAGGTAGAATGGCCAAGTGGCCGAGGAGAGAGAGAAAGGAGCCCGGTATGAGGATGAGAGCTTGGTTGGGAATGAAGAGTTACGAAATAGGTGGGAGGGGTAGGTTAGGACAATAAACTATTATTTTATTTTTCTTTTCGACCGATTGATTCACGTTATTGTTATTCTTTGTTTAATAATAAATATAAACGTTGATATCAACTATAAAAAAATTCATTTAATCATTAATATTACTATTAGTATTAGTATTACTATTACTATTATTATTATTATTATTATTGTGATTTTAATAATAAAAATAAGCTTGATATAACCTATAAACGAGTTCACTACCAAGCCACTTAAAAAATAAGAATACTTACCTCGAAGATGACATAGACCTCTAATACAGATGAAAATAACACCAAACCTCGAAAACAAGTGAGTCCAAAAGACAAAATATTTGCATCGATATATGAAAACAAAGATATATGAGAACTAGTATATTTGCAATACCTACATGCAACGAGTAAAGGAACAAAACAAACGAAATGACCAGATCTTGGATCTAGTCCCACTGGGCATGCCAAAAATGTTGATCGAAGTTTCCTGCTTCCTGTCCAGATTAGTATGCTAGAAATCAATAAACACCAAACAACCTCGAATATGCAAAGGCTTAGTACCTTGGAGATGGTGATGACTTATGTGGGCACAAAGGGGATGATGATCTCCTTGATATGATCTTAGAAAACCCGCAACTCATAAATAATAGAGAAAACGTTCTTAGATATTTTTATGCAAGGGTTTCCCTTTGAGTGGATCCAAGAAGCGTTTACTTCCTTGGTGGTTTTCAACCCTTGTGTTCACGATATATAAAATAAATGAAGAAGAACATATGACATACAAAAGTAGAGAAATTTAATGTATCGAGTAAATGGAATGAAGAAGGTACTTACCTAGTGATCTGATATGGTGATGAAACAAACATCAAGATGGCATTATGAGAGTACCATGGGGATGATGGCATAGATTTTCCTTACTTTCAAATACTTCAAAATTTTCCAGCTTCAAGCTACAAGACTTGTTTCAAAAAATTTGTATTGGGGATGATTAGGATTTGATTTGATTGTGGGGCTCATGATTTGAAAAAAAAAGAGGGATGTGATATTGAGTGGGGACATGATTGAAATGTTAGGTGTAATAGTGAAGCCCATGTGGATTACTTTACACTATTGAAGATTTGAATGGGATGTCAGAGTTTGATGTATTTGGGTTTTATAATTATTAATTTCATGGGTGGGGTTCATGAATTAATAATTTTGGGGATTGATTATTAGGTGGGGTGTTAGATTTGATTTGATTGAATTGATTTTGATTAAGTGGGTACATGTGGGGTTCTTGATTTGTACGATGGGTGTAATAGTGGATGAGTGTGACCTAATTGGCATATTTAGATAATGAGGTTTAAGGGGCTCAATTAATCAATCAAAATTGATTAATTAAATATGTTGTTTTGGTGGGAGATCGATTCTCATGGGTGAGCTTGTTGTGTGTGTGTGTGTGTGTGTGTGTGTGTGTGTGTGTGTGTGTGTGTGTGTGTGTGTGTGTGTGTGTGTGTGATAGAGAGAGAGAGAGAGGGGTGATACCAAAATTTGGTCATAATTGGGAGGGTCATAAAAGGAAAACATGCCCATACATCCTATTTCATGTGTCGAGACTTCAAATCCCCGACATCCCAGCTTGATTTTCAGCACTACCACCGCTTTTTTCTATGCTTCTACATGTGCTCTTTACAAGGCTATTATCCTATGTGTATTTATAACGCACCATGGTGGTTACTTGTGTTGATTAACTATCTTGTGTATTAATAATAAATATATATTCATTTTAATTATCCTTTCAAACATATAGAACATTATATATTATTTAATCTTAATTTCTCTTTTCTAAATAGAAAGGGCCTATGTAAATTGGTAGTCTAATTATTTAGGACTCAAAGTTCTACATTAAAATTTAAAATTTACTATAATTTCAAATAAATTAGTGGTGGACCATTTCTGAAGAAATAAATTAAGAGTAATAGTAAATTGAGTTTTAAAGCATTCAAATATTGTTTTTAAAAAATAGTCCTTTTAATTTGGTTGAGCAATTGATAGAAATCATGTTTAATCACAATTAAAAGCATAGTTTCCTTGTCATGCACTTTTCCACCGGTGTTTAATAGCCTGACTCCTAAGGAAGCTCTTATTGGTTTAATGGTACTATTGTATCTTGATTTAATAAATAAATAATAATTTTTGTTATATGTGCATGGTAAAAAAATATTTCTTGCGTATACATAAAAAGGGTAAATCAATTTGATAATATCAATGAAGCATGTTCTTTTGTTCATGTGAAAAAGCTCATAAGAAGTCATATTTACTAGTATATGCACATGACTTATAAGATATGTCGTGGAAGAAATTTTTAATTGTAAAGCTAATTTGGAGTTTTTTTGATGTGATAGTTGTTGTGTAATGTATGAATTAACATTGTTTTGTATGTTGAAATGGAGATTATTGAATAGTAATGAATTAGAAAGAATGAAGAAGAAAAATATATTCATACATGCATGTAATACCTCATATTTTAATCCACTTTGTTTCACCCTTTAAATTATTATATAAATTATCTATTCATTTCATACATCTTTTACAAATTATAATCAACCATACCCATCACAAGTTCAACACTTTTCTAAATTGGGTTCTCTCCATTTTGTTGTGATTTTTGTGCACCTTCAAAATGTAAAATGGAAGGCATTAACACCTATCAATACACCATATTTTGATGGCACATAGGACTCGGTATCTTGTAGAAACAATGAGCACATACAAGTCATGCAGACTCAATAATAGATAACAATCCAAACACAATTTCCAACTTCTCACTATGGTGAAAGAGGAATAATTATTTTTTCCGTATGTTAACACCATTATTAAAAAATAATATATTAGTGAGTTAAGTACACTAATAATATGTAAGGGAAGCTACGAGATATTAATATTAATTAACGAGCAAGTGCACAATGATGGAGGGCCAAAAAGTGGACACAAATTTGTTTTTTGGCCATTTTGACCATAATGCGCTTTAAGTTATGGCTCGTACGTGTTATAATGTGACAAAGGAAAATCAAGGTCATTCTATAACGCAAATGCGTTATTGTTTGGTAAATCTGAGCTATAATGCAAACATGTTATAACACACTCATGTCTCAATGTGTTATGCGTTATATGTGTTTGTGGCATGCTTCTATTAACTAAAATAACTCGCTTAAGTATACTTTTTTCTTATTACTTATACTTTAAATTTATTTTAGTAAATATAAGATGTTAGGGTCACTTTAGACCTTATGTAACTAGTCTCACAACTCCATCTATCATGGTTTAGAAGATAGTTTTTAGATTCTAATATGGTTAGTACATAGGTATTTTTTAGGATTTTAAAGAATCACCTTCAAGATTTTAGGGGCCTTTTAGTTTGGTTAGTGACATTTGTAGGAGTTTTGTGTCAAAACTATATATTCACAAGAACATCTTCTTATTTGAAAGTTCCTAGTTTGTCTCAAGAATGATGTCTCCATGTATCCAAGGATTGATGATTACTTTGGGTCTATGGCAGGATTGGACATTCGTGAATCATTAAGTGTCCGAATCAAAATGTCATTGTATCTAGAGAAAAATTTTCAAACATGGGAGTAATTCATCTTGGAAATAAAATTGAACCTCAGAAATCCTCTCAAATTGCCAGCTTACATAAGCACTAGACATATCAAGCTCTATTCTTCACATGAAAACTTCATTCCCGACACTGAACTGAAAGAATTATTTAAAAGATCATAAAAATGATCAAATTTGTTTGGTATCCTAATACATCAGACCCAAAAATACCACTGGACTTATTATTCTCAATTTAGGGTTTATGGTTTAGCATTTAGGGCTCATGGTTCGGTGGTTTAGGGTTTAGCACTTAGGGCTAAGGGTTTAGGCTTAGGGCTTAGGCTTTAGGGTTTAATGCTTAGGGTTTATGGTTTATGGTTTAGGGTTTATGGTTTAGGGCTCAGGTTAAAGACTAAATGTTTAGGGTTTAGGGTTTAGGGTTTAGGTTTTAGGGTTTAGGGTTTAGGGATCATAGTTTAGGGTTTAGGGTTTATGTTTTATGGTTTAGGGTTTAGGGTAAATAGGGTTTGGGCTTTAGGGTTTAGGTTTTAGGGTTTATGGTTTAGGGCTTAGGATTGAGGGTTTAGGGTTTAGGGCTGAGATTTTAGGGTTTAAGGTTTAAAGTTTAGGGTTTGGGGTTTAGGGATCAAGGTTTAGGGTTTATGGCTCAAGGTTTGATGTTCGGGGTTACTAGTTTAAGGTTTAGGGTTTAGGGATCAATACTCTAGGATCAAGGTTTAGGGTCTAGGGATTAGGGCTCAATTTTTAGTGTTCAAGGTTTAAAATTTAGGGTTTAGGGTTTAAGTTTTAGGGTTTACGGTTTAGGGCTTAGGGTTAAGGGTTTAGGGTTTAGGACTCAAGTTTAGGGTTCAAGGTTTAGGTTTTAGAGTTTAGAGTTTAAGGTTTAGGGCTTACGGTTTGGGATGAGTGTTTAGGGTTTAGGTATCAAAGTTTAGGAATTAGGGTTTAGGGTTTAGTGTTTAGGGTTGAGGTTTATGGCTCTGGTTTTATGGTTCATAGTTTAGGTTTAGGGTTTATGGCTCGGGGTTAAGGGTTGAAGGTTTAGGGTTTATGGTTTAGGTCTCATGGTTTAGGGTTTAGGGTTTAATTTTATGGTTTGTGGTTTAGGGATTAGGGTTTAGGGTTAAGGTTTAAATTTCATGTTAGAAGTTCCGTCACTCAAAATCGGTGGCAGGAAAATCAATGTATACCATGTGCCACCTACAAATTCCAAATTTCATTTCGTTTAAATTAACTTCAAGAAAGGTTAGAGGAAATGAACTTTCCATTTTCTTCACGCCTTCATAGGTCGAGAATGTCAATCACCCATATTTGGAAAATAAGGAGAACTTGGAAAGCTGAATTGAATTTATAAAGATAATCTTGAAGTGAAGGAATTCATTTTGTATCGTAATTCCGGTCAAATTTGTTTTATTTATTTTTATAATACTGCTAAAACTAGCCTTACGACTACATCCCGATAAATACAAGTTCCCGTGAGTGAGGAGATTTTAAACTTATCACACAAGCATGGGGAGTTCTCTTTGATAATACCAGAAAGGCTACCTATGACACCATGAGGAAAAACCAACAAGGGCACAACCCCACCTTCCACCAATTGAATTCCATAGGCACTGCCACTACCATTGGCATTACCAACAATATAAATAGGAATAATTCTTCAAGTGTGTATTCCTTTCCTAAAACTTCCATATTAAATTACAACAACTTAACTAGAATAAGATACGAAACATGACCAGAACACGACCTAGACTGGAAATTTGAGCTTACTTCTCATTACAAGGAATTCACATAAACACCTTTGCAATCTATTACATCATTACTGATTCTCCTTTTATTTCAAGACTACTCTAAAACCCTAAAATGCCAAAAACCTAAAATGCCAAAAAACCTAAAATGTAAAAACAACTCGGATTGACCCCAAAATTTGCGTGCCAAATATGCATTCATAAATTAGGGCTCACGCGAAATTTGGACTTATTCTGAAAAGCACAACAAAAGTTATTAAAGTTCTAAGACCTAGTCAAAAGCGGAAAAAACATTTGGAGCCAATTTTAGGCCACTAGATGACGGAATCCGAGCCCAAAAACGTGCCAAAATGAGCACAACCTTGCAAGAAAAGTTGTCCCCAGCATAGTACTAATGTATATCTACCACCCTGTAAAATTTCAGGACGATCCAACGGTCGGATCAAAAGTTATGGCCTCTGCAAGTTATGCTCCCGCATCATTCTCCCCTGGTTGAAAAGAATTCAGCTCCTGCAGAATTCAGTTGACGGAACTCATCTAATTTTGCACTGTCAATTTTCCTCAACTCCCACTCA
Source organism: Taxus wallichiana var. yunnanensis (assembly GCA_018340775.1). Taxonomy (NCBI): domain Eukaryota; kingdom Viridiplantae; phylum Streptophyta; class Pinopsida; order Cupressales; family Taxaceae; genus Taxus; species Taxus wallichiana. The sequence continues at coordinate 879,282,450 of CM031242.1, forward strand.
GGAATCCAAGTGTTTTCTTCTTGCTTGCAAACCTTCCCACTGTACCAAATATCTGTTGTAGCTCCCATGTCTAGTAGTGATTGTCTTTTGGTCCAAGACACGCATTACCCTCTCCTTTTTCTCCTTCGGCATCTGTTTCTTCCAGTTTATTTCTTCCTCCTCTGCAACATTTTCATCATGACCTGGAAACTTATATAAATCAGAAACATTAAAAACTGGTGAGATAGCAAAGTTTTCAGGTAGCTCCACCTTGTAGGCATTATCACTCATTTTCTTCAGAATCCTACATGGCCCAATCTTCTTATACTTGAGTTTATTATATGTTCCCTTTGGAAACCTCTCTTTTCTAAGATGAACCATCACCATATCTCCTTCTTCAAATACACTTACTCTCCTACTGGCATCTGCAGCTGTTTTATATTGTGCATTACTCACTTTCAGCTTTTCCCTCACTTCATCTTGTAGCTGTAGAATGTGTTCTGCAAATGCTTCTGCATCATCACTAGTTTCATCTTCACCTGGTAGAACAATTAGATCAAGGACCCCCTTTGGATTCCTACCATATACAATCTGGAAAGGAGACCTCCCTGTTGACCTGTTTATCGAGCTATTATATGCAAACTCAGCTTGAGGTAAAGCTAAGTCCCATTGTTTTGGCTTTTCTCCAACTATACAACGTAGGAGATTTCCCAAGCTTCCATTCACTACTTGATCTTTGCCCATCGATCTGGGGTGATATGCACTACTGAACTGTAGTTGTGTCCCCAATTTCTTCCACAGAGTCCTCCAAAAGTGACTCAAAAACTTCGTGTCCCGATCTGAAGTGATCGTTTTTGGAATTCCATGCAATCGAACCACTTCTGAAAAAAACAAATCTGCAATTCTGGAAGCATCATTAGTTTTTTTACAAGAAATAAAATGTGCCATCTTAGAGAATCTATCAACCACAACAAAGATAGAATCATTCCCTCATTGTGTGTTAGGAAGCCCTAACACAAAATCCATACTCAGATCAACCCATGGCCCTGTAGGGATAGGCAATGGCATATCTGACCAGTGTGCATGCATGACCCTTAGCCATTTGACACACTCTACATCTTGCTACAACCCTACTTATGTCCCTCTTTACCTTTGGCCAATAATACTTTTCTATGACAAGAGAAATTGTCTTACTTATACCAAAGTGTCCAGCCAACCCTCCACTATGCAATTCTCTTATAATATTTTCTCTCATTGAACCAACAGGGATGCACAATTGTTTCCCCCTAAACAAATAACCATCCTGTATCAAATAATCAAAAGAATCACTACCTACTGTAGGCTCCTTAAGCTTTCTGACAACATCACCAAAATCAGGATCACCTTCATACAATTCCTTAACTGCCTCAAACCCTAGGACTTTATTTTCCATTGTTGTCAAAAGGGCTACACGCCTACTCAAGGCATCAGCAACTTGATTCTGCTTACCTGACTTATGCTTTAAAACAAAAGTATATTCTTGCAAAAATGAAACCCATTTTGCATGCCTCTTATTTAGTTTCTTACGTGTGTTTACACATACCTCAAGGCTTCATGGTCAGTGAAGAGTACAAATTCCTTTGCTACCAAGTAATGTCTCCAGTTCCTTAATGCCTGAACAATAGCATAAAATTCCACATCATAAGTAGAATATTTCCTCCTGACTTCATTTAGCTTTTCACTGAAGAATGCCACTGGTCGTCCTTCTTGACTCAACACAGCTCCAATCCCAACATGTGAGGCATCACAGTCAACCTCAAAGACCTTGCTAAAATCTGGCAATACCAAAAGTGCTTCTGATACTTTCTTCTTCAACAATTCAAAACTATCTGTTGCTGCCTTGGTCCATACAAACTCCCTCCCTTTTGTACACTCTGTTATGGGTGCAGCAATGCTACTGAAATTCTGATGAACTTCCTATAAAAGTTTCCAATCCATGAAAACTACGAACCTCTGTCACATTCCTTGGAATAGGCCATTCCAGAATTGCCTTTACTTTTTCCTCATCCATCCTCACTCCATCCCCTGATATGACAAATCCCAAAAAAACAAGACTCTTCTGAAGGAATCTACACTTCTTTAAGTTTGCATATAGACTCTCTTTACGTAACAAGTCTAGCACCAATTTCAGATGTAACAAGTGTTCTTCCACTGTCTTACTGAATATCAAAATATCATCAAAATAGACAACAACAAACTTACCATTGTATTCTCGGAGTACTCTGTTCATCAACCTCATGAATGTATTGGGTGCATTAGATAGCCCAAATGGCATCACCATCCACTCGTATAATCCATCTTTTGTTTTAAAAGCAGTTTTCCATTCATCCCCTTCACGGATTCGGATCTGGTAGTAACCACTCCGTAGGTCAATCTTGCTAAAATATCGGGCTCCCATTAGCACATCCATCATATCATCCAATCGCGGAATTGGAAACCGATACTTAATTGTGATCTTGTTTATGGCTCTATTGTCTACACACATTCTCCAGTCTCCATCTTTTTGGGAGTCAATAATGCTGGAGTTGCACATGGACTCATGCTTTCTCTCACTAACCCTTTATGTATTAGATCTGTCACTTGTCTGTTCAACTCTTCACTCTGTGTCGGACTCATCCGATAGGCTGCCTGGTTTGGAAGGGCCGATCCTGGGATCAAATCAATATGGTGTTGAATATCTCGCTTTGGAGGTAACCCATCTGGTAGCTCATCGGTATGACATCTTTGTATTCTTTTAGTATCTTTTACTGCTGCATAGGTATATTAAAGCCTTCTTTCTCCAGCTTCTTTGACATTAGTGCATAACAACATCCACTTCTTCCATTTCTGTAACAAACTCTTTTGTAGCCAATAAGCCCTCACTCTTCTCTTCTTCCTTGAAGGGTAATAAGACCACCTTTACACCATCCTTCCAAAAGGTATATGTATTTTTCCCTCCATCATGTGTAACCTTTCTATCGTATTGCCAAGGCCTACCCAGTAATATATGACATGCATCCATTGGGATAACATCACACCACACCTCATCCTGTAGGTATTCCCAATTGAAAACTTTATAAGGCATCTTTTATCTATGGTTACTTCATTTCCTTTCTTGAACCATGATATACGATAGGGATATGGGTGCTTGTCACATTTCAGATTCAGTTTATCAACCATTACAATTGAAACCATATTTTCACAACTACCACCATCAATAATAATTTTACATACCTTTCCTCCAGAGGTGCATCTTGTTCGAAATATATTTGTTCGAAGCCATGAATCAGCTCCAGCAACATCACGTTCTTTCTCCTTCCTTGGGACAATCATCGTCCTCCTTATCATGAGGGTTTCACCCAAGTCTGCAACAACCTCCATTTCTTCTTCCTCTTCAGCCTCAACCAGATTTACTCGTGGTTTTCTCCTTGCCATCTATCTTGTGTAGGATAGTGCGGACACTCAAAAGCTCTGTGCCCCTCTTCACCACATCTGTAACATGTATATTGCCTTTGGGGGCTATTCCAGCCCCGTCCTCCATTATAACCTCTTCCCCTCTGAAATCCCCTACCTCTTTGGTAGTTACCATGGCTTTGACCAGAATCTTCATGCCCTTATGTATTAGAGGATTCACCTTTTGTAGATTCAAATCTACCCCTACCCCTCATTGGAGATGATGATGGACCTCTCTTCACACCTCTTCTAAAATTACTCCTCTTGTTCTTTTCCTCTTGCCTTTAATGCAAGTTGATAAGCATCATCTAGGCTATGGATCCGGAGCATACTCAGCTCATCTTGTATGGTGTAACTCAACCCATTTATGTACCGTGTAGCCTTTTGTTCTTCAGACTCTCCCTGTTCCACCCTGATTGATAACTTGTAAAATTCATTAGTATACTCCTCAATGCTGAGATCCTTCTGCCTTAGGTTTTGGAACCTTGAAAGAGTGTCGAGCATAATCTACGAGAAGAAACTTTTCTTTGACTTCTTTACCATTTTATTCCAGTTTCGGATCTTGCCCTTTCCATTCCTTTGTCTTTCATTTTGTAGGTGATCCCACCAGATCAATGCATGTCCAGGCTAACTTAGTGCATGCAAACTTAACCTTCTTCTCCTCTGAAAGGGTTTTCCACTCAAAGAATTTTTCCATGCGATTTAACCAGTCAATCAACTCCTCTAGTCGTAACCCTCCACCATAATCAGGAACATTAATCTTGATGTCGTCATTCTTTCCCTCTAAAGCCTTGATCAATCTCTCCTCAAATGGTCTCTCATTCAAGGTTTCTTCATCTCTCTCATTTTCTTCTTCATCTCCTCCTTCATTCATTAATGGAGTCTCTTCTTCAATATCACTATCTGGGTTTGCATCCCCATTTGCATGTCTCCTTCTAAGGCGGGTAACTTCCCCCGTGAGCTCAGCAACTTGTCTCTGTAGCTCCTGCATATGCCTATTCATCTGGGCATAACCTCCCCTCCCATGTCTAGCCATGGTTATATAAAATAGAGGTAAAAACTACACATAAAAATGTAATATGTTACCTTAACTATTTCCATAAGATCAAAATCCTGCTCTGATACCAATTGATGTGAATCCAGCTTAAGAGGTTGAAATACCTCCAAAAACACACATAAACACTTTGCAAATAAAACCAGGAGTTTCAAAATAGCTTACTTCTCATTACTGAATTCACACTGTTTGATCTATTACATCATTACCATTCTCCTTTTATTTCAAGACTACTCTAAAACCCTAAAATGCCAAAAACCCTAAAATGCCAAAAAACCCTAAAATGCAAAACAACTCGGATTGACCCCAAAATTTGCGTGCCAAATATGCATTCATAAATTAGGGCTCACGCAAAATTTGGACTTATTCTGAAAAGCACAACAAAAGTTATTAAAGTTCTAAGACCTAGTCAAAAGCGGAAAAAACATTCGGAGCCAATTTTAGGCCACTAGATGACGGAATCCGAGCCCGAAAACGTGCCAAAATGAGCACAACCTTGCAAGCAAAGTTGTCCCCAGCATAGTACTAATGTATATCTACCACCCTGTAAAATTTCAGGACGATCCAATGGTCGGATCAAAAGTTATGGCCTCTGCAACCTTTTTACAAACCTCTTTTTTAATGATGATAAAATAAATCTTAAACCTTTTTTACCACCTTGTAATCCTAAAAATCCCAACCTTGGCAAGATAAAACCCTAAAAATTAAACCTATTTTAAAGCCACCTTGAATCCTATCCATAAACCCTAAACCCTAATAATTAAAACCCAAAACCCAAAACCCCAAACCCAAAACCCAAAGCTTAAAAAAAATTAAACCCTAAGCCATCAACCATAAACCCGAGCCCTAAATAATGTGAGGCCTAAATCCTAACCCCTAAAACCTAAATCCTAAACCCTTAAACTTAAACCCTAAATCATGTTCCCTAAACCCTAAACCCTAAATCATAAACCTTAAACCCAGATATCAAAACCCTAAACCCCGAGCCCTAAACCCTAAACACTAAACACTAAATCCTAAATCCTAAACCCTAAACCTTAAACCCTCAACCCTCAACCATAAACCATAAACCCTTAACTCTAAACCTTGATCCCTAAACCCTGAGCCCTGAGCCCTAAACCCTAAACCCTAAACCCTATTTTTACCACCATGAACCCTAAACCATATAAACCTTAAACACTTGAGCTCTAAACCCTAAACTCTAAACTATGAGCCCTAAACCCTAAACCTTAAACATTTTTGAGCCCTAAACCCTAAACACTAAGACCTAAACAATATTCCTAAATCTTCTTAAATTTCTTCCAAAACTTCCAAGATTCTTTGACATCACCTCCAGATGCTTAATATATTTCTTGAACTATCCTAGAAGGCATTTGATTAGCTTAGAACTATTCAAGGATTAAGGTTTAGGGTTTATTGTTTAGGATTTAGGGTTTAGGGTTAACATCTCATGTTTTATGGTTTAGGTTTAAGGTTCACAGATTTAGGGTTTAAGGTTTATGGGTTGGGGTTAATGGTTTAAGGTTTAGTGTTTATGGCTCGTGGTTCGGTTCCTAGATAGGGTTTAATTTTTGGCTTATGGTTTAAGGCTTAGAGTTTAGGGTTTATATTTCATGTTAGACGTTTCATCATTCAAAAACACAATGGGGGTGTTAGGAAGGTGTTTTCAACTCACAAAAATTGGCCCCATCCTCATGAGATCCTTACCCATGGTAACTAAAAGTCTATGTTGATAGTACCCATTCCCAAAGGTACTTATCAATGTTTAAAAATAGTAAACTATCACCATGTAGTGATCATATCTTTAGTGCTTACAAATTTAAGGCCATGTTTTTATGGAACCGAAAGGGGTAGCTTCACTATCTTGAAATTCTTCATGAAACCTTCAAGTCTTAAATAAAAATGGATATTACCAACATGTATAGGATTCAAATATATTTCCATTTCCTATTTATTTTCCTCCTAAATCCTTATGGAGCTCCCAAAATCATCTGAAGAAGTCAAATTTCACCATTAGAGTGTTTGTTCCCTGCACCTAGAAAACCCGTTGTTGAGAATATTTCCTTGATGAGAATTCCTTTCCTAAATATTCCTAAAAACTCATACAAATGCCAATAAACAATCCAAAATTCCCCAAAACTAAACAAGGACTATATTCTTTCACAATAGATATCGATTGTATAATTTAAACCCTAAAAGATTGAATGCTTGAAATCTAAGTAAATACCTATGTATTCAACTAGATTAGAATCGAAAAAATATCTTCTAAATAGTGAATTGTAGGATGGAGTTGTGAGACTAGTTCCATAAGGTGTAGAGTGACCCTAACATCTTATATTTACTAAAATAAATTTAAATTATAAGAAATAATAAAATATAAATAATAATAAAAGAAACATTTATTTTAGTCAATAGAAGCATGCCACAAACACATATACCACATAACACATTGAAACGCGAGCGCGTTATGACACGCTCACATTTCATATTTTTTGGGTTTTAAATTCCCAATCCATATGCTTGGATTTTCCTTGGATTTCCAAACCAAAGGTTTAGACTGTTTCTGCCTGATTAAAAGCATGTTTGACAAAAAAACATCAAAATTTCATGTGTGTGCCCCAATATCTCATGCATTAAAAATAATATTCAAAAATAAATTATACTATAATGTCAATCTTGGTTTTACCTTGATGACGATATAATTATTTCTAAAATCCGATTAGTTTAAGGCTTTCATCCATAATTTCTTTTACTAGTGCCTTTTTTTCTTGCAAAACCTATATACACATTTTGGTGCACAATTTATGATTTTTTCATCCAAAATTTTTTAAAAAGTGGTTTTTTTCTAAACTCCATTCTACACGCACTAAAAAAACATAAAAATGTTTTTTTCTCAAATTTATGGGGGTGCACACACAAATATTTCATTTTCAGGATATGTGCACTTTGAAAATTAATAAAAAAATTATATATTCATTCAAAAATTATGAAAAATAATGGGACCTCATACATGGTCTAAGATAAGTTTCTACTAAAGGGATTTGAAAAAATATAGAACTCAAAAATGGGGGGTGCACACACAATAGGTTCTTATCTTTTTGACACAAAATAGACATACTTTGTGTGCACACCACATTTGACCCTCTTAATCTCAACCATTTAAAAATAAATAGTAGTTTAGAAACTAGATTCCAAGATCTATGGTACTTATTCTTATCACTTTGTCAAATTTTTAGCATAGGCATGCCAAATTATTCGATGAAGTTCAAGTTTTGTTGATTTCAGGAAAAAGGTGTCCCTTTTTTACCCCCTTTTGGCCCCCCATTTCCATGCACTTACCCTAACTTCCAATATTTATTATGAAATATTATAACAATGAATTAATTCTTGTAACTAATGTATACAATATTTTATGAGCTGAAAAATACAAGAGAATTAGTGTACTTTGTTGATTACAATTGGATCTCATAATTTCTAGGTGTGTAGACTATCGCAACAAAGAGATCTAAACCTATAAGTGCTTCATATTTGGAAATATAAAATTACTTGGTGGAAGACCATAGTTTCGAACTTTTCGTATAATTTTTCTCTTAGTGTACAATTTTTACCCTACTCTAAATCCTACTATGTAACTTTCTAATATAGTTACCTTCCTTCAAATATATTTCACATTAAACCCTATTTATTTCTCATGCACCGAATTTTTCCCCAATATTCTAAGTAACATCTCAAACCCTAGCCATGGGTAGGAGATCCTACATTTAACAAAAATTTGTTGGGTTGAAGTGAAATCCTTGAACCACCAACATAAGCACTACTTCAAAGAGGCATCAAAGCAAACATTTTTCCACATGACATGTGTATCTAAATGATTGAACTATGATTTGGAATTTGGTACCTCTTTGATAATTCTTGGAAATGAGTTTGGATCTTGATAATACTTGAGATGAGGATGTGCTTGCAAAAGGGTGAAGTTAACTCTTAACTTTATAAAATGCTTCATACTTGTAGTGATTTCTTCCATAATGATTGTGCATAATCTTTCACAATATTTAGGAGCCTTGGGTACCTTTAGTGTTAGTGTTTGCAATAGGATTTCATGAGAATTTCAGGTTCATAAATGAGGCAAGTTTAACTTTCTTATATAGAGTTCCAAAGGTAAATTATCATGGAACATCCTATCTAGAGGGATTAAATGATCCAATGAATAATATCAAGTTAAAATATTGGATGGAGGATATGTCATCCCAAATCCATACAAGTTGTTAGGACTAATTCCACAAGACGACCAAAGTGGATGTTTACGGAAGGGATAAAAACAATAAAATTGAAGGTTGTGTCCTATCAGGTGGAGTTTTTTTATGGATTTTATGCATTTAATCCTTTTAATATGTTGGCATATCAATATGTATGAATAAGCAATCTATACAAGATACATTACGATGTATTTTCGGGGATATAAAGAGTGTGATCATCTTAGCAATATTTCATTATTAACACCAACAATGTCAAATGGTAAATTTCCAAATTTTAGTTGCTACATTTTCCCCACTTTAAGTATGAAATTAAAATTACACACTTAAAGGAAAAATTGCATGAATGACTAGATTCACTTTATCTTTTCTCAATGTTTATTTTAAGTGTCCTTATTATTGTTTGGTGTTGGTATGATCCATGATGAAACATAAAATATATAGTACAATCAATTTCCATAATACATATTTCAAATTTAACTCAAATATATTATATAATGGATACAATTTTATTTTGCATAAAGTGAAATAAAGAGATGCAAAAAGTGGAAGAAATACACTGTTTGTTTTATGGAAGGAGTATCCTAGTTATTTTTTTTGGACTCAAATATTTGGATTGTTTAAATTTCTAAATGATGATGAGACCAAACTAAGTCTCATCTAATGAATAAAATAAAATTATTCTCTCTCTCTCTCTCTCTCTCTCTCTCTCTCTTATAAAGTGGATTTAGATGTAGTTATAAGAATTAGATAGCTTATTTAAGATAGAATATAAAATGTATGTGATCTATTTCTTACAATTCAATTAAAATCTAAATTTTTCATTCCTAATATTTATTGTAAGTTGGGTACATTACGTGCATAAATAGGTAATTTTAAGATATTATAGGATAAAAGTTTTATCGTAGTTTCCACTAGAATCTCTCGATAAAGAATGCTTACACACATGTAGTTACATGAAGTCTAAGAATGATCTAATAAATAATGCAATTTGAAATTAACTTACAAAATAAGAATGGTTCAAGATCAAGAATAACTCAATAACTCAAGTGGTGTGTATAAATACGAGTGTTATGAATCTGCTACATGAGAATATTCCCGAGAATAAGAAGGGGAGTTAGACTCCATAATGGGAATGTAACTCCTGGCTGACACACTATGACATGTAAGAAATGTCATAAGTAACTCCATGACGCTCAATACACCTAATAAATATGATTCCCAATGGGTGAGGATTTATTCCAAATAAATAAATATGAGTAAAATAATATCCTTCACCAATAACCCTTAAGCGTAGATTAGGTGGGGGAAAGAAAGGTGGGTCCTTAAACAAGTCCTGATGAGGTACCCACATACAATGAAAATTCTTGCAAAGTGGAGTAAAAGGAGAAAACCAAGTGGAAAAAAATCTCCCCCAAAACAGAGACAAAGAAAATAATGTAGGACTAAAATCCCACTAAACAATACAACTATCTAATGCCACATTATATCCTTTTAGAAAATAAACCTCCTAGAGTGAATGTGGATTAGAATTAGATGGAGTGAAGATTAATCACCATGTAAGGTTAACTAAGCACAAGGTTTTATTCCAAGTAAATAAATACGAGGAAAATAATATCCTACACAAACGGTGGTGTAGGTGGCACAATGAAACTTCAAACTAAACATTAACCTTTTTGTAGGGTTTATCCGCACAAGAATTTTCATCTAAAATTCTTATTTTATTAATGTATATATTGTTAATGATATGTTGTTAAGTTTATTTAGTATTAGCGTCCCACTTTAGAAGTTAATATTGTCTTTCAATAAATTATAGTGTGCAACGTAAATTATAACTAGCAAATACTCTATGGTAACAATCAAAGTACATTAGGTGATGTTTAGGCAATGATAGTCAATGGTAAAAAGTAAATATTTGACGTAAATGGTTTCAACCTAATGTTAAAGTGTCATAGGTCATGGTAAGTAGGGGACCTACATGGTCATAAATTAGAAATATTATATTTGTAATTATGACAAAGGAGTGATTCCATATCTATTTTGAATATGTTATTTATTTTTAGAGAGAAAGTCTAGATAAGGTGGAATTTCATGTATAAGTGATAAGGTTTATCCTATCCTAAGGGATAATCCTACATGTAAAGATAAGATTTAATATGATTGGATAAAAGGGATTTCTTATCCTATCTTAGAGATAAGGTGGATAAACTCTAAAGTGCTATAAATAGAGAGGCCACCCCCCTCATTTAGCACATAAGAAGGTTGTGAGGATTAGTATATGCAAGTAGTAAAGAGTCCATACCATTGTGTAGGTGTGTCAAAGAATCTATCAAGAGGTGTATTTGTGAAGTTTCTCTTTGAAATAATGCTTTGGAAAGGAAAGTGGAGTTGGTAACAATCGGAGAGGTTCTTGGGTGAGATTGTAATAATACTTTGATAATAACATAGTTGTTGGTTATATTTAATTTATGTATTCAAGTCTTCATATTTTATTATGTGCTACTCTTGTGTCATATATTTTGTTGTGTTTTCCATATTCGTACCACCGAATAAAAATTATTGTATTGTTAATGTTGTGGGAGAAACAAGAAGGCAACCTTCTTATGATTATATTGATTAGGAAAAATATATGTTACGGGATTTCCATATGTTGAAATATTTATATATATTGAACATCAAATATTACAAACAACATTTGTTATACAGTGCAACAATATATAACAAAAATACAAATGTGAATAAAAATAAATATAATGATTATAATAATTTAACCATATAACTAAATATTATCCACCTAATTACCTAAGTAACAAACTAGTTACCTATGATAACTATGGTAAATGTAAAACACACATATAATGAAAATTTACTACTATACCGAGTTTTACCTAACATTCCCCTTGGGTAAGTGACCCAAGTTAGGGGGGACAACAAGGGGTCTTAAGTGGAATTTTTTTTTTTTGAAAAATAAAAATATTCAACTTGTACGAGTTATTTGAGATAATTACAATCCAAATTTGAAGATGTTATAAGAACATGAATTGTAGAATTTCAAGTCTAGTTTGAAAACTAATAAGTTTTTTTGAAAATAGTTAAGTGTAACTGAGTTAAAGATATTAAATTCCAATATGTTCTCCTATTTTGGTAAAATAACATAGTAGACAATCGCGCCCCCTCCCCCCCAGCTTTTAGCACCATTTAATATTTTTGAACACCCTTTAGTAAAAAGATAGATAGAGCATCTAGTTTGGGATAGATTTTTATAGATTTTTTTAGCAAATAATTTTTTAATGATTTTTCAAGTACAAAAATTTAAATTTTAAAAAAATAAATAACAGATAGCCAACCATGCCCCTAACTACCTCAAAATTATCAAAAATGGTTTTTTAAATATGTATAGAATTAGTCCTAGTTTGGGACCAGTAAAATTTTTATTCAATTTCGATGAGTTGGAAAAAAAGATACACGATGAAAGATAGACGTCTATAAAATTAGAAAATAGCAACAAAAAGACATAGTTAGAAAATAATTAGTATGGAATGGTATAGCTTAGATACTTTGTACCAAATGATAGAATAGAATAAGATCAATAGAATGACCAAAGAGGGACTAAGCCTCACAAATATTATTGATCATGAAATCGATTACATAACAATGCAAGAGCTGTAATATTTATAGATATTAGACAACCTCATATGGATAGACATGACACCCTAAAGAGACACCAACTACGAGATGATAAGACCCATCTCACATGCACATGTAATTACTACTAATACCAATATTGAATGTTATCCAACATAACAATATCAAATGCAAGTCACTAGACTAGAGTGCACATGTTGCACATTATTAAATAAAAGACAATGCAATAAAATGCAATAAATATGCCTATGCTAAATTATGCTAACATTCCCCCCCTTAATTTTGCATAGTTTCCAATGAAGTGGAGAGGAACTCTCTGAATAAAGGTGAATTTGTCACGTGCAAGTGACTTAGTGAAAACATCTTCCTTCTGTCACAGATAGATGATGAAATGGAGTCAGTATGTTGTGCTTCAAGACATGCTCGCGTATGAAATGAACCTGTACTTCAATATGCTTGGTTCTCTCATGAAATACTGGATTGCGAACAAGCTTTAGAACTCCTTCATTATCAACATATACTGGAGTAGATTTCTATTGTGGTAGACCAATTCCTTCCAGTATTCGGCGTAGCCATATTGCTTCACAAACAACTTCACCTGCAGCTCGATACTCTACTTTCAGAAGAGCGAGAAACAAAGTTCTGTTTCTTGCTTCCCCATGATATCGGTCCAGATCCCATAAAGAAGACGAAGCCTGATGTTGACTTCCTATCATCCATGTTTCCTGCATGATCTAAATCTGAATATCCTGTCAAGAAGAAATTGTCATTCTTCTTGTACTCTAGACCAAGGTCAAATGTACCCTTTAGATATCTTAGTATTCTCTTTTTGCTTTCCAATGACATATTTTCGGTTCTTGCATGAAGCGTGATAAATAGCTGACTGCAAAGCTGATATCTGGTCTAGTATATGTCAGGTAAATGAGACTCCCGATCAACTGCCGATAGAGAGTTGCATTCACCGGTGGTGATGGATCGAACGAGATAACTAAAGTCTCACTTCCATAGGTGTAGTAATAGGAGTGCAGTCCATCATCCTGAATTTCTCGAGTGTTGTCTTGGTGTATTTCAACTGTGACACAAAGATATGATTCTCTTTTTGCCATACTTCCAACCCAAGACAATAGTGCATGAGCCCGAGATCTGTCATGTCGAACGATCGATTAAAATCCTTCTTTGTTGCATCGATCATCTTCACGTAACTACACCGTAATGACTAGATCGTCGACATAAACAACCACAATGACAATCTCCCCCTTGCTTTTTTGAGGTAGAGATTGGGGTCATAAGGATTCCTTTCAATCCATGACTTATGAGATGCTCATCAATTTTGATGTACCATGCCCGGGTGCCTGCTTTAGGCCATATAGAGATTTTATGAGTCTGCATACCATCATCTCTTTTCCTGGTATTACATAACCCTCCGGCTGAGTCATATAGACTTCTTCTTGCAAATCTCCATTAAGAAAGGCACTTTTCACATCCATTTGGTGGACTTTCCAACCAAATTGTGTAAATAGAGCAAAGATCATCCCGATTGTCTTGATCTTGGTCATGGGAGCAAATGTCTCCTCATAATCAATGCCTTCTTGTTGGCATACCCCTTTGCTACAAGCCTTGCTTTATACTTGTCAATAGTCCCATCTGATTTGTACTTAGTCTTGAATATCCATCTGCATCCAATGGGTTTCTTCCCTGGTGGAAGGTCGACAAGTTGCCATGTGTTGTTCTTCATCACTAATCGATACTCAATCCATGGCATCTTTCCAAGCTTTTGATCAGGGCTTCCCGAACTCAGTAGATGGCTCAATTGCTTTCAACAACTCTACTCATTAGGGCATAATTGACCTCTTCACGAGCTTGACTCACGAGTTCTAGGTCCAGGATTGACGATGTGCTAGGTGCTTCATCCAAATTTTCATCTCTTATTAATTGAGTATACCATTTAGGTAACTTATTAGCTGTTCCATCGATTGTGGTGGATCCAAGTTTTCACCATCATCCAATTCATCACCGTCATCTTCAAAGGGGAACATCAAATTCTGTCTTCACAAGAGGTGTATTCTCGCATGTTTGTTGAGTCATTGAGTGGAGCATCCGCTTGTTTCTTCTCAAAGAACTCAACATCCCTACTTGTGTATACTTTCTTTGCTTTCGATCCCATAATCTATACCCAAGTGCTTCTTCACTGTATCCAATGAATATCAGTTTCTCAGCTTTCATATCCAACTTGTTCCTGTTCTTCTTGGGTATGTGCATGCTAGCTTTACACCCAAATACTCTTAGGTGTGTAATTGATGGTTTCCGATTTGACCATGCTTCTTGAGGTGTCACTCCTTCAAGAGCTACCGTGGGCACTCTGCTTCAACAAATAGACTAGCTTCTTGCAGCTTCTCGCCCAAAATGTCTTTGTTAAACTCGAGTCATCAATCATACATCACACCATTTCCATGATAAGTACGATTCCTTCTCTCAACTATACCATTCTCATGTGGTGTGTGAGTAGGAGGCATTTGTCAACGAATCCCATGAGCTTCCAGTAAGTCTTGAACTCATTGCTTGTGAATTCCCCCTCGATCTCGAGCGGAGAGTTTTGATCTCACGACCAACTTCATTCTCAACAAGTGCTTTGAACTTCTAAAATGTCTCAAAGGCTTGACTCTTGTTTCTTAGACAATATATCCACATCTTTCTTGAGTAGTCATCAACACAAAGCATGAAGTATTGACATCCGTAATGACTTGGTTACATGGGCCCGCAAAGATCGGTGCAGTGCACCAAATCAAGCTTTCCTTAGCTCTATATGTGTTCTTCTCGAAGGGTACTGTGTGTTGCTTTCCAAATAGGCAATTGTGACACTTGTCGCTGTTGTGTGCTTGAGTGTAGGCAATCCTTTCACCATGTTGCCCTTTTCAAGTGTTTGAGATAGCCAAAACTGATGTGACCATATCTACGATGCCATAGTTCTGCAGATTGTGTGTCTTTGGCCACTAGAGCTTGATCATCCTTGTGGACAAAATCAAGTCGGAACATGCGTCCCACATCGAGGCTCTTGCTACAATCTTGGAACCTCTTTACTTATCTCTTATCAAGCACACTTTTTCTCCATTATTATCACAAAATCCAACTTCAAGTTGTGATCAAGGAGTCGACTAACCGATAGCAAATTCTTGGTCAACCTGTACATACAATACATTTGTGATTTTGGTCAAATATGCTTTCCAAGAGGTAGTGAAATGTTTCCAATCCCTCGACATCAGTATGATGAGTCATCACCTAATGACACATGGTTCTTGTTAGGTGAGTCACGTAGTGTGTAGAACCAATCCTTACGCCCAAATATGTGTCGAGTTGCACCCGAGTCAACATACTAGATATCTTGTGTGGACTTGGTTTCTTCATCAAATTGAGAGCGAATATACATGTGGTGTCCTTCATCCGAATCATCCTCATGTTCAAATGTACCTTGTTGTTTGGGTTTTCTTTTCCAATTACCATTTTTCTCCCTTTGATTGTTGTTGTTGTTGACTTCCCTTTATTTGAATTATTGTTACCCCGATGGTTATTGGGTTTTGAATTGCTTGATGAACCTTTTTTATAGGAATTGTACCAACAATCTTTGATGTCATGTCCCCCTCTATCGCAAATGGGACACTTCTTGGTGTCATGTCTCGACTTTGGTTTTGTTGGGACTTCTTGTGATTGACTGAAATTTCCCTTTCCTTTATGATCGAAGATAGTGCTTGCTCATCTTCATGATCTTTGTTGTTCATCGCCTCTTCTTGTTGGAGTAGATTGACCAACTTCTCAAAGGTGACTGTGTGTGTTCACTCATATTGATAATTGTCACAAAGATTCTCAGTAGGAAGGAGGAAGTGCTCGCAACACAATCGGTATGAGGTCTTCATCACTTATCTCTTTTCCCAATGCCAATAGAGATGCCCTCAAAGTAGCAACTCGTCTCAAAAAAAAACTTCAACCTTCTCATTGTGCTTGAACTTGAGAGTATGCAATGTTGTGATAGTAGGTCGAGGATGGCATTCTTGTTCTTTGCCTCATGACCGTGCTCAACTTATCCCATGCATCCTCGGCCGATGTGGCATCTCTAATGTGGGGTCAACATCATCTCTGCTACGCTAAACAAGATGATCAACTTGGCCTTTGATTGGCCCTCACAAATTGAACTTGTTGTCTTCCATCATCAAGTGATCTTGTTGTTTTCCATCTACAATCTGTCCATAGGTCTTCAAACTCAAGTAACATCTTGATCTTCGGTTTCCATGCAAAGATAGTTGTCTCTCTAAGCAAGTTGTGAATCTGCAAGAAGAACTTTGGTGCTTGTGCACCCATTTCTGCAATCTGAATTTCTGAAACTCAATTTCTCGACAAAGGGTAAGGCTCTTATCACTCCAGTTTATGGTCTCCTCTCAATATACCGTCATCAGCCGATATACCAAACCTTTCTATATACGCTCCCTTCCGATATACCCATCGGTACGTGGAAGAAGAAGATCACCCTTTCAATATACCCACAAGACGGAAAGAGGTGTTAACGCACGTGAAAGAATTTAGTACGTGGTACTTGGGACAAGACGGAGAGGGGTTTGTGCAAGCACAAACGGATGGGAGGGCTCAAATGTGTGTGTATTGTGTCCTTATTACTCCCCGTCGATTTTATAGGGTCGATGCCTAGACGACGTTTAGGTAGCTGTGTTAGGCGTTAAGTGCAGTAGTAGTCGCGACGGCATCACCCGTAAGCGCTTCCCAGAGGCACCGTATATACCGAACGCTGCTATGAGATCAAAGATCTCGTGTGATAGAACCAAACATAAAATAAAAAATTTGTTTTTTTTTTTTCACTTTATGCACCAAGATTAGTACAAAATGCTCCAAAAGTACATCAAAATGAAGTTTTTGTGTCCCCCCTCTTTACAAAAAAGGGTCTAGAATCACAAAATACACAATTTAGGCCAAAAATATTTTTTTACCCCCAATAGGTGTTTTTCCGCTAAATTTAGTGGTGGCTCTAAATGTGTTTGGTGAGCTTCTAAATTTGGAAATCTCCCAAAATTTATTAATTTCTCCAAATTTTCCAAAAAAATAATTTAAGAAAAAATATGGAGAGAGTGGGAATTGAACCGCGACTGCTTGTTCCTTCCCAAGATCCAAACAAACAATCTGAATATTGTTTTCACCTTTTCTCACAAACCGTGATCTAGGTTTTTCTAAAATTTTGACAGCAACATCATACAATATTTTTCTTGAAACCCACAAAATTTCAGAAGAATCAGAATCTTAGTTTTTGAGATCTTACCAATTTACTAGCTAGATCTGATTTTTTTCATAAAAAAATGATCCAACTTGCATGACTTTTCATCATATGTAGAGGCCAATCAAGATGATGTAAACTGCAAAGTTGTGCCTCCTTCTTATATTTCCAAAAAAATGGCACATCAATCCGACATTGTATGAAAAAGTTACGCCCTTTTTCTAAGAGCTATCTGCTGGAATTTTGTCAACGGACGCTTCAACCTTTGCTCTCCCGAATTCTTCACACCTCCACTTTCAGATCTGATTTTTTTTTTTTTTAGATCTGATCTTTTTTTTTTTTTTTGATCTGCAATTTTTTTCAAGATCTTTTTTTTTTTTTTTTTTTTCACAAATCTTTTTTTTTTTAGATCTGTAATTTTTTCC
The DNA here is from genome assembly GCA_018340775.1 of Taxus wallichiana var. yunnanensis. Lineage (NCBI taxonomy): Eukaryota > Viridiplantae > Streptophyta > Pinopsida > Cupressales > Taxaceae > Taxus > Taxus wallichiana. The sequence continues at coordinate 879,300,546 of CM031242.1, forward strand.
AAGATCTTTCTCCTTTTTTTTTAAAGATCTCCAAATCTGAAATATTCCGCCAATATGTTAGATCAATTGGCTATGCCAATGACTAATAAAAAAATTTACCTTCCAAATAAGTGGATAGGTCAAATTTTAGTTGATGGATGCTTGGGAGGAATGGAGGCTGCGGGATGCTTCAATGGCTCTCCTTTGATGCAGATCTTCTTCTCCAATGGATCCTCTCCAATAGTGCTCCTCTTCAACCTTGCTTGGATAGAACCTGCTCTGATACCAAATGATAATAATGGTATAGCTTAGATACCAAATGATAGAATAGAATAAGATTGCAATGACCAAAGAGGGACTAAGCCTCACAAATATTATTGATCATGAAATCGATTACATAACAATGCAAGAGCTCAGTAATATTTATAGATATTAGATAACCTTATATGGATAGACATGACACCCTAAAGCAGACACCAACTACGAGATGATAAGACCCATCTCACATGCACATGTAATTACTACTAATACCAATATTGAATGTTATCCAACATAACAATATTGAATGCAAGTCACTAGACTAGAGTGCACATGTCAGCACATTATTAAATAAAAGACAATGCAATAAATGCAATAAATATGCCTATGCTAAATTATGCTAACACCCCACTAAATATATATTTAAAAGGAACGATAACCAGATCGTACCAAGCCAAGAACACAGATGCTAATCAAACACCATGATCAATAAGATGAAAGTAATTCACCAAAATAACTTTACATAAACCTTTGCAAACAAATGAGCAAAGAATATCATATATTATTATGGAACTCAATGAAATACAATGAGAATGGGCCTTGCTTATATAGGCAAGGAATAACAATCTAAGAACCAAATAAGGTCGTAGATCAAGCCATAAATCATGGAAAGAACTAGTCATCAAAGAACTAGTCAAGTCCATAGATTTAGAGAAACTAGACTTCAAGACTATCAATATCATAGATCTAGGAAAGAACTAGTCAATACCATAGATCAAGGAAAGAACTATACCTAACAACTAGATAATATCTCCCTAATATCTAAATAAATAAAAAGAAATATCCACACACATAAGTGGGTGAGGATAAATACAATAAAGGTAAATAATGTACCTAGGTGAACATGAGCTAAGGTAAATACCTACTCTAACACCCCCTCAAGTGAAGCTAGGGGCCAAAATAGAAGTGGCATGTCCACAAAGTATGAGTCCCAGAAACTAGGCCTGATGAGGTACTCATGTACAATATATCCATGAAGAAATCTCAACCAAAAGAAGGAAAGAATCCTGCTATAAGGAAAGAGAAAGAAGAAGAAGAAGAAGAAGATGTTCTCACGAACACCCCCAAGAACAACTTCTGAAACCCCAAGCATTCCACGCAACTCAAGGTAGCGAGGTGATGTAAAAGGCTTCGTAAAGATGTCTCACAACCTGCTGTTGAGTCGGAAGGTACTCCAAGCAAAGAACTCCATCCTAAATGTGCTTGCCATTTAAATGAAGTGGATGTGTATCTCGATATGCTTGGTCCACTGGTGCTCAACAAGGTTGTGAGAAATGTGAATTGCACTTTGGTTGTCACACACCAAAGTACAATTCAGTGAATCCTGGGGGAATCCAAACTCACAATAATAATCGGTGAAGCCAAAGAATCTGACTCGACTCATCAGAATCGCTTGCCCATACTCTCTACCTCTGAAGATGAAAGTGCAATAGCCTGTTTCTTTTTACACGCCCAAGAAACTGGAGAAGAACCAAGACAAAAAGATAGCTAGAAGTGGAATGCATGTCATCAATAGAACCTACCCAATCTTGAATCTGTATACCCAACCAACTGAGTAGAACCCCTAGTGTAGTGTAGGCCAAAGTGGGAAGTGCCCTGTAAATAGTGCAAAATCCTTTTAGCATCCTGCCAATGACTACTATGAGGAGAATGTGCAAACCGAGATACAAGCCCTACTGCAAATGAAATATCAGGGTGAGTATGGGTCAAGTACATGAGACTCCCAACCAACTACCTATACAATGTAGGATCACAAAGTGGTGTGGTACATGTGGATGTAAGAGTAACCCTAGATTGAAAAGGAGATGGACTTGGCTTGCAATCAGCCATATCAAAGTGCCTAAGAAGATCATGGGTGTACTTTTTCTGACTCAAATGAATCCTAAATCTATCTGAGAAATTTACAAACCAAGGAAATAATGCAATAGCCCAAGATCTGTCATGTCAAACTGTAGAAAGAGCCCTCTGAATACTCTAAATGTGGGAAGAAGAGCTACTAGTAAGTAACATATCATCAACATACAAGACAAGTATCACAATATCCTCACCAACATGCTGAGATACACCTGTATGATCGAGTGGCAAATGAACAAAACCAAGATAGAAGAAAAGAAAAGAATCCATCTTCTCATACCAAGCCCGAGGGGCTTGTTTGAGACCGTAGAGAGACCTTCGGAGCCTACAAACAAGAGAAGAATCCTAAACAAATCCAAAGATGCTTGCTCCATGTATATTTCCTCTTGTAGATCTCCATGTAAGAAGGCACTCTTCACGTCCATCTGGTATACGGGCCACCCCTGTGATGCAGCAATAAAAAGTACAAGGCGTACATAATCCATCTTGGCAATGGGTGCAAAAGTCTCAGAGTAATCAATACCTTCAACTTGTGAAAACCCTTTGCAACAAGACGAGCCTTATACTTGTCAATGGACCCATCAACTGCGTATTTGGTTTGGTATACCCACTTACACCTAACCATATTTCTTCCTTTAGGAAGAGATACCAAATCCCAAGTATGATTCTTCATCAAAGAAGAATACTCAATTGTCATCACATCATCCCACTCTTGTATCCCATGAGCCTTTGAAAAACTACGTGGATCCTCAAAACTACCTCGACACAAAAAGTTCCAAAACCGTAGAATGTGCGTGATGATGCCTAGTGGGTGGAAGATCCTCTTATGAAAGGTGCTTCCTCAGAAATTGTAGTACAAGCCCACTTAGGCATAAAGTGACAACATCAATGGGAATAGATCCTCAATGGCATCTATAACCTCCTCATCAATCTCCTCAAAGAAAGGATCCTCAAGATGAGATGAAGAAGAAGAAGGAATGGAAGAAGATGAAGAATCATGAGGAGTGAAATGCTCATCAAACTGAACATGTGTTCAAAAAGAACATCATGTGTATCAGATCTAAAAGACGATAAGCTCTCATGTCCTCACAATACCCTACAAAGATCAAGGGTTTACTCTTCTTATCCAAAGCTTTCCTTTTCTTCTTTGGCACAAAGGCCCAAGCATGGCTCCCAAAGACTCGAAAAAATGAGACATCTGGCTTAGTGTTGGACCAAGCTTCCTCTAGAGTCAAATGCTCAAGTGCTCTATGTGGTGTGTGATTCTGAATATAGTTAGCACAATTAATTGCTTCTACCCAATAGATAGGAGGTATATCTCTAGAATGCATCATACAATTAGCCATTTCCTTCAAAGTTCTATTCTTCCTTTCTGCTAATCCATTCTGTTGTGGAGTATGAGGAACAAAATGCTGGTGAATAATGCCTTGAGTTTCCAAAAATTTAGAAAACTCATTGCTGAAGTACTCCCCCATTATCAGTGTGAAGGTTCTTTATGCAACTAGAAGATTGTTTCTCGACCAAAGCCTTAAAGACTTTGAAGTGTGAAAAACATCACTTTTGTACTTGAGAAAATAAACCCAAGTACGCCTCAAGAAATTATCAATAAATGTAAGTGCATACTTAGCTCCATTGAAAGATGGGGTAGGAAAAACCATCAAGTCACTATGCACAAGCTCAAGTGGTGAAGAAGCTCTCTTAGAAAATTCTTAGAAAAGGATCTTGGTGTTGTTTCCTAATGCACAACCATGACAAACTCCTCAAGACAAGAAACTCTAGGAAGACCATCTACCATACCATGAGTGCTCAACTCCTTCAAATATCTGTAATTGAGATGTCCAAATCTTTCATGCCAAAGCTTACTCTCTCGAATCTAATGAGAAACCAATCATGTCCCTATAGAAGAAGTGTCATCAAAACCCTCAAAGTGATATAGTCTAGAACTATGATCAACAATACCCTGAGCAACAAGTGAATGAGGCTCCAACAAAGTTCGTACTTCTACCCCATGTGGTGTAAAAGTCATTGTTTTCCTTGACTAAAATGACAAATTTGATATACATAAAGCAAATTTGTAGTGATGTTAGGAACATATAGTGCATCTTGATATTGCCACCATCAAGTTGTATATCACCTTTTCCCTCAATAAAAAAAGGAAGAATCTCCAACCTCAATTTTGGAAGTAGAACTCAAACCTAGAGAAACAAAAGACTCCTTGAAGAAGTCATGTGATGAGAAGCACCAAAATCTATAACCCAATTGTCTGCAAGTGGTGACTGAGATCTTCCAACAACATTAAGTGCTTTTCCATGCTGATTAGAAGGAGGTGGAGTGGAGATAGAAATTTTTTGTGTTTCTTGACTGCATCCTCTAAGGCTTGCATTCGCTTATAACACCTATTTTCTTCATGATTACTACCCCCACAAAAAGAGCATGAACGGCTAGACTTATTCTTGGATTTAGAAGACTCCTTAGGTTTTGAGTTGTTTTCTTTGGGTTTAGAGCATTTTGAGATGGAGAAGGTGTGGATTTGGTTTTACTATTTGGTTTTCCCTTGCCCTTAGGATTAGATGCAACTAATGCCTTTTGAGAGGTGGAAGACTCAAGGTGAGATAATTTGGATTCTTCCCTAGTAAGTCTTTCACAAAATGTTTCTAAGTTAGGCATTTTGAAGGTGTCACCTAAGGCATCCATGCTAGAGAAAAAGGTAGAAGCAAATATTTGAATGGTCCTCTCAACTTGGATAGAATTAAGTAAACACACTCTTCATCTTTCTTATCTCTTCCACTCCCCTTCAATTGTGTCAACAAATGCTTGAACTTGGTAAGATAGTCTATAATTGATGGAAAATATTCAGATTAAGAGAGGTGATCTCAATTTCAAGTTACATAGCTCTCATATGATCCACCTTACCAAATAAATCCTCTAATTTCTCCCATATTTTGAAAGGAGAGTCACACTTTTCCAAATGAAATAAAAGACTATCACTTACATAAGTTCCTATCAAACCCATACACTCATCAAATTTGCACTTGGTACTGAAATTTCTCATATTCTCTAGTGAACACTGGTTTTCAAGAAGTTTAAAGCCCATAATCCTTTCTTCTTAATTATTGTTTCCATTCTTGGTTTCCATGTGTGGTAATTATGTGTTGTTAATGGCTCAACATGATCTAATGCAGAAGTAGATAAAGATGTCATCCTCAAAAATCACCAAAAGAAATGCAAGAACCAAGCAATGTAACAAGACCCCCAAACAATGCAACAAGAGCCCCCTAGATTTTGGCACTTTATAATGAGTGTGTTACAATATGGCACTTTATAATTATAGTGTGATTCTCAAAATAAATATTTCAATGGAAAGAGCATAAAAAACTACGCACTTTTGCAAAAAATGGCACTCAAAACCAAGTTACCGATCAAAAGATACAAGTTTTTCAATATTATGCTCTACTATTTATTTTAGTTGCCACTAAAAAGAATAAAATGCTCTTGCCTTCACCACACAAATAAAATGAAAGGGGTTGAGTTAAGCACCTACTAGTAGGAATCACAAGCTTTAATCCCTCATATGACCAGGGGCTAAGAATTTCAATGGGTGTGTGCAACTTACTATTTTGGGGTAAGAAAGTCACACCAATCGCTTCTTCTAAAAAACTGCTATTTCTGACTGTGCTGAAAGTGACCTTCACCACCCAAAATAGTACTCTCACGGATTTCCTAAAATAGCAAAATGTGCGCCATCATCCGTGGACTCTCGCCAAAAGAGGAAAGAAATGTCCTTTTCACGAAATCATCTCAGCACTCAACCGAGAATTAAATCGTAGAAATTAAAACCTAGATTTGAACTAAAAATTGCAAAACCCAAAAACAATTTTCTAGTTTTGCTTCACATCTGACACGAATCCGAGGCAATTTCTGGTTCTCTACACAAGAAAAAAACTAAAAAATTGATCGCTCCCAAATGGTCTAGTTTATAAAATGCACTCTTAGGGTTTTTCCACCTTCCGGATCCAATGGAAGCCTCTGTTTTGCATAAAAATGCATTAAAAAAAAATACAGAGCAAATCCTGAAATATATGAATATATAAAAATTATTTGCAAAATAAAACTTATAGACGGATGTCAATAGCAATCTCCAGCTTTGATACCATAAAAGGAATGATAACCAGATCGTACCAAGCCAAGAACACATATGCTAATCAAACACCATGATCAATAAGATGAAAGCAATTCACCAGAATAACTTTACACAAAACCTTTGCAAACAAATGAGAAGCAATATCATATATTATTATGGAACTCAATGAAATATAATGAGAATGGGCCTTTCTTATATAGGCAAGGAATAACAATCTAAGAACCAAGTCAAGGTCGTAGATCAAGCCATAAATCATGGAAAGAACTAGTCAAGTCCATAGATTTATGAGAGAACTAGACATCAAGGATCTAGTCAATACCATAGATCTAGGAAAGAACTAGTCAATATCATGGATCAAGAAAAGAACTATACCTAACAACTAGATAATATCTCATAATATCTAAATAAATAAAAGAAATATCCACACACATAAGTGGGTGAGAATAAATACAATAAAGGTAAATAATGTACCTAGTGAACATTAATGTTTTTGAAAATGAGGATGAAATACATAATGAAAATGAGGAGAATAATGATTTTACAATGAATATTGATACTGAATCAATGATAATATTGGTATGGATCCAAATGTTGAACCTTTACCTAAGAATCCAAATGTTAATCATACAATTTACATGTAAACACTAAATGAAGAAAGTAACCTTGCTAATGAATTTTTACCTCTAAGAACACATCCTTCCATTTTGCATAGAAAACACATTCGCTAATCAAATTAATGAAAACATTATAAAACCAATTCCTAACAAAATGTCTAAAAGAAATGTGAGAAGAAAAGCTATGGGAATTTGGGATAATTACTTTGAGAAATTAAATGATACACAAAGATGTCAATTATTTATTACGTTGATGAAATTAATTAAGATGAGACCTACAATGAAGACCCTAGGGTTAAGAACATCTAATGTTGATGATCAAAATGTGTCAATTGTTGAAAATATACATAAAGCATACCATAATGATAGGTGTCAATAAATGCACCAAAGATAGTAATGTTACATGGTGTGCACTTACTAATTGTATAGTAAGTGATAAAATAGTTAATAAATGTTTGATTAGAAAAACAAGTAGAGCTTTGAAGCTAAACAAAAAACACTAATGAAATAAATAGGAGATGCAAATATCTTGAGTTAGCTAATATTATTGACTATTGGGCATTCTCTAGTAGGCTCTCATGAAAAGACAAGGATACATATGATATTCTAAAAGAATTACTTATAAAGTTTTGGAATGAGAACACAAGGGTGTCACTTTGAATAGAAGAGATACATTAAAATAAGAATAGGTTCTCATAATCATGAATCATGTGCAAAAAAAAAAATCTTGGATATGAATCAAACACGCTTTTATTTAAGTTTAAGAATGAAAATATCAAAATTAACATTAGCCAAAGCTTTTTTAAATGAAAAAACCCTTTAATGTGAAATTCAATCACTCACGTACCACTTGTTGTCATTGTAGGCATCATGTTTAATTTTAAATGCATTATGATATTTTTTTGTCAAGTACGTTATGTTTTTCATACTAACATCATGTTTTAGAAGCGTGGATTAAATTTTCCACCCAAATCTGCAAAGGAATTTATTCCTACGATTTTTGAAAGATCAACTGACAATTTTTTTATAACAAATCTTGTTTATATGGAATGTGCAACGTATGTGGTGGCTTGCCAAAATTTAAAAGTTGTATCCATAAGGAGAGTACACATTCAATAGGAAAATAATTACTTGGTTTCAACAAATATAAATTTATAACATATCAATTAAAATATGGAAAAGAATCTAAGAGGTGTGAGCTTGTTATAAAACAATTACAGCCGTATCGTAATATATGGTCAAATTCGAGAGTAAAATTTTTATGAGTATGTAAGGCACACACATAGAGCTTGATGGTTGGATGAACAATTCAAGTTAAACAAGGAAACATTCTCACCTGGTACTATTGTTTGAGTAGTTGACTTCGCAAAGAATTACTCATTGCAACCACAAATAGAGGTTCAATCAAAATACCATAACTCAGTGCATGCTGCTATTTTCATACATATAAAAATCATGCACTCTCCGTAAAACACCGAGCAAGATCAAAAAATATTAAGAGAGTGTCCTTTCTACATTGGTGATGATCCAACACATTATACATAATATGTTAAAGGGTGTTTCTAGTTGTTTTACACGAACTTGAATGAGAGGAACATTAGTTTTAATCAACGTTACATTTGTTTGGTAAATTGCACATCAAAATTCAAGAATGCACAAATGTTTTATTGGCTAAGAAGGATGCACATAAAAACAAGTGTACAACATATCTAGATTTTTACTGAGGTAGGACATGTGAAATGAGAGCATGATGGTACAGGAGCATGTGTGAAAAGATCCCTCACAAGAGAAGAATTAAAGTTCAAATATGGTGCTAAATTTACAGGTGAAAAAATATTATTGATTGGTGTATCAAGAATATGGGTCATGAATCTCAAGAGAGTTCAATGGTTTATATATATTTCTGGTTGATAAAGGAACAACATTTGGCAAGCTATGAAGATTGTATGATAGTTACAGATCAAGTGATATACACTCATTTCGTAGTTCAAATGCAAGTTCTTACACTATTCATACTAGGTGCATGGCATGTTTTTATATATCATGCATTGATTTTATGTGTAATGAATGTGAGTCATAACAATGGGTAGATGAATGGACTTTTAGACCTAAAATTCCACTCAACACATATCAAGTTCCACAAGTATTACAACTTATGGTGTCTTCAGATCATATGACAAAATCACCTAACTTTGACCAAGTCTATGATTTAGTACAACAAGGTACATATGTATGTTATGTTATAAATTTATAAATTATTAAATAATCATCATTTAATGTATTTTAAATTTTAATTGAGTTTTACTTTGTGATGTATGACACGTTTTTGTAGTTATTGTGACATAGTTTAATGAAGATGGAACAAACTACTTATTATCTCATTGTGTAGAGGGGGAAAATTGACTTCCATAGTCATTGATGGTGAAACCTTAAGTATCCCACTGAGTCAGTGGTAGTCATTGGAACTTGGCTCCGATGATATCCTATCAAAAAATCAAATACATGGTTGAAGACTATGAAATACATAGAAATATACTTCATTATTCACATTTGGTTCTTGCAAAAATATTCAATTGATCAAATATCGAGGTAGGTCATGAAACAATAATATGGAAGGTTCGGAATCGAGATCCTGAAGTAATTCTTGATCTGCAATAGTAGATTTGATCCTTGCGGTTCATTGGATTGAATTTTCAAATGTATGTTCACTTAAGATTAGATATACATCTACATGAATTTAGTTTGAATATTTACATTAATGATTTTGTTTAAATTTTGTAGGTTTTAAATTATATTTAATCACTTATTAACATGTTTACGTAGGTTAGTGGTGCCAAAAAAATCCACCTTCACGTGGTTGGAACTATTAGTAGATAATTTATTATTCTCGAAGCTAAGAGAAGCTAAGGGAAATTAAATATTAGAAAGGAACAATAAACATAAATTATCATTTCACCACCTATATTGTATGAAAAATATATTCTTACAATTCTCATTTCACCACCTATATTGTATGAACCATCTCTTCTTAACATGTTTCCTAGTACTTGTTTCACATTGAAGGATTTTGGGCATGAAACGAAGCCTCACCCACCATTTATTAGGCTACCTCGACACGTGTGTGTAGTCTATTTGGTGTCACGAGATTATGTTTGTAAAATATTGCATCGCACAACCTTACACTTACTGTTGATTAACACTGGACTATTTGGCATGGTTACAAACAATAGAACCACGAGAAGACAAAATTTATCCTGGAAAATTGAGACAAGATTTCATAGAGGGTTCCAATATAGAGGTGTAGGATTAGACAAGATCTTTTAATGTGTCATGGAGACCAATAAATCACCTAGTGAACTTATATCCTTTTTTTCTCTTAGAGATCTTAAGGGAATACACCCAGACAAAGTATCCTGGAAGCACCGGGATTATTGAGAACTAAAACAAAGTCTCATCCATCGTTTATCAAGCCACCACGACATGTGTGTGTAGTCTATTCAGTTCCATGAGCTTGTTTGCATTGTAAAATATTGCATCAAACAACATACCAATGACTAACATTGAACTATTCTATGTTGTTTCAAACAATAGAACCATGAGAGGAAAAAAATTATCTAGGGAAAACTGGGACAACCATTCATAGAGGGTCTTAATTTGGAGGTGTAGGGTCAAAGGAGAATGTGCCACGAGACCGTAGAGCAGTTTTTCTCTCGGGATCTTACTGAAAACACCCACCGATATAGCTTGAAGTACCAAGACCATAAGGCTCTGAAATAAATTCTTTTCTCGACCATTTACTAGGCCATTTCAATGTGTATGTGAATTCAAAGTATGGTGTCACGAGATTTCGTTTGTAAAATATAGCAATGGACAACCCTGCAATAACTCAAACTAGACTATTCACGCGTTTGCAAACAATAGGACAATGAGATGAAAAAATTGAGATGAATTAAACCGAGATAAGATTGTCAGAGGGTATTAATGCAAAGGTATAGGATTAGATGATACCTTTCAAGGTGATATGGAGATCGAGAAATCACTGACAACTTATAACATTTTTTCTCTCAAGGATCTTAAGGGACTATGCCCAAACGAAGTATCCTAGAATCATTGGGACTATAGGGAACCAAAAAAATCCTTTCCCACCATTTACTTGAGGCCATCTCGACGCACGTAGGACCATTAGTTTGGTGCCACAAGTTTTTTTGCAAAATATAGTAATGGAAATCCTTACACTTGACTCAAACTGGACTATTTGGTGCTTTTACAAACAATAGGAAAATGAAAGGACCAAATTGAGATGGAGTGAAATAAGATGGTATTTTATAGAGGGTACCAATGCAAAGGTCTAGGATTAGATGAGACCTTTCAAGGTGTCATGGAGATTGAGAAATCACCAGGTGAACTTATAATATTTTTTCTCTCAGGGATCTTAAGGGACAACACACAACAAGTAGCCGAAGCACCGACATCATAAGACACCAAAATGAAGCCTCCCTAAGCATTTACTAGGCCATCCTGACACATGTGCATAGTCGGTTTGGTGCCACGAGCTTCGTTTAAACTATAACAATGACCAACCTTACACTAATTTAAAATGGACTATTCAACACCTTTACAAATAATAGGAAAACAATATAACCGAATTGAGATAAATTAAACCGATACAATATTTCATGAGGGTACTAATATGGTGTCAAATAAGATCAGATGAGACCTTTCAAGGTCCCATGGAGACCGAGAAATCACCAGGGAAAACTTATAGCAGCTCTTTCTCTTAGGGCTCTTAAAGGACTACGCCCGGACAAAGTAGACTAAGTACTAGGACCGTAGGGCACTAAAACAAATCCTCCCTAAACATTTACTATTATCCAACTTTGAACACTTGGAAAAATTGGACAATAGGGGTACATAACACCACAGGATGAAAATAAAATTCTTTATGAAGCCCTCTAGGATATTACAGGTGAATTTTGTGTTTAGGGAGTGTTTATGACATTCCAAGTAGTTTCAGAGGTAGCTTGAGTCATTCTTCCTCTAAGTTTTCCTAATTCTAAAAAATTGGTGCTTTCAAGCCCATTTCAGTTGACATAGGAAAAAAAAATCAAAATTGATAATTCATTGTTTTAGGGGTCTTATTATGCTTTTGTTATCCTTTAATTTCAAGAAAAGGGCTCAGAAAGCCAAATTAAGGAGAAAATATTAATGTTAAAAGTGTTCAAGTGAAACTAAGCTAAAATATCTCGTTGAGTAGGTTGGTGAGCTTCTTGGCAAGTTGACATTGTTGCATCATGGGGATTATGAGGTCAAGCTTAGATTTTTAGCTTGTCTCGACCAATTTATAAGGCTAAATCGGAAAGATATAGCTCACCTATGGATATGGATTCATTTTCATAACGTTGACTTGATAGGAAGGATGGCTAAGGTATAATGTGGGAAAAAGGTTCACATCTCGTGTCACATAAGCGGGAGCTCAAAGAAATGAATTCATAGGGAAAAGTTAAAGATCAAATAATCTCAAGCATACGGTGACAAGCTCAAGTCATGAACATGGGGGCCACATTAAGCATGTAGGAGAAAGATCAATCGAGATTTATAATGGCTTACAAAGAAGGGATCAAGCATCGAGTGTTTGAATGATGGAGGATATTTCGTAAGGATTTGGGCTTGTAACAATAAAGAAGCTCATGGGTCGTGCTACGTTAGGTGAAAGCAATGCAAGTGACTCTAGCATGAAGACAATGACGTGACCCATATTATAATTTGGACAAGCTCAAAGTTTCAGATTCAACATGAGATAAATGTAGATTAACTCAACATGGAGCTCATGCATGTGAGTTCAAAATTTTCCAAGAGAGCAATGAGTGCATGTGACGCGTTTGTGAGATCTGGAGAATATTAGAGAGGCTCATGAGCAGATTGTGAGGATCTAATAGACTGAATCACTCAATGAGTTGACATCATCCATAGGGTACATTAATGTGATAGGTGGAGTCATGTTTTTAGATGACATAAATCGAACCAGAATACACAAGGAGTTTTGAAGCTCTTGAAGATCATTTGATAACGGATTGAGCTTGATAAATTGAGCTGATTCACAATCCGCATAAGGTTGGGAATGAAAGTCATAAGCGGTAAGTTCATAGGTCGGCCAAGTCTCGTGGAACAAAAAGGAATTCAAGCATGGATCGACGTGGTAGGTAGATGATATCATGTTTGATTCACGGTAGTAAGGTGTTTTCTACGAGCTCAAGGGTCATCTTGACATGGCCAAACCAAAGGGAGAGATGAAGATTTTCTAGAGAGGGAGAGCTTGCATCGTTCGACTAGCATTGGAAGATGAAGCGAGAAATTTTTACTAGAAAATGGATGTAAGATCTCGTATTCAATCAAGTTGCATGTGAAAGAGATTTAGCTTGAGGAGACTTGCATGGAAAGTTGGCCGGCTGCGGAAGGATTATTCACTCATTGAGCTAGAAAAATAGCTCAATCGATTGATCCTCGAAACCGTGTCAATGGGTAACATACAATTTTAGATAAGGATGGAGCTCACCTCAAAGTGTTGAGAGAGATCACAGAGAGCAATGTCGATGAATGTTAGTAAGCTCACAAAGAAAGGCCTCCACTTAAAATGGTTTGATCTTGAAAAGGGAAATCGAGTCATGTTAGTCTAGGTGAGTCGGAGTGGGTAGAATTAGTTCAACCTGACTTTGACGGAGTTGCATCGAGCTACTCGGTGGAACACCCCTGAGTCATAAATCAAGCTATTTTTAGGAGATTGCATAGCTCGGATTAGTTAGGAAACTCGTGATGAGTTTGTGGTGGAATATTTCTTGAATCGAGAAATTCTCTAAGGAGAAAGGAACAAAAATTGGTAAAACTCAAGTCAAACACAACTTGGGACCATTAGCTCACTTGCTCGGTTGAGCTAACTCATGAGCGTGTGAGGAATTTTCGGTCTATTGTTGTTCAAGTGGGAAAATGGCACCTAATTCCCACACTCCAATAATTGGCATGGGGATTTTGAACCCATTGTGGAAAAGTGGGGATTGAGAGAAAACTCACCAAGTTGGATCACAGGAAAAATGGCATCAAAAATCTAGATTCCCACTTTGATCTTGGTATGGAAAAACAATGGTCAAGCTCAAGCTAGAAGAGCCAACTCGGGGAAGTCATGGGCTTGGTTTCCAAGTCAAACAATGAGCTAACAGAGAAGGCATGTGCTCGAGTTTCTTTCAAGCCAATATGACGATTTACAAATTAATCGGGGCACATCACATACTCAAGGCTAAGTCATTGGTGAGTTGTTGGTAGTTAGAGTGGAATACGGGAATGTGTTTGAGCTGGTTGGCTAAGTCATTAGTTGAACTGCTTGAGAGGCGATTAGGCCCGCTAAATATGTAATGTGGGTTCGACGTTAACATGATGTCACAAGATATCGAGAGCTTGACATAATGTGGCAAGAGAAGAAATACAACCGGTGAGTTTCGTGAAACAAATGGGGAGTCGTTGATAGGAGCCAATTAGGAACTTGCTAGGGTCGAGAAAGAAGGAAAACATGGTGAGTTGTTATAAAGAGATCGTGGCAATGATAGATCCTAAGATGCTCAAGAAATGGAGGTGATGAAGTGGTTTTGAGGGGATTTTAAGGTGTGTTTTTAAAATTCAAGGCAACCATGATAAAATCGCTTTCGGTGAAGGAGTGCAACGTGGAGCCCTCCAACCAATGGAAGTCACCGGTGACGGTGCACAATAACATAACAAGGAACTCGCCACATAAAGAAAAGTGCCACATTTATCAAAGCACTACACTAAGACCCCCTCAACACAATTTTAACTCATGGTTCCCACCAATGAACCAAGAGAAAACTCCAAAAGTTATTTTTATTTAAATGGTCAATTTATGGGGCATGATGGGTGAATGCAATTAATGATGTAATTAAACATGAAGGCCATCATGTGCTATTATTGGGCCCAAATTTAGGATTTCTCCCTCTTTCTCTTTAGTTGGATTTTCTATAAATATAAATGAGGAATTCATTCCAAAGGGTTAGACATTTTTCAATTCCTCTCTCTTTTCACAAGCTAAGTTGTGGATTGTGGGAACTTTCAAGCCTCTTTTCCAATATTGTAATGGAAAACATTTTCTCTTCCTCATGTAATGATGCATTGTGCACGTGATTGAAGTAATAAAATTGTGTTATGTGACTAATTATTGTCCTTTCATAATTCTAGCTACTTCTTTGTGCCTTTCTCATGTTTGCACAAGTATACTATGCAATTTCAAGTTTCCATTGCAGATTTTGGGAGTTTTGTGCTTATTTGGGAGTGAAGATTTGTATGTGGTTGAGTTTTGGTGCTTTTTCATCCTTCTCATTTCATCCTTCTTCATTGAAAACCAAAAACTTGTCTAGCAACACCCTTTCTTGGTGCATCACCACTTCTAGTATAGGTTTTACTTCTTGCAAATCTCTCTCCTAAATCCCATGAAAATGTTAGTATAGGTCTAGTTAGTTATTTTATTGCATTAGAAGTAGTGTTGTGTTTAGTTTAGGAAGAGGAAGTTGGCCTTCTCAAGAGGTTCACCTCAGCCCAAGTCCCACAACTTGAGAGGTGATCCCATGTTACCCAATCACACCAATGCCCTATCATCACTTGGCCATTCGGAGGGTGCAATGATTTGGTGATAATTTTTTGCATGCTTGGTGGGAGAAAGAGTTGGTACTTCTCTTCATACTTACACAAATCAAAGTACCTGGTAACTCCATATCTCTATATTTTAAATCTTAGTGTGTTAACTTATGCGAAGAATTTAGACAAGAGCTTCTTCAAAGCGAGAGGAAAATTATCAGCATATTGAGTTATCCTTGTCTCCTCCAAGGAGAAGGAGAAGAGGCATTTCAACATCACTAGTTGCAGCATCACCTCATAGGGGTCATTCAACTCCTCCTTACGAAGGTTTCCTCCACCAAGGAACAATCAACCTCTCATCGTATGGCAGCCCTTACAAGGAACCAAATTTTTCCTCCTTTCAATGTAAGTAGTCCTCTCCAATTGGCTCAACGTGATCCTATACTTAGTGTGGCACTCAAAAATTTTCCCTTTACATAGGGGAAACTCATATTACTCTTGTGGAACATATTCTTGATGTGGCCAACATTTGCGTAGTACATAATATTATAGAAGACAATGTTGCGGTCAAACTCCTTGCCACTTCCTTCAAGGGAAAATCACTTTAGTGGTTTTGTGGGTTAGAAGATGGCACTATAACCACTTGGGATGAGTTGGGAGAAAAGATCTAAAATTTTGAAGACAAGAGTGATCACCTGTCACTCATGGAACAACTCACTACCATAAAGAGAGATCCTCAAGAGTACATGAGTGATTTCAACTTCCGATTCCAAAAGACTTGGAATAGAATTCTAGAACTCATAAAGCCTTCTCCCAATAATGCATTCTTGTATTATTTATGAGCCTTGAATAATGATGTAGTAGTTATGATCCAGTCCATGGGAGGGACTACACTTCCTGATGCCTAAAGTTTTAATAAGAGCTGAGAATTCTTTAATCCAAGTAGGAAGATTGCACCCAGACCTCTCATGCCTTTGTTTTCTAAACTTTCAAGTAATCAACCAACCATTTCCCCTATTCCATCAACTTCTAGCCAACCATCTATGTGATACACCAAGTTGTGACTTTACCCGCCCCTTCAAATGATCTATTTGAGGTCAAGTCACTACTACAAACTTTTGGGAATGAACTCATAGCACTCAAGAGGCAAAAATCTCAATATGTTCTCTCCTTACCAATCCCATAATCAAAAGTACAGGCTAACTACCCACCTTTTCAAGGAAATAATCAATCACAAAATCAAGTTAAAATCAAGTTTACAAATGTCAAGCCTCTGAACTTTAGGAATCCTCTTGCTGCTAGCTCTTCTAGAGCCCTTGTACCTATCTAGAATAATCTAGTTCAAGACTATGAATGGTGTTATCCTTATTCTCAACCCCACAATCAAAATCTTTTCCCAATGGAGTTCTTAGCTAGGCCCTTATGGTTCAAAGTGTATCTACTCCACCAGAGTCAATGGAAAGTTCATCTACACAGAAGCAACAGATCAACCACAGGTGCCTGAAGAAACCACTTTGTTAAATTGGCAAGTGGAAGATTTTTGTGGATTGAATACAGATTCTTCATCAGTGATGGCAAAAATACTCACTCCAAAAAGAGGGAAATGGAATCTCAACCTCCCAAAATGATCAAGCATCCACTTCACAACCTCGGCCACAAGTGGTGATTGATAAAAGAAGTGGGAAAGAAACTTAAGAAAAACACAGCTAGTCAAGATCATAAGGAAAGAAGGTTCTTCAGCATCACAATACCCAACAAGAACTTTCCAAAAGAGGATTCTAATACCCAAAGAAATGTCAAAAAGTAGGAGCAATTCCCTTCAATATTGTAGAAATAGATGAAGAAGACCAACTGAGTGTTACCATGTGGGACACACTCTCAATTCCTTCTCAAAGAAACCTTTGTTGCAAGAAGCTCAAAATTTTGTACAACCGACAAAATCATCGTCATGGGGCAACAACTACTACAAGTTTGTGTCAACCAAAAGGGAAAATTATTCCTAAGGTAAATAAACTACCACCATTCTATATTTCCCTAATCATTGGTGATCATTTGGTACATAATTGCATGATCGATTCTGGTGCCAATAGTTCAGTCATGCCCAAGAAAATTACAGACGTGCTAGGAATCCAATATACACCAGTCTCTAGAGGAGTTGTTTAATTGGATGGTATAACATTTCAAACCATCATGGAATCATCAAAGGACTCCAGCTTACTATCCATGCATGTCCCAATTTTTCATTCACACAAGACATATCGGTCATCGATCTTCCTCCTCTCTTCGCCATTTTCCTATCACGAGATTTCACTACCAAGATGGGTGGTTACCTGTCAGCTGATTGGTCACATATGATCCTTAGGACTCGATACGAAATAAAGTGACTATAAGGGAAGAACCAATTTTCATAATCATGTGGAGCCCTATACCACTAGTCCTATAAATGGGAATTATACCATTCATGATCCAAAAGGAAGAAGTTGTTGATCACGAACCAACCACTCTTGTGGAAGAGGTCCCTGATAATATGTGTTGGATGAGGTAAGTGTAGATCATCAGTATGATCCCTATGATGAGGCATTAACATAAGAAGAAGTTGGTTTGTTGTTTTAGAAGAAACGGGGTTGGGTACATATTGTATTCACAAAGAAGGTGCATCATACCACAACTTGTTAAAACCCAAAACAACTCTGAAGGAATTTGGAAACTATTTTTCGATGGCTCAAGGAGTAAGAATGGAGCAGGTGTTGGTGTTGTGTTAATTTCTCCTAAGGAGATAAGTACTTCTCATCTTTTTTACTACAATTCAATTTAGCTGCACCAACAATGTTGTCGAATATGAAGCTCTTGTGCAAGGAATTCAATTGGCTCAAAAGAAAGGGAATCAAAGCCTTGACTATTTTTGGTGATAGTGAATTGGTTGTACATCAAGTAAGAGCATGTAGTGCATCCAAAAATGATTTTCTAAGATCTTACAAGAACTGAGTTTGGGATTTGATTGAAGATTTTAAGCTTTCGAATCCATATGGTTCCTAGAAATCAAAATCAAGATGTTGATAGGCTTGCTACAGTTGGCTCACAATACAATGATGTACCTATTGATATCATGAAAGAAGAGAAAAATTATTAAAATGGTCATTTGACCTACAGTTCCTGATAATGTGGGTAGTTGGAAAGTTTTCAATAGTGATAAACAAATCATTCTTTTTCTATAAGAAGACAGAGTTTGCTGTGAAAAATCAAGATAAGTCAGAAGCATATAGTGACTAGATTATATAATTGAAAAGTAATAAGCTACCAAAAGGCTTGGTTACTCTTGAGTCCATCTTTAATTTAGATGATCAAGCTAGAAGACAAAGTGCTAACATGGTAGTCAAAGAGGATGATTTTGAAGAAGTTGAGGTAGAAAATGAAAAGTTCTAAAGATTGGAAAAGTGTGTACCCTAGAGGAGAAAAAGGATTTTGTCAAAAATTTCAAGAATATAATGATGTTTTTACATGGAGTTATAAAGATCTATGTGGCTTCGATCTAGGTTTGGCACAACATACCATCGAACTTGATCCTAATGCCAAGCTAGTCCATCAAAAACAGAGGTTGGTTAATCCCAAAATTGAGCCACTGATGAGAAAGGAGCTGACCAAGCTTATTGAGGCTTGCATCATTTTTCCAATCAAGCATTCCTCTTGGGTAGCCAAACCTAGTTCCTATGAGAAAGAAGAATGGAGAAATCCAGATTATGTGTGGACTTTAGGATTTGAATCATGCTTCATTGAAAGACCATTATCCTCTTCCATCAATGGAAAAATCCTTCAAACAAAGGGGAGAGCTCGAGGTTTTCTTTTCGATGGATATTCAAGTTATAATCAGATTCTAGTCAAAGAATCTGATCAATTCAAAATGGCAATTTCACTACTAAGTGGGGCACATATGCCTACAACAAATGTCATTTGGATTATCTAATGTTGAGCTACTTTCCAACGAGCTATGGACATGGCATTTAAGGGATTGATCAATGAAATCATCTTGGTATATCTTGATGATATAACTGTACTCCAAGCATGCAGAAGATCACATTGCACATCTAAGAAAGGTTTTCAAGAGGTGCAAGAATTTGGGGTTTCACTCAACCCTAAGAAATGCATTTTTGTGGTGCATGAGGGAAATTTTTTGGGACATATTGTTTTAAAAAGGACTTTCAATTGATCCAACTAGGATTCATTCGATTTTGTCCCTATCTCTCCCAAGTCACAAGAAAGGTCTTCAGAGTTTCTTAGGAACCATAAATTTTGTGCAAAGATTCATCCCTCAGTTCATGGCCTTGGCTAAACCATTAACAACCATGTTGAAGAAAAATATGCCATTCTCATGGATGAAGGAAGGAAAGGAGAGATTTGAAGCCATCAAGATAACCATTTCTCAAGCACCTACATGCTAGTGAATCCAAGGTTTGATAAGGATTTTATTCTCTATGATTTTTCAGGTCAAGAGAGTATTTATGGGATCCTCACTTAACAAAATGATGATCTGATGGAACAACCAATTGCTTTCTTCATCCAATCCCTAAAAGACTATGAGCTCAAATATTCATTTTTGAAAAGAAAGTCTTTGCTACCATTCGAGCTTTGAAAAAATTTAGGCACATGTTGTCCAACAACAAAATTCATTTGATGGTGTCTCATCCAGGCATTAAGGACTTTTTATTGACAAATATATGAATGAGAAATGTGTTGGATGGATTACCAAAGTGATGGAGTATGACGTGCACATCAAGGTTACTAAGCTAGTCAAAGGTAAAGGTTTGTGTCAACAACTTGCTGCAGATTTGGAATCAAAAGGTGATGAGGACATGACACTTCTAATAGTGATGAAAGAGATGATCAAGTTGACTGGTTATCAAAGATGAAGGCTTTCCTTCTCTCAGAACATTCCTATTGACATGGATAGGACTCAAAGATGAACTTTTTTCTTCAGTCTATTCCTTATGTTCTAGTAGATAATGTTATCTTTCGAGGGATTTGAATGGTGTTCTTCTTGTGCATAGGTCCAAAATAGGTAAACAAGATTTTGGAAGAATTTCACAATGGTCTATCGGAGAGGGCATTACTCTACATGAACAACTACTACAAAAATCATGAGGGTTGGCTACTATTGGCTGGATTTATTCAAAGATGCCCATCTTATGGTAAAGAAGTGCAAGGAATGTGCCTTTTTCACTGGAAAAGAAAAATTTGACAGCCCTTCCCTCCAACCAATTCAAGTTGATCAACCCTTTTTAATGGGGGTTGGATTTCATCAGAATGATTAATCCTCCATCTAGTGATGACATAAATGGGTCCTTACTAATAGACTACTTTACTCGATGGACAGAGGTGGTAGCATTGAAGGAGGGTAATGAAAAGGTTGTTCTTGATTTCCTAGAAGGCATAATGACAAGGTTCGGTCCCATTTACATTCATTTCAAACAACGCAATGGCTTTTCTTGGTCTAAAGATTGAGTGAATGGGCTGTTAAGAATGGAGTTTATCTCAAAACTTCATCCAATTACTATCCACAAGGAAATGAGTTGGCTGAGTCTAGCAACAAGAACCTCATAAGGATTATCAAACACACGATGGAAACCAATAGGAGGACTTGGCACACACAACTTAAGACTAATTTATGGGTAGATCGGATCACACCTAAAAGGGCCATCGAAATTCTCCTTTCATGCTTTGGTATATGGAAGAGAAGCAAAACTTCCGTTATCCTTGGAATTACCTTCTTTGGAGTTAGCTCATCAACTTGAGGTTATGGAGAGTGATCCTATGACAATCAAGTTTGTTGAACTCATGGAGTTAGAATAAGTATGGAACAAGGCTATGAAAATTTGGAGCAACATCAGCTCAGGTTAAGAAATATTTTAACAAGAAGGCATCTGACATGCATTTTTAAGAGGGAGATTTAGTTCTCAAATGGGATGAAGATATAGCCAAAACCAAGAAAGCATGCCAAGTTTGACGCTCTTTGGAGTGGGCCATACATTATCTAAAGTTGCAAAGAGGAAAATTTGTTTCATCTATCTAGGATAAATGGAGAAGAACTTCCCATTCATGTGAATGGGATACATCTCAAAGCTTGTTTTTGAGATATTTCTACCCCGTGGACAATTAGCTTAGGTGTTTTCCTCTTTCCTTGTTGTTGTGTGTGTTGTGTTTCATTTTTTTCTTACATAGTGTGTCAATGGTGGAATATTCAATGAAGGAAAAGGTTCAATTTTTCATAGGGTTCTCGATGAGGCCAAAATATGCCTATTAAATGTACAATAAATGATCTCATCTTACTCTCCTTTTTATTAAGTTTGATTGCATTTTTGTGACTTTTATTTGATCTTATATGAGTAAGGATGTAATTGTCTATATTTTGATCAATTGTGATTCTAACAATTAAAAACTCAAAATTCCCGACAAAGTGTGTTGGAAATTTAGTTTTGTAATAAAGCAGTTCAATCGGTTGAAGAAATGAAGGATGTAGCATTCAACATGTTTTCGGTAGTAGTTGTTCCAATATGGCTTAGTTACGGAAATTCCAAGCTAGTTCCGTAACTCCATTACACATCCACATGCTTCATCACCTAGTTATGAAACTTTCAGACTTAGTCTTAACTCCAATATCTCGGTTCTAAAATGTTCGGACTTAGTTCTAGAACTCCTGAGTATATCTCCGAAACTCTCATGGTTTTGATCTTTAACGATTTTTATGGTTCTAGAACTTCTCTGAAGTTCTAGAACCGATGGAAGTTTATCTATTCTAACCACATCCGGTGATTTAGCATCAATGACCCTTTCAATCAGGAAAGGATGAGAATATTTCTAATCAAAGATCCAGGATAGTTATCTCATAGCTATCCGATCACCACAACTGATTCAACATCTATTCGCGGGCATGATTCAATTTAATCAATCATAGAGACAACTATGATTGTAAATGTATATATAAGGACCTACAAAGTAGATAGAATATAGATATAGATATCGAATAAGTAATACAGATAGAAGAACACGAGATCCAATATGTTTTGTAATATCGAATGTTTTATTAATAAATAGTCATTCCTATTTGAGATAATTCTAAGTTTTTAAATCTTGATTCAAGGAGAAAGGGCCCACTCCCCAAGGACCAGGATATTCATCTATTTGGTATTTATATTTCCTAAGAAAATAGTTTAGATCTATTAATTTTGTATCGCTTTTAATTCTTCTAGTTAAAACTCTTGTTGTATACTTGTTCTATGGTGTCTAGTAAGATCCATATTTTTCTTGCAACCATTTTTAAGCACTCTAAGTTGTGTGTTTATTTCCAAAAAATGTGTGTTTATTTCCATTCTACAAAGTGTGTTTCCTTTTAGCAAACCTTTCAAAGGTGTGTTTCCTTTCAACAAACCTTTTAGTGTGTTTCCTTTCCGCAAAGTTTTCATAGTATGATTTAAATAAGGTTTTTACCAAGAAGTCCTTAAGACGTTGAAAAGACCCCCCAGAAAATACAAAAATACCTACGATCAACCACTAGATTGATAGGATTATTCTTGTTGAATATAGCTTTAGACACACCCTGGTTTGAATATGACATCAATAGGAAGTTGATTAAATGAAGTGAATAACAACACCCATCGTGTTCCAAGATGTTCCAAACTCAGCAGTTGCTCAAGGAGATTTCAAGATTCATCCCGGAAGGTCATATCGTGTTTGGGATGCCAACATTGAATCCATGCCCAATGGATTGTTGAAGGATACTTGGAACCATGCTTAGTAGGAAATCATCCTCAAGAGGTCACCAAAAATGTTATCTAACTTTGTACACTTAGCAAAATTGGACAACGGGGGTACATCAAACCCTAGGACCAAAAACAAAATTTTGTATGAAGCCCTCTAGGATATTACAAGTGAATTTTGCATTTAGGAGTCTTTATGGAATTCTCGAGTAGCTTCAAAGGAATCTTGATTCATTCTTCCCTCAAAGTTTTCCTAATTTTAAAAATTGACACTTGCATGGGCCAATTTCTAGTCGACACAAGAAAAAATGATCAATATTGATAATTCATTGTTTTAAGGGTCTTATTGTTCTTTTTATCCTTAGATTTCAAGAAAAGGGCTCAGGAAAGTCAAATCCAAGAGGAAAGATTAATGTTAAAAGGGTTCAAGTGAAGCTAAGATAAAATATCTTGCCAAACATCTTGGTGAGCTTCTCAAAGCTAACATTTTTGCATCATGGGGATTATGATGTCGAGATTATATTTCTAGTTCACAAGGAGCTCGACTAGTTTATAAGGCTAGGCTCAATGCAAGATATAGCTTACTTGTGGATATGGATTCATTTGCATGGAATTGAATTGACGAGAAGGATGGATCGGATCGTATAATGTGGGTGAAAGGTTCACAAGCAAAGCGGTGTTACGTAAGTGGGAGATCGAGAAATGAAGCCACGGGGAAAAGTAAAAGATCGAAGAATCTTGTTGTGATGATGAGCTCAAGTCATGAACATGGGGGCACATTAGTATGTAGGAGAAATCTCAACTGATCCTTATAATGGCTTACAAAGAACAAATCGAGCCTCAAGTTTTGAATGATAAAGAATATTTGATGGATTTCAGCTAGTAACAAAAAGGAGGTCATAGGTCGTGCTACGTTAGGTGAAATCAACACAAGTAATTCGAGCATGAAGACAATGAGGTGGCCAATATTATAATGTGGACAAGCTCGAAGTTTCAACTTCAACGTGAGCTAAAGGTAGAATAACTCAGCATGGATTTCATGTAGGTGAGTTCGAGAATTTGCCAAGAGAGCAATCATAGGGGGTTCACTTAGTAAAATTATGGTATAGCATGTTTGTTCAAAGGGTATTAAAGAATACCCTTAATTCTAGTTTTTACCTTTAATTATTCAATTGATAATACCCCTCCCATTATATTATTAGAATGAAAATACCCCCTATTTTTTCTATGTACCTTACTTACCCATTTTTCCATGACAATTTTATTTACCCCTTTTTATTTCTACCCTAATATATTAAACAAAAATATATCATATTTCTTACTCAATTTTTTTAATATGCATTTTCTCTCGAAAGATAGTTTAAATCCATTCAATACCTATTACCAATTACCTTATAAATGTTAAGATTTAATCATTTATCAATAGTTCTTCAAATAATTAAGATGGTAAAATAATATCACTTGTGTTGAAAAGCATACTCAATCCTATTTTTCTACCATCTTATTATTTCTTAGTTAAGAATCTCTTAATTAACATTTCTTTATTCAAAAAGATATTATAATTTAATTATATGACCACACTCCTTAAATTACAATCAGTAAGGTATTTAGTTATAAAAACTACGTTAAAATGCTTTAGTTATGTATTAAAATTAAACCTCCCTTTCCTTTGGCACACCTCTCTAACTGCACCCTAATACCGATTCAAAATATTAATAGATTGAACTCTTTTACCCCTCATGTCTACCAAGATATTGACTTTACTTTTATTAATTTTAATTACCTCAACATGAACTCATGTGCCAGATATTACCTAGCTAATGAACCCCTCATGAGAGCAATGAGGGCACATGCGTCTCCTGTGAGATCCGAAGAATATTGAGAGGCTCATGAGCAGCATCGTGAGTATATCGCAGAATGAATCATTCAATGCATCGACATTGTCCACAGGAATAGTGATAGATAGGTGGAGTCATGTTTGTTGATGACATAAATCCAAACCAAAGACAAGGATTTTTTGTAGCTTGTGAAGCTCATTTGATCATGGGATTGATCTTGACAGTGAGTTGAGTCACAAGATGGCATGAGGTTGGGAATGAAACTCACATGTGGTAATTTCATAGGTTGACCAAGTCGAGAAGACAAAGGAATTAGAAGCATGGCTCTACGGGGTAGGTGGATGATGTCTCATTCGATGCATGGCAAGTGAGGTGTTTCGGAGAGATCGAGGGTCAACTTGACATGGCCAAAATATGGGAGAGATGACAGTTTCTTGAGATGGTGAGCTCATATAGTTCGTGATGTTGGAAGGTGAAGTGAGCAATGTTTTCTAGAACATTGATGTGAGAGCTTGCATTCAATCAAGTTCCATGGCAAAGAGCTTTAGCTCAAGGAGACTCTCAAGGAAGGTTGACCAGGCCTACGAGAAGGATGTATTTGGCTCTGTTGAGCAAGAAAAATGGCTCGATCGCGTGAGCCTTCTAACAATGTCAATGGGAAATATATGATTTTGGCTCGGGATGGAGCTCACCTCGAAGTGTTGAGGCAGATCATAGGGATCAATATCGGTGAAGGTCTCTAAGCTCACTAAGAAAGGCATTTAGTTTAGACGGATCGATCTTGAAAATGAAATTGAGTTGCATTAGTCCCGACCGATTCTGGGAATGGTAGTAATTATTTCGACCTAACAGAGTTACATCGAGCTACTTGGTGGAACATTGTCAAGTCATGAGTTGAGATATTTTCGTGGAGATCGCATGGCACGGATTAGTAGGAAGCTCATGATAAATTTATTGGTGGAAAATTTCCGAATCGAGTAATTCACTAAGGGAGGAAGGAATGAAACTCGATAAAACTCAAGTCAAACACATCTTGGGAGCATTATCTCCCTTTCTCGATTGAGCTAAGTCATGACCATACGGGAATTTTTCGGTCTATTACCATTCAAGTGGGTGAAATGGTGCCTAATTTCTACATTCCAATAATTGGCATGGGGATTTTGATCATGTTATGGAAAAGTGGGGATCGAGAGCTAACTCGATGAGTTGGATCATAGGAAAAATGGCATCAAAAATATGGACTCCCACTCTAAGCTTAGTATGAAAAACAAAGGTCAATATTTGAAGCCCGATGAGCCAACTTGGGATTTCATGGGCTCAATTTCCAATTTGAACGACGAGTTGGCAGAGATAAGACAGGTGCTCTAAGTTGGTTTCTCAACCAATAGGATGATTTCCGAATTAAGCCGGGCACATCGCATACTCATGGCATAGTCATTAGTGAGTTGTTGGCGGTTGGAGTGGAATACGGAACATGCTTGAGCTAGTTGGCTAAATAAACGGGTGAACCGTTGAGGCGGTTGGGCCCACAAAATATGTAATGTGGGCTCGGTAGTTAACATGATGTCACAAGATACAAAGAGCTTGACATGATGTGGTAAGAGATGTAATACGACGGGAAAGATTCATGCAACAAATGGGGAGTCGTTGACATGAGCTAATTAGGAACTCGATGGCATCGAGAAAGAAGGAAACCATGGTGATTTGTTACAAAGATACCATGGAAAATGATAGAGCTCAAGATGCTCAGGAAATAGAGGTGATGAAGAAATTTTTGAGGGGATTTTAAAGGCGGGTTTTGAAATGCCAGGAAACCATGGTCAAATTGTTGGTGAAGGAGTGTAATTTAGAGTCCTCCAACAAATGGAATCGGCCTCGACTGATGGTGCACTATAACATAACAAGGAACTCACCACATAAAGAAAAGTGCTCACCCAATGAAAAATGAGTACATTGCACAAACCCAAATTTCTAGCGAGCCGGCTAGTGAGCCATTTATCAAAGCACTACACTAAGACCTCCTCGACACAATTTTAACTCATGGGTCCCACTAATGAACTAAGATATAATCCAAAAGGATGTGATGCCTTAAAAATATTTTTTTATTAAAATATTTCATTTAAAATATTATTTTTATTTTTATTTCAATGGTGCATAAACTCAAATGGTTGACTTTACAGGCATGATGGATGAATGTAGTTAATGATGTATTGGGCCCGAGAATTTAGGATTTCTCCCTCTTTCTCTTTAGTTGGATTTTCTATAAATGTAAATGAGGAATTCATTCCAAAGGGTTGGAATTTTTAGTATTCCTCTCTCTTCTACAAGCTAGTCTATTGTGGATTGTGGGGACTTTCAAGCCTCTTTTCCAATATTGTAATGGAAAACTTTTCCTCTTCCTCATGTAATGATGCATTGTGCATGTGATTGAAGTAATAAAATTGTGTTCTGTGACTAATTATTGGTCCTTTCATCATTCTAGCTACTTCTTTGTGCCTTTCTCATGTATGCAGGTATACTATGTAACTTCAAGTTTCCATTACAGGTTTTGGAAGTTTTGTGCTTATCTAAGAGTGAAGATTTGTATGTGGTTAAGTTTTGGTGCTTGTTCATCCTTCTCATTTTCATCTTCCTTCACTGGAAAACTAAAAACTTGTCTAGCAAGACCCTTTCTTGGTGCATCAACACTTCTAGAATAGGTTTTGCTTCTTGTAAATCTCTCTCCTAAATCCTATGAATATTTTAGTATAGGTCTAGTTAGTTGTTTTATTACATTAGAAGTAGTGTTGTGTTTAGTTTATGAAGAGGAATCCGTCCTTCTCAAAGGTTCACCTCGAGCCAAGTCCCACAACTTGAGAGGTGATCCCATGTTTCCCAATCACACCAAATTTCATACTCATCTCTTTTCCATTCGAAGGGTGTAGTAATTTGGTGATAATATTTACTCGGCCACTAGATGCATGTGCATAGTCGGTTGGGTGTCATGAGATTTCATTTGTAAAATATAGCAATGGATAACCTTACACTGACTCAAATTGGACTATTCGAACTTTTGAAAACAATAGGACAATGAGAGGACTGAATTAAGAGGGATAAAACTAAGAAAATATTTCATAGAGAGGGTACCAACAAAGAGGTTTAGGATTAGATGAGATATTTCAAGGTACCACGGAGACTAAAAATCACACGGAAAACTTATACCATTTTTGCTCTCAAGACTCTTAAGGGACTACGCCTGGACAAAGTAGCCTAAAAGAATCTGCACCATAGGGCACCAAAATGAATCCTCCCTAAGTGTTTACCAGGCCATCCCGATGTGTGTACGCAATCGGTTCGAGCCACAAGCTTCTCGTTTTCAAAATATAACAATGCACAACCTTACACTGACTCAAACTAGACTATTTGACACTTTTACAAATAATATGACAACAAGAGGACCAAATTGAGATGGAGTAAATGAAGAAAATATTTCATATAAGGTACTAATGTGGATGTGTAGAATTAGAAGATACCTTTCAAGGTTCCACGAGACCGATAAATCACCCGAAGAACTTATAACATTTTTAGCTCTCGGTCTCTTAAGAGACTACGCCCGACCGAAGTAGCAGCAGAAGCACCGAGACCATAGGGATCTAAAACAAAGCCTTTCCCACCTTTTACCTAGCCATCCCGATGCATGTGTGCATTCGGTTTAGTGCCACAAGCTTACATTTACAAGATATAGCATTGGATAGCCTTGCATTAGAGTTTGAGTAAAAGCTAATGTTTACTTTGATTCTCATCACTTTTTCTCTCACTTTTTTTCTCTCTCTCTCCCCCTCTCTTTATCTATCTCTCTATCTCTATCTTGCTTTCTATTACTTTATCTCCCACTTTTTGGTTATAAATTTGTACTTTTGGTAAATATATGATTAACTAAAATTAGGAAACTAAGGGGAAGTATATCCAATAGTTAATCTAAATAGGAGGACATAAAACGCTATGTAAATGCAATAAATAATCTAAAGACAATAAATAATTATGTAAGTAAATTAATCTAAATGTAATAAAACCCTAAATGACAAGAGGAAGGTAAAGAATGACTTAGCTAATTACGTGAAGTCTATCGTAGATTGTATTAGGTCCGAAACTGGAAATTGGCTGTGTAGATGACCACTCATGAACTTGGTGAAGGGTAGATCTAGACTACCTAAGATGACACGGGAAATTTGGAAGGTACTAGGGTACCCGGGGTGCCTGGTTTGGACTATGGGTTCTTTGACCTATTCATAAACCCGAAAATTGTGTTCAACAGTGTCGTAACTAGGTTTGAAACTTTTTCTATTTGTCGACCGGATTCCCCTGGATGAACCGAATGACACCCTACATAAGAAGAAGAAAAGGGGTCGAATGACTTCATCCACTAAATCGGTGGACTTATTGTTGATAACTACACTACATTACGGATCCTGATGTAGTTCTGGTTAGTGTGTGCATACGGTGCCCTAGATGCTCTCATAGCACACACTTTGTGTAGTAGTGAGCTATGATAGCTATAGAATATGTAGAATAGAATAGATAAAATCCCTCCCTCCTATGTGAATGGATGTGATGTAGAATTTGCTAGCTAGAATGTATGGAACTATGTGGATGAAGATGGTGCAATAGATGCAGCCCTAGATGGAGTGATAGTAGTGATAGAATGCAAAGACCTAGGACCCTCAATATGGTCTTATAAGCTTTATATTTATAGGGCTCTCAAGTATACTTTCACAATTAATCCCAACAATGCCAACCGAGGAAAAGATAAAGGAGACCAACGGCTAAAAGTGACCTAAAAATGAGTGAAAGAGGCTAAGCATAAATCAAG
Source organism: Taxus wallichiana var. yunnanensis (assembly GCA_018340775.1). Taxonomy (NCBI): domain Eukaryota; kingdom Viridiplantae; phylum Streptophyta; class Pinopsida; order Cupressales; family Taxaceae; genus Taxus; species Taxus wallichiana. Next base: position 879,330,518 of record CM031242.1, read on the forward strand.
GTGCCAAGGGGACCAGGGCACCCGGGTGCCTCATAATTGGCTAGGGCACCGAGGATTAGGGCTAGAATATATGGGAAGTTGTAAAATGAGGTGATAAGTATCGCAAATAAATGGGAAAGATGTAGTAAAACATAAAACAAAGATGGAAAAAGGGTGGATTAATTAGTACTTTGTAAACTTGAGAACCTTCTAAATAATAGTATAAGACCGAGCCAAATATGTCTAAAATACATGATTTTATGTCTACATTTTTCCCCCACTTTATGTTGTGGAGCGAACAGATCCATAACATAAAGTAGTCGAGAAGAAACCTACCTAGAATCCATGCAGAGTGTAGAAGAAAACACGCTGATGGACTAGACTTCGAATGTGGGGGGAGTGTGGATTCTAAAGATGAAAAATGTAAAAAGAAGTGATGAGAGTGCACCAAGGGCAAAACGTGTGTGTGGCTCTTTGCAATGTAAAGGCAAGTTCCTATATCGGTGTGTTATCATTTTTGTTTTCGTCATTGTTTTTTTCCCCGATTTGATTGCTTGTTTCTCATAATGACAGGACTGCGAAGGATAAAACACACAAGTAGTCAAATATGTATGTATGGAAATGTGTAAAATACATGAAATGTTAAGTACGCTAGAATATAAAATAGAAAAAATGGAACATGTACACCTAATCCATGTCGAGAAAAAGGGTGTAGAAGGATATCATGTAGCTATTGTGTGAGTTTTTGGGTGATCTCATGCCACCCCTCGGTTGAAGAAGTGTAGGGAGGAAATGCTCTATGTTCTCTAACTCTAACTCCCTTCGCTGCAATTTTTTTTTGAAGAGATCTTTGTAATGGTTTTTGGCCAATCCTATGCCACTTGACAGAAAAGTGTAGAGAGGCCACCCACTCAGTAACCCCCGATCCTATAAATTCTGCTGAATTTCCAGAGGACACCATGTCTTGCTATGGCCATTGTGTATGGAGTTCAACCTGATTTGAACTCACTCACTCTATCTAAACTTGTGTAGATATGATGTGTTATTATAAAACCCATAATGATTCCCTCTCTTAGGGGGTGCATTCTACTACCCCAAGTAGAATGTGGCCCAAAAGAGGACAAAACATACTCGACCTTATAACCAACTCAGCCTTATATGGAGGAAAGGGAAAGTGCTTGGTAGATACCAAGGCACACACAAAAGGGGATGGCTAGTCAAAACAAGTGTTAGTTTGCAAGACCATGCATGAAATTGGTAAAATTGCAAAGTATAGAAAAAAACACCAAGCACGAAGTGTGTAAACACACAAGAAGACAAAATAGAACACACAAAGGGGTTTCAAACATGGGACATCACTCATGATGTTGCAAGACATGCAAGGCCATCATGGCTGCAAATAATAGACAAGTGTTAAGACAAACACATGTCAAAGCCAACATATAACATATAGTAGCAATCAAAGGAGACAAATAGAAATACAAGTAGTCGTAGAAACATAGAATCTTGTAAAAAAGTGTTGCATATGCGACACCCATTAAAGATGTTAGGATGATAAAAAATATGTCAAAAACGTGTATGAGAAAGTAGTAAAAGATGCTAAATACAAAATCAAACAATAGCACCTACATATGACGAGTGTGAATGCCCCCAACAACTAGTATAGTAAAAGTAGAAGGTGAGCATCCATGCTACATCGAAATGTATTGTATATGGGATCAAACTAAACAAATACATGAACACACATGTATGTATGATAATGATATATAGGAAAGAAAGCTAACATGTGTAATAGAATTAACATGTAAAACATGAGTAATCAAAAATAAATGCTACCAAGACAATGGAGTATATTGTGGATGGATGGAATGTAATGATAGGAGCAACGTGCCCCCAAGTGTATGGAAGTGTATGTAGTGAGGTTCATTTGTTGTGCCCTCGTAATCAAGAATGAACCATAAAAATGAAAGTGCGTCATCGTGAAATGGTTAAGTAGTGTTGGTTGTGTCTAGTGCGCTGCGATGAGTGTATGTATATGATGGTGATTAAAAGTGACATGGGAAGATGATGCATGTGGAATCTATAAGCGAAAGTATATACCACAAATTTTTTGAATGGAAGAGTGATGATATATCCCTAAGTGTATATCACTAGAGAAGAGGTGTATGGCAAGGAGACGTATGGAAAGATAAGTGTGGACCCTATAGCCTAAGTGTATACCACAACATGTAGAATTGAGTGATGATTTATCCCTAAGCGTATATCACTACATGATGGATGAAGAAGATGAGGATCCCACCTATAGTGTATGTTAGTGCAAGATGGGTGATGAGGGTGTAGGAGTTGTATCAATCGTATAGTAGTAGGTGGTGGACAATGGTAGGTGGTGATTTATCACTAAGTGTAGACCATTATGTAATGGACGAGAGTAAGGTGGCGAGTTAGCCTAAAGCATATAGCACTAGGTTATAAATGAGGCAAGGATGGTGATTTATCCTAAAGCATATACCAATAAGTGATGAATAAGGTGAGGGTGGTGATGTAAGGAAATAAGGGATAAAATATGTAGAACAATCCCTCACGTAATCGCATGAATAAGAGAAACTAATATGCAAAAATATAATAAATCTAAAATAAAAGTGTAGAATAAAAAGAACACAACACAAAGAGATAGTATTTAACGTGGTTCACCCAATTTGGGCTATGTCCACCAAGAATCACTTGCTCATATTATATTACAAGCCACTAATCCCTCAATACAATAACAAGATCTCGCTTTAGAGCTATGCTCAACAAACTCTCTGAGAATTCACACTGAATTCACACACATCTACAATGTGTATGTCTCACCTATCAAAAGTACATTAATAGGCAAATTCTTAAGTATTTTACAATCCCGTGGTACAAAAACCATGGGCCAAAACCATCCCAAAACCTATGGGTCAAACATCCCGCCCATATGAGAAGAGCACATTTCCCAAGATAACGGTCATGTTTTTCGAGGCCAAAAACATTTCTCGGGGCTACGCCCCCAAACCTTGGCGAGACAATCTGTGGAAAGTGTACAATAATTTTATCGTACAGTCTTCAACACTTCCACACATAAAAACAAGCTCCACACTATAACAAGTGATTTAACCTAAAGTGTATACCACTAAGTGATGAGCGGGATCAATGATGATGTAATACAATGTTGTAAGATGATATGGTAGAATAATTGATGATAGGGTGTAAGATGATGATGATGATTTAGCCTAAGGTGTATACCACTACATGATGATTAAGGGTGTGAAAATGCGGTGGAATAATGTGGGATTGAGACAATTATATGATTATAGGATAAGAGGTGAGAGAATGTAAGAGGATGATGTAGAAGTGATGAAAAGAGTGGTTATTTAACCTATGGTGTATACCACTATGTGATGATAGGTGTGAGTGACGATATATCCTAGAGTTCTGGTCACTAGTCCAATGAATGTGGTATGATGACATGTCACATATAGGGAAGGTCCATTTGATTAGTAAACCCTCGATAGTCGAGTATGGACCGAGGAACTAGAGTGCATCATAGGGTGGTGAGTGCAACAAATAGTACAAATGACTAAGATAAGGAAATGCAAAGTGTGTAGGCAATGCAATGTAGAATTTATAAGGGACATGAAATGTAAGGTAATAAATGTGCAGATAGAAATATAATGTGTGATGATAAGATAGAAAACTAGACCCAAATGTAAGGAACATAGCAGGTAGAATATGGAAGATGTGGTAATAGTAAAAGAATAATGGAATAATGATGAATAAACTAGAATCCTGCCTAATAAAATCTAGTGTAGCATGTAGAATGGGTAAGGTGTATAAAGGAAACATGTAGATGTAGGTGGTATATGTGGTGATGTCATAGAAAAACTAGACCCCTATATAATAAGACCTAGCTTAAATAATAGTTGTATGTATATGAACTAGACTCATGTAAAATGACGACTAGTGTAGTATGCCTAGGATGAATGATGTAGAAATGACTAAGAGATGAGGGATGTATGAGATGTAGGCTATGTACAATAATGATAAATGTGTGGTGTATGTGATAGAACGTAAATGTGTAGAATCTAGAGTGCAATGTGTGGGGTTCATTGAATTGGTAATCCCTCAACAATCCAATGTGAATTGAAGCACTAGGGTGCATCATCGGGTGATGAAGGTGTTAAAATGTGTGGGATAAAAGGGGAGTGAGATGTAAGATGCAGTAAGTATGCTAAATGAGGGAAAAGGAGGGGGGGTGATGTATAATGTGCTATGCCCCCAGTGTGTATGGAAGTATGGGTCAACCAATAAGGTTTAGGGATGGGGTTTGCTGGTTGGTGGCAAGGATGATGACACTTTAGGACAATGATCAAGCAAAGGTGGTATGTGAGATAACCACTCCATAAGGGAATGTAATTGATATGTATGTGATGGGTATATGTAAGACCAATATCGAGGTGTAGTAAAGTGTGTAGGTGATGGTGAGTGAGGCAGGATTGTGCATGTAGAGGTAGACGACCCACATGGAATAAAGTGAGGTGGCGATCATCGGTGAGAGGAAATAGTATTTTGAGGAATGGACCAATGATAATGTGTAGGACTAGTAGAATGGGTGGGCTATGTATGCGGTGTTTGAATAGGATAATTAGGATTCGAGGGTATTTTAATCATCATAGAATGTGACGTGTTTAGAGAGGTAGATGAAACACAAAACAGGTTTAGGAGGAGAGACCAATAATGGGGTGGAAGGAGGGTTGATGGAAAATTATGTCGAAAATCATCAGCAAGATATGTAAAGGAGGTGATGTAATGAACAGGTAAATCATAGAACCAACACATGGCATATTCCTGGAGACTATGAGGAAAATGTTTGGCTAATAAGAGGTGATTGTTAGCAAAATCGATACAAACAACATCAAACGCATACGAAGATGCTCATGCGGTCACTTGTGTCCATTAAAAATAGTTGATTTCAAGGTGAAAAGATTAGGGTAAAGATGGTAAGTAGAAATAAGAGGTGAGAATGGAGTATGCAACAACAAGGTAGAATCTAAAGAGGGAGGTGTGGTGGCCTATTGCAACATGTAAACTTGAGCTTGGAGATTGTGATATAAGGAGGTTAAATCCTAATTGCCAATAGAGGATGTTTGTCGTTGATGTGATACCAAAGGAGGGGTAAAGTGATTAGTGGGAGTGGGAACCAAAACCAAAACAATAGAAATGGGTGGAAGCGTAGATGTGGGAGGTTGGGTGGGCAAGGCTATAGAAGGGTTGAGCTCAAATGCAAGGTTAGTGGCCTCTTCACGAGCTACATGCAAAAGTAAATCTAAATCCTATGGGCATTTAGCAAGGTGATCGTTGATGGCTTTAAGGTGGGCTTCCATAAATTCCTCATGAGTTTGGGCCATGGGAAAAGGGGAACTACCCCTCGAAGGTGTGATAAGAAAATTTCAGGTTCACCAAAATGATTAACTAAAATTGGGAAACTAAGGGGAAGTATATCCAATAGTTAATCTAAATAGGAGGACATAAAATGCTATGGAAATGTAGTAAATAATCTAAAGACAGTAAATAATGATGTAAGTAAATTAATATAAATGTAATAAAACCCTAAATGACAAGAGGAAGGTAAAGAATGACTTAGCTGATTAAAGAAGTTTGTCGTAGGTTGTCACAGTCTAAAACTAGAAACTAGTTGTGTATATGACCATTTAGGAACTTTGCGAAGGGTAGATATGGACTATCCCGATGACACAAGCACATGGGAAGGTATTGGGGCACCCCGGGTGCTCTGGTTTGGATTTTGGGCACCAAAAATCTTAACAATGAACTCAATGGCTTGAATCAACAATCCTCTGCTCACCAAAAATCTTAACAACAAACTCAATGGCTTAAACCAAGAACATTGCAAACTGAAGCACACTTGAAAAGAATATACTCACACTCTATATATGCCACCACATCTACTATGCAACATCATCATTGGTGATGACGAGAGGCCGTTGATTGACCTCCAACCTTCGATGCCTCCTACCTCCTGCCTATTGTACTGTTGCTAACTCAGTCAAATTTGACTATGAGGCTCGATTACATTCCTTATCCAAACGTCATATTCCACCAAAAATGCATTCGTAAGATTGTTTTTGTTTTACAACTCGACAATAATGGCTCTAATGATACCACTATATTGACGATAATAAAATCCAATTAAATATTGGATTTACATGACTTAAGGTGACAAAGATGACAACAAAATTCTAATGGTAGCAATAAAAACTCAATTACAAACAATAAAAAATGTTATTATTGAAACTCTAAGTAACAATTATACACAAACACATGACATAATCTCATTGAGATATGAAATAACACAAAAATATAACTACACAAGTCCTAAACATAGAATTCTCTTAACAAAGATAAATTAAGAGCTTTAGGATTTAACTAAGCATGACATTCTATAGAACTTCAACAATAGACATGAATAAATTGATAAAAACAATCCCTCGACTAGACTCATGATACACACCTTTTCAAAATGCATATAAAACTGATGCTAAGTCAAGATGAGACAATCGAGACTCACAAAGAAGGCTAGATTGGGAGCCCATGTTAAGTGTCCAACATGCAATGCTTCTCTACCAGAAATATGCATCTACATGCAGAGTAGCAGTTGGGGATGCATGGCTTTTACTTTGATTTCTAAAATTTTGTGATCAATGCAAATGTTTCATGTACAACCAAAAACTGTGTTTTCATCTTGATGAAACCGAACATGAGTATCTCATTAGGAGTTATGGTACTCTACTTGTTGGAATTTGTAAAAACTTGCTCTTTTGCTTTTCCCAGTCATCTATCCCCCACACACAAAGTTGTGTATCTGCTCCTCATCAACGAAAAGTCTCAATGATTACAAAATTGCTAGATCATTGAATGGGATTCAATGCAAAATGCAAAAACCATTGCATACAACTAGCACAATATGCATGCAGATATCTCCTGAGCACGAAAGATGAGGGAAGTGGCACTTTCCAACAACGTGACATATAAGAAAACCAACCACACATATTATTAAATTAAATCAACTTGGTTATCCTTTATGACTGTGCAGATCTGTATTTGAACGGTGATTTGGACTTGGATAACAATCGATACGACACTTGCATCTATCTCAAAAATAATTTGATAGGAAATCATGACTCATTTATATCCTGACGTTTGAGATCAGATGCAAATCTAGCCATGAACAAGATGGGCGTCTCTTTCTTCCAAAATAGAGCAGTCTCAATAGTTCCAATGTAAACAAAAAATTGTTGAGAAATACATACAACAGGAAACAATGATGAAGGCTGCTACAGGATGGAGCTCGTGGTACTTCCTTGCACACTCCAGTGTCCACTTGATAGGAAATGACCACACCTTCAGACGATGTCAGTTCTCTTGAATGGATAAAAGCTAAGAATGACAACAGGGATCTATGCAGACTCCCCAATCATGAGCTTATAAACGACTCTCATGGCAAAGGATCACAACGCTCTTCATCACAAGAGATCAAAAAACACTCTGATACCAAATATTGATTTTGATCGGGAATGAAAGCATTTTACACACGAAAATATAATATTAGTGTATATTACATAAAGCATTTGGCTATTATATAGCCATTACAACAACATAATATCTTCCTACTAAATAGGAAGACTATAACAAATAACTCATTTAAAAAATATACAGGTGTAACAAATTACCCACTTACCTAGGTAACATAACAACCTAATAAGTGTTATTTAAAACACAATAAAAATAAGTAGCTCATATAATGTGAGAACTAATAGATAATTTCCTAGCACAAAACTCAACTGTAGTTGAACCTATAAATGCATACAATTTTTTTGTCAAAACTTAATGTATAATTTTTCAACATGTATAAGACCATGCTAATGAAACTATTTACATGTACACACACTTACTGTAATCTCTCGGTCACACTGAATTTTCATCTCATGCTCAACTAAGTTAATGAGAGCTACTGAATCATGAACCGGGGTGTCAAAATGATGAGATCGAGGATTCCATGCCCTCGAAGTAAAAATGGAAGGGGTTTAACCCTACAAACACATAAGATTACAAAATCAAACATAAAAATTAGCTTATATAACTATATTAACAATAAAATTTTTGAATGCAAATCTAAACATTTACACCAAGTACATGTATGTGTAATGACAATATTTTAACTAATTTTTTTTTTAATATTGGTAAATAGTTTTTTGAAAGGGACTATACCCTTGTGTACAAAAGGAGGCCTAAAAGCCTGAATAAGAGAGAGGAGCAGAGAAGCTGTATCAAAGCACAAAAGTTACAGCAAAGAACACCGAAGCCTAGAAACAGCAACACAAACGAGACTTAACAGCAAAACAACGGCAACAAAACTAATTTTAACTAATATTTTAACTGATTTTATCAATATAAAACTATTTTTTTTACCACGCCACGCCTATGCATTATATGTACAAGGACACTACTCATGTCCCCAAGTAACTCCTGCATATACACAATGCAGTCATGTTGATTATCTACATGATGCTACAATGAAGGAAATTATTAAAATAATTGAACATAATATGAATTACATGAGCTATTTAATGAAAATACATAGTTTGTATACCTCGATTGAGTTGTTACACGATGAAATCGCAGCGACAACACCTTTCTCTACTCCTCATAGAGATGGTGGTGTGTCTTGTGAGGTCATCAAATTTATAAAAATATATCACGTCAAGTTAGTTGAGCATATATAATATATATACAAGAACATACATATATAGACATATATTTGAGTGAAAGTTATATATATTTACATACGTGAAAATTTTACACAATTAACATTCTAAATTACCTATGTGAATGTATACATAGCCATGGTGCTCACAACCTGTGGTTGGGATGATGATGTCCCTCTTGTGTTCTGTAATATTAATGCATACATGTACATATGTATGTGTAAGTTAATAAATTTGACCAAGTTCAAATACAATTATTTTAAAAATTTAACATATATAAGTAAATCAAGTACTCATATATTTTTGTAACATGTAATAAAATTTACCCGTCAAGGTGTCATCGATGTTTGAAATCCAAATGTATCACTCAAAAAGTATCATACATAGCCACATTATCATGTGTACCACCGATGACAACTCCACCAACACCAGTCTGCATGAAACTATCATTCTCATTAGGTCCCATGCATATACTACTATAGTATAATATGTGTAAAGACGGTACCTCATGCTACTACTACCTAGAGGAATACTCTATCTACCTCCACCAATAGTGGTATCAGAAATATCCCTCGTATGTTGGACAAGGGTATCAGAAATCACTTGAAGTGCATGCAATGTATCAATCAGACTTGTCTTCTTCACTGCTATAGGGATAGTCTTAAGATGAGGGGGATTTTTTTCGAGGACTCTAACATGCTGAATATGATCATGTTGTACACCTGGTCTCTCCTCTGAGCCTTTTCCTTGAAATTGAAACTCAAACCAGTCAAAATAGTTCAGGATCTCGTTGAGGATAAAATCGCAATAGAGTTTCCTCAAAAAGTATAGCGGAATGCTATTGTTATTGCAAGGTGGAATAGTAAATACCATCCACCATCGGTCCTAAAAAGTATTTTTATCGGATCATTATTGCACCAGTGGATTGGAAATCATTTGCATGACAACAAAATAGGAAAATTGGTTCTAGGGTCATGAATAATGCACATATGAGGTCTTTTGTAATTTGTTTTTACAGCTACATATGATAATTTATTAGTATAATATTCCCTACAATTATCTCTATAAGATTTCCAATGATCAATTTGACTTGTTGTGATGTCAACCTGAGCCAATAATGCCTCCAATGTGTTTGCAAGTGAGGCACGGTGAGGGTTTGTGGAATGGTGATCCCTCATTGTTTTAATTAATTTATTAATTTCAATCTTATTCTCCATTATATGGGATGCTAAATCCTCCTGACTACTTGGAGGATTTTCATCAATTGTAGGATAGGTAGGAGGGTTGAGAGAATTTGCAAGGTTTTATTGTGGTTGTTGTGGAAGTGTAACAATAAAAAACATGTATTTAATTAAAATCTATAATATAATTACCAAATTTCAATGCAATTCAAAAAATAAATTCCTACCTCTTCTCTGTGGCACCATCTTTGATTCCACCTCAATCCAACCTTCATAGGGATCTGTAGATGATTTTGGGAGCTAAATGGTTGAAAATGAAATGCGACTATAGAATTTTCTGGAGAATTTGCATTTGGGGAAAATGAAAATGTGGAAGGTATTTCATTTTTTATATAGATTATGGTAACGTGTAAGCATTATAACGCGTACACATTTTAGGTTTGGGAAATACCGAACCAATAAAAATAAAACACGCACGCATTATTTAAAAATAGGTACACAATTTTTCGTAAATTTGGATTTTTGTCCGCTTTTTGGTCCCCCAGATTGGTGCACTTATCCCCTTAATTTTTCATTATATCAAGAGAAGAGGAGAGAAACTATCTGAACATCTCAATTTTTTCATGTGAAAGTGGCTTAGTGAAAATATTTTCTCATTGTTCATATGTTGGGAAAAATTAGAATGAATATAGTTCCGTGAAACATGATTACATATGAAATTTACTCATACCTCTATGTTCTTCTTCCTCTCATGGAACACTGGATTGTGAATAATTTTAGAACACCTTTGTTGTCAACATACAAGGCAATATATTTATCTTGTGGTAGTATAATTCCATCAAGTATGTGACGGTGCCATATCACTTCACAAACATCTCCACCGTAGCACAATATTTAGATTCTATAGAAGATTGAGAAATAAAGTTTGTTTTCTTGCTTCCCGACGATATTGAACCAAATCCCAAAAAGAAAACAAGTTGAGAAGTAGATTTCTTGTCATAAACATTACCTACATGATCTAAATCCGAATATCCTGTCAAGAAGAATTGATATTCTTATTATATTCTAGCCCAAAATATATAATGCCCTTGAGATATCTCGGGATGCACCTTGTTGTTTTCCAATGAAAAACTCTAGGTTCCTACATAAACCATGAAAGATAGTTGACTACAAAGTTGATATCTATCCTAGTATAGGCTAGGTAAATAATACTCTTGATTAACTATCAATAAAGAGTTGTATTTACCATCAGAGATGGATTTTTATGAGACAATTGAAGTATTATCTCCATAGTTGTGGCGGCGAATTGTGCGAGTCCATCATCTAAAGCATGTTCTTGGCATATTTCAATTGAGAAACAAAGATATAATTATCCTTTTACCACACTTACAAGTGAAGACAATATTGCATCAATCCAACATGTTTCATGTCAAATGATCGATTAATATTTTTATTTCTTTCATCAATCATCTTCACCATGCTTCTAGTGATGACTAGATCATTGACATACAAAAAAATGAAAATCTCCCCTCCTTGCTTCGGAGGTAGATATTGGGATCATAATAATTCCTCTAGAATCCGTGTTGAATGAGATGTTCATCAATCTTGATATACCATGCCCAAAGAGGTTGCTTAAGATCATACAATGATTTGATGAGTCTACATACCTTTTCTTCTTTTCCAGGTATGATAAAACCTTCTAGTTGAGTCATGTAGACATCTACTTATAATTATCCATTAAGAATGGAACTTTTCACATCCATCTGGTGAGATTTCCATCCAAACTGTGTAGTTGAGAAAAGATCATCATGATCATCTTCATCTTAGTTGTGGTAGAAAATGTCTCCTCATAGTATATGCCATCCTTCCGAGCATGCCCCTTTGCTACTAGTCTCACCTTGTACTTGTCTATGGTCACATTTACTTTGTACTTTGTTTTGAAATCCATCTCGCATCCAACGGGATTATTTCTTAGTAGAATATAAATAAGAGTCCATGTGTTATTATTCATCACCAACGATACCCAACATCCATGACATCTTTCCAAGATTTAGACTATAGGGATTCTTAAGTTTGTAGATGGATAGACATATTTAACAAATTGACTCATTAAGGAAATCTCTTCATGAGCTTTGTTGCGAGTCCGTGTTCTAGAGTGGATATGTTTTGATTACCATCCAATTTTTCATATCGAATCATGTTAGTATACCATTTAGGCATACATTGATATATTCATGTGGGTTGTGGTTCTAAAAAATAATAATCATCATCATTTTCATCATCACTTGGTACATTATATTTTGTTTTCACAATAGGGGTGATTTAAACATCTGACAATTTTTTAGAAGGATCCTCATATTCTTTCTTATCAAAAAGTACACATCCCTGCTGGTGTAAACTTTCATGGTCTTCGAATCCATCAGTATGTATCTAATATCTTCTTCACTATATCTAGTGAAGATGTATTTTTCTTCTTTCATGTCTAGCTTCTTTATCTTCAACTTAGGATTGAGAATTCTTGTTTTGAAAGTAAATACTTTGAGGTGTGCAATTGATGGTTTCTATTCTGACCATGCCTCATGTGGTGTTACTCCATCAAGAGAAATAGTGGGCACTTTGTTTTACAGATACACCGCAGCCTTCACTACTTTTACCCAAAATGTTTTCGCTAGTCCTGAATCATCGATCATACATCACACAATCTCCATGATAGTATGATTCCTTCTCTCAACAACATGTACAATTTTTATTGATACTCACCCTTCTACATGTATGATTTTTATTCATTTTTAAACATCAAGCATGTACATCACATCTATAATTATATGCACAAACATATCAACTAAATTTTATTTAACATCTATTACTATGAAAAGGAATATAGTTGCAATAGGATTTAAAATACAAAATAAAATTTAGATATGGTGATGTTGTGTTGTGTCTAAAAATATAAGAACAAAAACACAATAACAATTTAAATTATTAAAAAGAACTCATCAATGAAGGAAAGTTTAATAAGATAGGAACAATACTTACTGGTCTAAATATTTCACAACCAAAAAGGTAAGCAATAACCAGGAGTGCATTACTTGATCCCCCAGGCTAACAAAATTAGTTTATAAATAAACAAAATCTTATCTTATAATATAGGAATGGTAATAAATTTGAAACAAATAGGTATTATGAAGGAAAATATATGCAAAAAATATCTTGAAAAATGTATTCAAAACCCTAAAAAAATATGCCCACCATATTTTACAAATCCATAGAAGAAGAATAGTTCTATATAAATGAAGTTTACATATATTACAGGTTGATAATGATGGAAAATCTATCCACCACTATAGGAAATTATATTCATGAACCATTTGATAGCTTATCAAAGCTAAAACATTGACTAAGATGTTAAATATATAATTCATACTTGATAATTTAGTTTCTAATCAAGATAGGATTTAAATTATTGTGAATGATCAAGGAAGCCAAAATACTCCCTCCATGGATATTTTCAATCATGGTTAGACATCATGGTCAAACTCATCCTTTGAAATCTATTTGGTAACATGGTATAGAAAAAATTTGTAGATGGTAGAAGCATAAGGAAAAAGAGAAAAAGTTCAAGAAGGTTTTAGGCCGAAGCATTCCGCTATCAATCGAGTGTATCACTCTTACGCACCTGATCTAAAATTTATGGGATGATCAATTATAGGAATCTTTATATTACTTTATTGACTTCAAAAATAAATTTGATATAGTTTGTAGAGGTAATATTTGGAGTAGGATGTAGGATATTACAGTTCTAGATGAGTATAAAGTGGTAGTGCATAGACTATATGAGTGTGCCAAGGCTAAAATCATAACATGTGAAAGAATGTCAAAATGTTTTGGAAGAAAAATTGGTTACGTATGCAGATTTTCTCTATCCCCAGAGTTTATTTCGGTTAAGCATAAAAAAATGTAGGATTGTATAAATAATGTTTGTGGAGGGGCATTCACCTAGATCTCTATGTAGTAAAGTTATTTATGTGGGTGATCTTATTCTAATTCCAAATATAATATATAGCTTTAAATATCATTTAAGAGATATAACTTTATTATTCCAAGAGGTGGGAATACAAGTAAACACTATTAAGAAAAAAATCATGATATTTTCACCAAAATCAAAATGAATCAAATTAACTTCCTTTTCAAAGTAATCCCATTGGAAGTAGTGGAATAATAAAAGTATCTCATGATTAAATTACACAATAATCTTAGTTGGGAGACCTATAGGCCTAAAATAATTCAATGGGGTGGAAAAATTTACACTTTCTACAAAACAAGTGCATAATTGTAAAATTATAAGATTAGAAATCTAAGAGAACTTTTTCAGCCTACTTGTGACACAAATGATCCTATACGAATGTGAAGTTTGGGGGAAAATGTGTCTAGTGTAAAGTGGAAATGTAGAAAGAGTGAATCGAAAACATTAATCACAACCAATTTCAAAGTAAAATAAATAAATGCCTAACCTTACCACAATAGTTTATAGTTTTCCTAAAAATGTTAATGTTTCTGGAAAAGAGAAAATGGATGAGCCTATCCCTCACACAAGTTCACACAATTCATGTTTACCCAACAAAAAGTACAATTTATGTTAGTTATTGTTACATCGTCATTAGTTTTGATAGAAAAGGTAACAACACAATGCGTTCTTACCTTTTCTAGATCAAACTAGCTTTAGTAATTTGTAAAGCATAATAGGCTCTAAATTTAAACAAAAAAATGCACATGCAGATGGTGAGGAATGTGGATTGGGACGCGGAGGTCGTAGGTTCAATATTAGGTGGCAAGCTCAAATTTTTATGTAGGTTCACAATATTGATTGCAAAACTAAGTGATGTATAGGCACCATGAAATAAAAAACATTCTAGTTTTTCATTTGAGTGGAGAAACATGAAAATATATGGTGAGAGATATTTGATTGAATATAACAAATATAAAGGTGAAACAATTTTAGCAATAAGGTAAACATTTAAAGCGTTGGTATGAAAAATACCATAGACAAAAGTGTATTTATTACAATGCAAAATAATCAATGTGTAATATTAAAAACTTCTATTTCTAATGGTCTTGTCATGTTCAAATTCATTCTCCACCATCAATCTATACTATTACAGAATTAGTTTTCTAAAGATAATGTTTTAGTTCATTAGTTAAACTCGATATGCTCATAAGTTTTTTTCTATTATAATATGTTGACTATTTTGTAAAAATTTCCTCATAGATTGGTTTTAGGTACAATAGGTTGTATTTCTATTGATGTTTCATTTATTTCTTTTAATTTTTGATTGAAAATATTTTCTCATATGTTGATATAAAAAAATTACAAGCTAATCATAAAAAATAGTGAATAGATGAATCAAACTTTGAACATCATATTAGCTAGGAAAATATAGCTAACCACTTATAAATTTAAATATTTTTTCCAATAAAAATGGTGATAAAACAAGGGAAATAAAACATTAATCCATAGGGTTCATGACCATAAAATGTGGAGGCATAGTAGGATCATTACGATTATCCTCCCACCCTCTTCATCTACTATTAGGTGGGTCAATATAATCTAGTGGAATTGACTTGTCATCTTTATCTTCTTCTTCATCTTAATTAGTAAGCCGGTGAAAAGGGGAAATAGATAGAGAAAACTAAGGGAATTCACCTTTTGAAGGTTCTACCTGCGAAAAGATCTCCATCTAGTGGGACAATTGACATCAAATATACTATTATTAGGGTTGTGAGTAGGAGAGAGGTACTACCACCAAAGGGAGACATTTTGGTGTCTGATGTGAGATCCCCTAAGGTGGTAATTATGGTGATGTGATTCTTAAGAACTTAGCTTATAATGTAATTGTGTTTTCCCAATGATCAAGAAATTACTAGATATGTTACATCTCTAGGAAAACTCTCCACTTACACATTTATCTAGAGAATGATCTTGGAGAGAATATTAATGTTATTAGCCATAGAGAAAGCATATCCTATATAATTTTGATTGACATTATCTTCAGTTATATCTTTCCATAGCTAATAAATATTTTTGGATAAAATTTGTTCCAAACTTGCATGTATTTTACATGGATAATACTTGGGTCCCTTAAAAGAACCATTTTCCATGTAAACATGTCATAGTGGAAAGGTTGAAAAAGCGTGTGAATCCATTAACATGTAAATTAAGAAAGATTTCAAAACCAAAAGTTGTTCTTAACAAACAATGGGTGATTACTTGTGAAAATGTAGGGGATATGTCAAACTAAGGTGAAATTGGTGAGAGCTAATTGGGATACCTTGATGTAGAAAGTATTAGAGGAAGTTAGATTTCTTGGGCTCAGGAATGGCCATCCAAATTATATCAAATATCCTCTTCAAAACTTAGTCATCGATAGAACCTTCTAACAAAAATTTATAAGTTCAATTTTAAGATTCCAAGTAAAGTGGATTCAATACCCAACTAGAGTTTGTACTTTAGTTAAAAAGAGATTTAAAAGGCAATTTATATTCATTCCACCATATTTTTCAATGTTTACACACAATTTTTGTGGAGGTTTTAATCAAGTATGGAATTATGTATTTCAATAATAAACTCATGATCTAGGGCTTAAAGTCAATATTATTCTTTAAATGTGGGACATGGCAATTAGTCCCTAGAAACATTCCTCAAAAGATCTCCAATCTAGCACATTTAATCTTAAGGAATAATGGTAAACCTCATCGGAACATTCTAATATGAGACCACCAAAGGGGGTGATAATTAGTGGAAATTCCATTTTGAAGTCATCTCATTCTCAAATTAAGTGTGTTTTCATATATTCCCAATATTTCCATATGTTTTTGACAACAAAAGTTCTAAAAAAGGTTATAGGAACTTGAATGAATAGAATGGACTACAAACATAGGCATTTCCTCAGCTTTTACTATAGGGAATCTAAGAAAGATGTGATTCAATAAGGAGAAATTTCCTAATATTCATCACCTTCCAATGAACATATGACCCATTTGACACCCCTTGAACATGCCCTTAAGTTTGAATTTCAAGAATCCCGTGGCACCCAAACTCTTTAGGATTTGAAAAAACGTCTTAGGAAAATCTATGAAATCCTTCTTCACCTTCCACATTGGCCCAATTAAAATATCTGAAATTTTTCTCCATCTTCGAATAGGTAACTTAAAAATCGATCCAAAAAGAGGATTATAACACATGTTTCGCTATTAAAATTTTAAAGAAAACTTGAAACTTTATAGTCAATGAAAAATATTTGAAAACCCAAAAACACATTTTTCTCCACTCACATGAGCACATACATCCGAATATATAAAAGTGTGTCTTGAAAAGTCAAGCAAATACCTATAAATTTTAATTCATTCCTAGGATTGACCCATTTGGCACAAAAAGCATGCCCTTGAGTTTGAATGTCAAGAATCTCTGCACCCAAACTCTTTGAGTGGTTAATTAAAAAAGGGATTCCTTGGAAAATGTTTGAAATCATTTTCCACCTTCCACTTAGCCAAGGAAAATATCTAAAAAAATATCCATCTTGGAATAGGTAGCTTTCAAGGGCCTAAAAATAAGAGTATAACACATGTGTCGATGATTAGACTTTCACCCAAAATTGAAACTATCTAGTAAAGGAAAGAGGTTTGAAAACCCAAAAACCTATTTTCCCACTCAATTGAACACATACTAAAATACATGAAAGTATGTCTTTAAAAGTGAAGCAAATACATATAAATTTAAATTTCTTTCCAGGATTGGTTGACTTCAATTTTAACATTTTAAGTAGGTTAAGCATGGGAGTAGAGTCCCCTATAAGATTGTGTTTCTTTCCGCTGAATGCAAGAACTAGAGGTGAGAAAACTAATTTCCCAGAAATCCATGGCATTAAAAATGTAGGATTCTTCTTCAAGTAAGGTTATCGATACATGTGTCATTGGTGAAGTTCACATTGACCATATGACTTGAGCATTGGGGCAAAGAGACACCATTTACTACCCTCCACAGGAGAAAATTAGTGAGGAGATATTGAGGTCTTCTACACTAATAAATACATTGAGGATAAAAAAAGGGCATCCTTATTGAATTGATTAATGAAGGAAAAAATGTTTAGATTAATTTTAATTAATAGTGATACATGGCCTTACATATATTGGAAAAGTATATTCGATGTGTTGAAAAATTGGGTGTGAGGAAAATGGATTGAAGTATTGATGGAATGAATGGCCATTCAATTATTTCATAGTATTTTTTGAAATAAAATTTCGATGGGTTGATTTAGTTTTATATTTTTAAGTTTCTTTTCCCATGTACATTTCTGCTTTGTTTAAAATCCAGGCTTATTCCATACCCTCTAAAATGGACATGGTGCTATCCAAGATGAATCTATTTTGAATACACCCTATTTTCTAAAGACAAATGATGAGAGAATAAGATATTTAACCCTCACGAAGAGTTATTTCACAATAATCTTGTAGGATACATCAAGTAGTTTGATTGGCCTCCAATTGCATATGACTTCCCAGTACCCAAATTTGGGGATAAAATTATTGTTCCTTAGTTGATAATTTTCCAAAGTGAGCTTGTAGGGAAAGATTTGAGGTATATCTTATTTATATATGACCCAAGAATGCCCCACAACACTTTCTGGAATTCTTAGGGGAAGTCATTGATCCTCATATATTTATCTATGGCCATGGGCATGGTGGATTTATGAATATATTTGATGGATTAAAGGAATTCAAAACTAACCTATTCAGTTTAAAAAATAACACAAGGAACCACCTATAAGAACTATATATCTCATTTGGGAGAGGATGGTTGAGTAGAGAAAACACCATGGTAACGGGACACAAATTATTTTAAAATATTTAGAATATGATTCAAACATTGGCATCCGTCATAGTTTTGAGTTTCATTACAAACTTTTGGGATTACAGAAGAAATAATAAATCCTTAGAGGATTTCTCTCTTATCTTCAAATGTGAATATATATGAACTCAAATGGGAACCCCGGCTTGGTAATCCTCCTCAAATTTGAGTTTTTGTCTCATAATAGTAGTGTCCTTTTGTAAAATTTCATTGAAGGGTGATAACTCAATCCTATGATACTCGATTGAACTCATGAAGTGAAATCTTATAGAATTACACCTAAAAACCACCACTTAACAATCTGATATGCATGGGTACACAATCGTGAGATGAATGGAATTTTCAACCATTCATCTAGCTAGAATGAGAGATGTTCCATATTTACACAATATGCTTCTTATTCCATGCATTGTTTAGATGCAATGTGTTGTGATAAAATTTAGTTTTGATGTTCCATAGTAATAGAGTGAGCCATTTAATCTCAATTTTGATAAGGGTTGTGATTTAAGAGAAACACTCCACAAATAATGACAACTAGATGATTGAAATTCTTGGCAAATGTAAAATTATCTTGGTCTATAAATAGCACCTTGTTGAGTCTTTTCACCACCCATTCATCACCTTAGTCAAATGTTAGACCAAACCAAGGAGCACTAGAGGAGAGATGGAAAATTTGGTTGGGATATCACAACCTTAATTTATTTTGTAAATAAAAGTGCACCTCCTTTCATCGATGCACCACCACATTGAGAGGGTAGTTTCTTTTTTCTCTACTTTCAATCATGTAGAAATTGCCACATAGGATCTTATTTCTTTTTATTAAAAATTAGCTCCATTTTATTTTGAGTCCTAAATTTTTGGCATGTTCAACATAAATATATTTTTGACATAGACATAGTGATATTCAATTTTCAATTAGGAAATTTCAAGCTTAATCTAACCCTTTAAATTAAAGTATACGAGCCCTCTTCAATATAATGAATATTTATAACTCTTAGAAGTCCAATATAACTTCATGATATTGTTCCATAATATTATTTTATTTAATCGATCTATTATACCAACTAAAAAAATATTTTCCACATTCTCATAGTAATATCAACTAATTTCTTTGGATTAAAATTGTATAGAATATTTTATTTTTTACTTGTACTTTTTTATTCTTAATAAAAAATGATGGATTCCATAATCAATATAATGTATTGTTAGAAAATCCACATATTTGCACCATATAATGATCTTGGGGTTATGTTTTAGTGGATCTATACTTGAACATAATTATTTTTCCCATGTTTTGCAAGTCTTTCATTAAAACTATTTACAAATCTAGTGGTATTATCTCACATTAATTAAACATCTTATTCCAAAATTAATACTCATATCAATTAGTCTATCCATATACTTTCTAAAAATAAAATCTTCTAATTTGAGTCTCATCCTTTGAGTGAACAAAATAACTAACCCCAAAAATAGGTAAATATGGATGAACACCAACTCTAAAATATAACACAAATAACATCTTTTCCAAAATGCACACTTCCATTTATCATACAAACACTTTAAAATTTTAAGAAAATGGGTAATCTATAAATTGAACTTTCCTATTAAGATTCTATCCATTCTCCTTGTATTATTTATTAATTTTATATTTTATTATTATTATTGGTAAATAGTTTTTTGAAAGGGACTATACCCTTGTAAACAAAGAGGGCCTAGAAGCCAGAATAGGAATGAAAAGCATCACAAAAAGGATCAAGATCCAGATAAGTCATAAGAACCCAAGGTAACCAAAGAGAAGTTACCACAAAATAGCTAACCAGTTCGAACACTGCAGAAAAGTAGCCAAAACACAGCAAAAAAAAACAAAAACACGAAGGAAGACAACAACAGCAACACAGCTCCACATTTACTTCTTGGCAGCTTTGGTGATTCTGGATTTAATAGTTTTCCAAGAGGTGAACATAGCCAAAGTCGTCATGTGAGTAGGGTCAGAAGTATCCAGCTGTTGAATGGTCTATTTGCTTTCTTTTTCCGTGCCCCAAAGAGTTGCTGGGATTTCACTGAGAGCAGAGACGCTGCGGACATGCTGCTCAATAAAGTCCTCGATTGCACTAAAAATAGCCATATTATGGTCATGGTGAGTCTTGGATTTCCCTAGATGGTTGTCAAGGAGTTCAATTTTTTGTAGATATCCTCAATTTGTTTATTGTCAAGATCAACCTCCTCCTCCTTCTTCCTCTTACCTTTTTGCTTAGCCAAGTTTTTAACTTCATCTTTCAACAGCAAGATAACATGTCTTTTTCTAAGGCTTCTAGCCTTTTTGTGGAGCTCTCGATGTGTGCCTCCTGTGAACTAGTACTGCTAATATGAAGAATATTTTGAGCAACCTCCAAGTCTTGAGGAGCATTCCCCGAAACAGGGGTATCCAGATTCAGTTTCTTAGAAGACCTAGTTATAGGTCTGGTCAAAGTGGAGGTGAAGGGGGTGGGAGCAAAGGTGGAGGGGATGACAGTGGGAGCCGAGAAGGAAGGCAGAGGGGTAGCGGCAGTGGAGATGGGGATAGAAGGAGAAGAGATGGGAGTAGCGGCAACGGTGAAGGGAATAGATGGAACAGAGATGGGGGAAGAAGGAAGGCTGGGAAACTTAAGGATACAGAGTTTATGCAGCAAGAAGATAAGGCCTTGATGTAGAGGGACCACATGAGTATGTTTTTGGAACTCCAAAATGGAGCACTCAAGAGAATTAAGAAGATAGTGAGGGAAACATACCGTGAAACTTCTGGAAGTGATTGAGGAACACAAGATGCTTAATGGGTACTGTGACGTATCTCCCCTCCAAGGAGATGTATCAAACCATCATACGGGTGACCTCATCAAAAGGTGGAGGGATAGAGCTGACCTGCAAACCCACCATGACGAAGACCAGTTTCTCATTTCCCTCAACAAATTTCCTCTCCTCAGCTACTCTGTCTATCCTTTTATTAAAAAAGTGGTACCCATCCATCCCAAGACCTATTGCTTCTGCTATTAACTCTTCATTAATCGCTATTTTCTGCCCGCCATATTCAACTTTACGATCCTTCCAATCCTTCACAAATTACATGGAAATTCTTTGGTCGTGACCCTATATCTTCTCAATAAAATTTGTGATGCCTCCCTAGTTGAGAAGATTCCAAAGCTCTTCATTATTCTTCCACTCCGGTCCTTGCTAGGCTCAATCTGACAAGGGGCTCCTCCCATTTTCACCTTGCTTAAGTGTTTGAAATCTTCAAAATCCCTATGAGGAATTCTATAATAAATGCAATTTCCAATCCACCTTTCTCTATTTTTGGAAAGATATCTCACACGATGGGAATGAGGATTAGTGTAGCCGTTGCTGATACATGGAAGTTCCCATGAATGCCTACGTGAATGCTGCTAAGTACCTAGGAAATCCTACATGTGCAAACTTCAACCCCCTTAGAAACCCACTCCAAGTCATCATCATCCTTACTACGGACTTGAAAATCCATAAAAATCTGTTTAAAAGTTGTTATAGGAAAAAGATTTCCCGCATGTGTGAATTTAATCTTCACATAAATCCACTTTAAGTCATCATTATGCTTTCTATATCCTTGATTGCCCGCCAAGATCTGCTTGAGTGTTGTTTTAAACTTATCAACACATGTGTAAGTCTTATTCTTAAAGACCCACTCCAAATGCTCATTTACCTTACCCCGTATTTGCATGCCCATAAGTATCTACTTGAATGTTGTTTTGAATCTGCTCAGGAATGTGATCACCATTATCCCAAATAATGTGATTAACATTTATGCCATAGTTAGCCAATGCATCTGCCACCTTGTTACCCTCCCGGTAAGTATGCTTGATCGAATATTGTTGAAGGTTTGGTAAATACTTATGGATTCCAAGATGAAGTCCTTGATGTTCCAACTTGGAGGTGAACACTGATTAAGATGATTAATGATATTAAGCGAGTCTCCTTCCAGAATGAGATTTTGGATATTATGAGTCTGAGCAATTCTAAGGCCCCATAAAGCGGCTAACGCTTCAGCAAAATGATTAGTTTGTATTCCCATTTTACCAGCATAAGAAGCTATCAAACTACCTCTATGATCCCTAGATCACTCCTCCCCCAGTTGCAATCCCAGGGTTACCCTTAGAGGCCCCATCAAAGTTCAACTTATACCAGTTGAGATCAAGAGGGTGCCAATGTATCAAAGATCTATCAATATTATTACCGGTATTATTTCGGATATTGTCAGCTCCAATCTTCCATTGGGATAAGATATGCTCTTCATTTTCTGGATAACTCTTGTTCTTGGGGGGTTTAAATCTAGCAATATTCTCTTTAATAGCATTAGAATTTTTACTAATACTGAGCTTATAATTCTATTTACTATTTCTAAAGATGATATCATTTCTATCTTTCCATATCCTCTAAATAACATGAGGCATTACCAAATTCTAGAGCCTTCTCACAACACAATGTTTATAGGGTGGGCTCCATTGGGTCCAAAGCTTCATTGAAGTCCTTCGCACCACCTAGAAGTCAGAAATTAGAGAGGGAAAAACTCCAAATTTTGGTAGCATATTCACAATGGATAAACAAATGACTGATATCCTCAGAGTCTTTTTTACACATATGACATCTATTAGGCATTATGAAACCTTTTCTTATCAGGTTGTCAGTGGTAAGAATTTTTCCCCTGAGAGCAAGCCAAAAGAAAAAGTTAATTTTAGGTGTGAGCTCAGTCATCCAAATTCTACTCCAGTTAAACTCAGTTTGACTATTGTCAAAGAAAGTATTATAACCAATTTTAACAGAGTAGTCCCCATCAATAGAATTTCTCCAGACCAATTCATCCTTAACTTCCAGCTGACTTAAGGGGATAAGGTCCAACTGATCTTGTAGGGAGGAAATAGTTTGGATCAGATCATCTCTATCCACAAATTTTTTTCCATTTCTTATTGTTACCATTTCTATCAATATAATCCTTGATTCTAGTGCCATACTTACTTTCAAGACTGTCTTTGACTACACCAAATCTGTCCATAAGGCTGCAATTAAACCAGTTATCATCCAAAATTTTATATCATAACCATCTCCCACTTTCCATTTACTTCCTTGTTTGATGAAATTTCTGCTCTTCACTAAATTATTCCAGAAAATGGAACCATAAGGAAGATGCTCATCTTGAAGAAAATAAAAACTGCTTGTTGATTAAGGTATTTAGCCTTAATTAATTCTATCCAGGGTTGCTTCTCAGATAGCATTCTCCAGCCCATTTTCACAATAAGAGCCTCATTCATTTTCTTTATGTATTTTATGCCCAGGCCCCCATTTTTTTAGGAGTACATACCTTATCCCAAGCAACTAAGTGATATTTAAACTTCTCCTCCATGCCTTGCCATAAGAAGTTTTTCTGAATCCTCTCAATTCTTTCTTTGAAGGTAGAAGGGATCTTATAAAGAGACATGATATAGATAGGAAAATTTTGAAGAGTGCTTTTTATGAGCAGACACTTTCCAACACTAGACAGAATGGCTCCTTTCCATCCAACCATTTTTTTGAAATCTCTCCAAAAATCATTCCACACCTTGGTAGAAACTTTTTTAGTGCCAAGAGGGAGTCCTAAGTATGTGGCTGAAGTGAACTTATTTTGACCTAGAATTTTTGCAAGTTTAAGTTTTCTTTCCTCAGAGTGTTGAAAAATAAAATGGAGCTTTTATCATAATTGATCTCTTTCCTAGAAGCATTCGTAAAGTTGCGAGAATAGCCTTGGTAGCCTTAGCTTCAAGGATGGAGGCCATTAAAAGAAGGATTGTATCATCCGCAAATTGCTGATGAGAAGTTGCTTGGCTAATGGAAGTGGGCTTTGAACCTTTCATAAGACCGTCAATAATTTATTAATTTTATATTTAAAAATGTGGAATCCACTTATTTAGCATAGTTTGCGTATAACTAGATATAAAAAGATACAATATCAAAACCACCTATATTTATTTCCATGAAGACAAAGCAAGGGTTTTTGAATTGATCCATGTAAAATACAATTCCACAAGTTACCACACCGATCTCCATATACATTACTTGTAGGACACTATGTATTCATTTGATCTTCACAAAAATAACATTGACATTATCTTCCAATTTATTAACTTTGGTTATATCCAGAATTAGTGCAATATCATTTCCTTTGTGTTAAATCCAAGCAAGTGCTAGTTTCCTATGGTGCACTCCTTTCTTGAAGAAATTTCACATAGTTTTTCAAATATAGATTTTTTTCTTTTTTAGGTTATCTCCTGTAAACCTTGGAAAATACTAAAAATAATACTTTCATAAAATCAAATATCGTCATGATCAAAAATATAAGATCTAAGAAAAATCATAATCAAACAATATATGATAAAATCAAATAACTTACTACTTCCTAATATGTGTTCTTAATGAAAGTAAAAACTAAAGACTTTATAAAATCACCCACTTTAAATTGTATTTAAGCATACACACTGTAAGGTAAATTTCTAAATCAAAAGAAGAAATTTAAAAGTACCCACTTTCCTTGGTATTTATTCACACACCCACTAAATTGCAATGGATTTAGAACAATTTTTAATTCAATATTTATCAATACAAGGAACAAAGTAGTAATATTGCAAATGATAATAGTAGCATCTAAAGTTACTAGTAAAGTCTATAAATGAAAAGAGTAATAAATGGATGCAGAGTGGTCCAAAATGGATTTGAAATACCCAATTATATGTATTCTCCATGTATGATACTTGTAGTGTATATTCTCAACATATTGTTTATTTAGGAAATGGTCTAGTTGGGCTAGGGTGATCCTGAAACCTTCAAATGACATCAAAAGGCCACTATTATTTTGTTTAGAAATTTTCTAGGTGAAGGTTATGAAATTTCCCAGCTTACGTAACCTATGATATTCACATCAAGATGGTTATGAAGCCGCTAGCTATAGGGAGTGGCGGTTTCGCGAATCGATAGTTACATGGACCGGTAGTTGTGTAATTGTCAATTTATCTTTACCGCGCTCACGTCCCGATGATGCCGAATTTAGGAAACTCAATAGTTTCAAATTTTTGGGCTTCCAAATGGTTCATTTAATCTTTTCATCCGTCCTTAAGTAGAGAAACTATAAATATGCATGCATTTGATCATTCAAGACAAGTGTTTTGGGTGAATTCAAGTGTGAGAAAAGAGAGGAAGTTAAGAATGTTCTTGTTTTGTTCATGAGAAGAGCTGAGTTCTTGTTGAGAGTTGCAAGAAAGTTATACAAGTATAAGGAGTTAGAATCTTTCTTGAAGGTCATTGTATGACAGTAAACTTGTATTATTTGGAGATTTGCATAGTGAAGGGAAGCAATTTCTTACCCAACTAGAGTTTTTCCCACACCTGGGTTTCTCCAAGATAAACTCTTGTGTCTCCTTGTCTTGCAATTTCCTATTTTCAGTATTGTATGGATGTTTCTTTCATAAACATGTTGGTTTAATGAACTTAGTTAGATTATTCATTCAATATCACTTAGACATGATTTATTCATTGTTTTAAAAGGTAGTTTATGGATCACAAAGAATAATAAATGGATGTAAATACCTTCCAATAATCACTATCTACTCGAGTTTTCAAGAATCTTTTCTCTAGAAGAGGGGAATCCTCAACCTAAAGGATTATATGGTATAATTCCAATACAAATCTCCCTACAAGTGAAATCTCAAATTTTAGACATTTAGTAGGAGACAAATGTAACATGGAGAATTCTACTTCTAAAACCATTGTCCATATGACCACTCTATTTGAATCCTCGGCCTAAAGGGTCTGTATGGTATAATTCCAATACCAAGCTCTCGACAATAAGAGGAAAACTATAATTTTATTCATTCAATAGGAGACAAATGTAACATGGAAAATTCTAGTTCTAAAACATCACATACCTGCAAACTCGAAAAATTTATTCATCTACATTTTGGTCCACAATGATCACTATTTGAACCTCTGTAATAGGATGAACAATATGTGTGTTGGGAATTGTGTCTTGTATTTTCATTGATGTCAAGTGGTACATGAATCTAAAATGGTTTCTAGGTGAATGAAGTGTCTCCATGAGGTGTCATTAATGTTTAATCTTGAAGGTTGATTGGTAGTGTCTAATCTTGTAGTCTTGTCATGGTGTTCTGTGCATGGTTAAACAAGCTAGGTGATGTAGGTGAGATTTAAATTTGGTCAAAGGATAATATAAGTGAAAATATGGTCAAAATGATGTATACAAGGTGTTAATGAGTCTCAGTAAGAGGTCATCGTGGTCTGTTCATGAGAAGTATATGTTCGGTTAGGTCATTTTAGGCCTAGTCATATACCTAGGTAAAGAAGGTTGAGTTGGAAACATAAAGTACGGAGAAATTAATTCTAATATGAACATGGGAAAGGTGTTGTGCCATTGAAGACACAAAATCATGCACTTTGGGTAATTATCTAGTCTTGATTACATACTACTATTCATATGATTCTTAAGTAAGAAAATTACTAATTAACCCATGTCCTTGGCCATCTTTGCTTTCTTTCTATTGCCACTTTTGGTCTTACACTCTTTCTAGCTCAATTTTTCTTTTCATACCTCGACATTTCTCATCTTGGACACCATCACCCAGCTAAGACGCCAGTACTAGGTGCCCCCATCCCCTCTGAGGAGCCCCTAACCTCTTTGTACTTTGTTCACATATTTTAGGTCCTTTCTATTCGTTTGAGCATCTTATATTTTTGGTAGTCATCCTTTTTGTGGTTAATTAAAAAATTCAAGCAAGGTAATAATATAAATATAAAGTTATGTGATCATAATAAGGGACCAAGCACTAAGCATTAGCTATCACCAACTAAGGTTACATCTAAATACTATTCAAGAGCATTCAAGAATCCATCTAGCATCCACACAAGTGCAAGGGACCTACATTCTTCTATATACCATTCATAAGAGGTGAATTATATTTTATTCCATGTACACATATATTTACAATGCTTACATATAGCTACTTTTATCGCTATCGAGTGTGACAGCATAAGAGCCACCTAGGGCACAATTCTACACACACACACACCTAGAACTACACTGGATCTCAAATGTAGTGGAGCAATCAGTTGTAAGATCACTTATTTGACAACTAAGGATATTTTGACCCATCATTTTTATTCTTTTCTTTTTGGGATTTGATGCACTCTTGAGGGTTTTGCAGGTCATTCTTTCATTACAAGTTACCAAAGAACATCGTAGATCATTTGGTAACATATACTAGCAACAAGAAGCGAAGAAAATTGAACTTCTTATTACCTGCAAAGGAGGTTTCCTTAGGATTTGAGCAGTCACATATGCCCATAGAAGGTCTGCATGGCACTGCATACACCCCCGACCTATTTCGAGGCACACCGGTCAAGAAGATCCTCTCGTCACACATTTTTTTGATGTTCGCGTGCAACACTTTTCCTCGTTGTTCATCGGTCATCACTTCAACATGATTCAGATTATATGTGAATCGATAATTTTTATTATCCCTTCTTTGTAACTAGAGTTTCATACTTTGGAGCTTAATTTGCTTGGGTCATCTCTGTGTACTTAATTATGTATTCATTTATTACTACAATGCAATTACATTTAGGCATCTATAAATTCTATATTTTCTTAATCATTTTGGTGAACCCTTTGCTCGAATTCACCTTCTCTTTAGGGATCATATCCTCTAATAACTATGGCTCAATATTATGATGAATTCACTGAGGCCCACCTTAAATACTTCAGTGATCATATCTTTGAGCATGCACAAGATTTATACATTCTTTTATTTGTTGTTCACGAGGAAGCCACCAATATTGTGGAGCTTAATGCTTCCACTACTATCCCCACTTCCAATGATACGTAATCACTTGCTTCCAATATTCTACCTATTTCTTTCATTCCTATTTTTTTCCTACTCCCACCAATCATTTCACTCCACCTCTTGTTTCTCACACACTCTAGGTTTCTTCCACTGACACTCCATACTTATCCTCCCTTTATCAAGATCTCCAAGTTTGAATCCAACAATTAGAAAAAGATACTTCTTGTGCATCTCCATCTTTGGATTCTACTTTATTACTTCATACTCCATTTGTACCTACCATTTCTCTTACCCACTTCCTCCTAATTTTTTTCACCCCCAAGCTTCCCATTTTTAATGGGCATGGTGACCACAAGAGCATCTCTAATCATTTCATGTGGCATGCCTATATTTTAGAGATGATCGTATTCTTCTAAAAAGCTATTTCCTCGTAGTCTTCACGATTATGTGATGCATTGGTTCATGACCTACCTATTCAATTGGTAACATATGTTACGTATATAGGTGATGTTTTTCTAGCTAACTTCTCTATCAATATCAGCTCTAAGATCTCATATGCTCAACTCACACAACTTAAACAAGGATCTAACAAACATCTAGCAGATTATGTCTTATAATACAAAAACATAGTCGAGATGTATAATGTACTTGCATTCCAAGTTTTAGGACCTATTTATTCAAATTATATTACCACCTCTCCAAGAGATTGTTTTATTCAATATGTCTCCATCATTTTATCAACTATGCCATACTCTTAAGCTATGTGAAACTAAGCTCTTATCTATAGGAAAGCTTAAGTACCGAGAGTAAGCTTCATATTCTATATGATTTCAAATTAAATCAACCATAAAACCATCAACCAAATATACTGAAGCTAAATTCATTGTCCATGTTGTCTCTAACACTAAAGAGCTCTAATGGTAGTCATCTAAGTGAACATACACAAAATGACTTGTTGTTCCACATATTCTCGCTACCACCACTTGTCAAGATTAATCTTATCACACTTCCTCCTCCACTTATTGTAGACCCATCTCATCTTAAAGGTCACAATTACGGTGAAAAGCTTAGATGATAATATCATCAATGAGTTGGACATTCTACAAATCATTTTTTCAAACGTTACAACTATGTTCTTGATCTCGTGTCCTACCATTTCATACGTCTCATGCACCCAGATTGTCACATGCGACACTTTTAGTATCACTCATAGATCATGCACCATCCCATTCAATAACTCCTTCCTTTGATGGCTCAAGCACTTCAGATCTCTAATGGTGCGCATAACTTTTTTTTCGATCATCTTCACTCAAAGGTTCTACATATCGGGAATTTTTTCGTATTTCAAAGGAATAATCACGTGTTTCTACTTGCTCTCAAAACTAATTTATCCTTTCTTAAAGAGTAGATCAACATTATTTTCATAACACCAAGGGCACCCAAGTAAATCTAGAAAACTATCTACTTTTGCAAGTGTCGAGACCTCAAAATCCCCAATAAACTTGACCCTTTGAATAGTAATAGTATCATCCTTCAAGACTTCAATGGGTGTGGCTTTAGTCATATATTTTCTTAAACAACACATTTGAAGATGGCTATAATGGTGGTCTCCCATTTGATTCCACGCATCCAAAGTGAGTACATTTAATTTCACGTATGTGTCAATAAATATATTACTCAACAACCATCCATCAACAACAACATTCAAATTGATCTCCTTATCATAATCAGGGGAATGTGAGGAGGTA
This sequence comes from Taxus wallichiana var. yunnanensis, assembly GCA_018340775.1. NCBI lineage: Eukaryota > Viridiplantae > Streptophyta > Pinopsida > Cupressales > Taxaceae > Taxus > Taxus wallichiana. Next base: position 879,361,019 of record CM031242.1, read on the forward strand.
AGTTATCATGCAATATTTATCTCTCGTGCTCAACTCTAACATGCAAGATCTTCTCCTTTAACCACTCTCCCAATAGAGCAATGATATTATCTTGGCGCAGAAACTTACAAACCTCCTTTAAGTCATCAACATATTTCTAGTGGAAGCTCAACCGCTTGGCATGCTCCATCTTCTCGTGACTATTCCTTCAAGTATTTTATCTCACCACGAAAATTTCTAATAGCATCCATAGTTTCTTGATAAACTTCTTTACGATGAGTAGGGTCTAGATAATTTGCATGCAACACCTCCTTTTGGTAATAATAGGCTTCATTTTGGAAAAATTCCCTAGCATGGGATACCTCGCGCGTGTAGTAATCAACACAGGAGACATTTCAGATTAGGAGTTACCTTTGGTATCCACTTTGATCTTCCACAACGTAGTGTACTCTAACTATTCCGTGCCCTTATCATGCTTATGTTGCACTTTGCTCATATTCTCATACAAATATGGGAATTATTCAAACTTTTAACTTTCCGCACTAGGACAAAATGATATTCGAGGGCATTCATGCCTATAATGATCAAGGGATCTGCATGTATAATAAGTCCTGACGGGAAGTCACCTCTTCCACCACCATGACCTCAATATCTAAATCCTCCACGGTAACCACTACCTCGATCACATCCATTAGAATTTCATTCATTATGATTATGATTATGATTTTCACATTTTTCCTTATAATTGTTCGTAACACCGGTCCGCATACACACCAAGATCAATAATATCATAAATCTTATCAATCAATCTGTAATTCTCGTATCATGAGTGGTAGATCTACAAATCTTACAATAACATGATACATTTTTCCTAATCACACATTGTAGTAGGGGACACCTACTTGAATCATGATCCAAATGGCAGATGTCACAATCCAACAATATAGCATGCACTTTGATTTATGAGGGAAACTATCCTTGGTGATGAGGGTCGTCAATCATCACCATTAATAATATCAATCCGGGATGGTTTCTGAAGGTTGTATGCATTAAGAGAAGAAGATCTTGGAAAGCAGCTCCCTTAAACACAATCCAAACTTGCATAAATTGAAAGCACACATGCAGAAATTTAAATGCACACTTATAGAAATGTAAACACACTTGCATAAAGGAAATCACACTTGCAGGAATAAAACACACTTGCATAAATTGAAATTTTTGAATTGGAAATAAGAAAAATTAAATGAAACACCTACAAGTTTACAACAGATTGAATGTTACAATACAAAGAGAAGAACAACACAACAAGATGATAATTACGAAAAAAGAAATAAACACAAATTACAAAATAAAAACACAAATATATAGATCCATCTTCCTTAGAATGAGTGGCCAGCTCATTCCTTGGAAGAGGATTTAAACCATGCTTTGAGATCTTAACTCAAAACTACAAAATATTGGAGAGAAAAGAATATATTCATTTCTTGGTAGTAAAACATTACATATCTGAGTGTGGAAGGTTGCATTTATAATTTATGCATCCAACCAAATCCTTATTTTGGGAGATACAATCTGATCTTATCTTTATTCTAATCCTAACAACTAAGATCTCCATCTCCACAAAATATGGAGAGAGATATATTATTGGAGTCAAAGTCTTATCTTACTTATTTTAAGAAGATTTTCTCCCAAATCTTCTCCTTGCTTTTCGGTAACAAAAATCATAATGATTTTATTCTCCTACATTATTGGAAGGAGGTTTTTCCTCAAAATATGATTTTGACCAAATACTTTTCCTAGATTTTTGTTTGACTTTGTTGTTTTTATTGTGGAACTTTTTGACGCTTTATCGATACACTTTTTTTCCTCGGATTGCAGCTTACTAAAATTTATATATCTCTTAATTGGTAAAACATGTACAAAATATAAATGAGGTTTTTTAAAACACATTGATATGAACAAAAAATTCTCTCATGTTTTCCGTTTGAATTTTCTGTTTTCTTTCTATGGAACTTTTAGTGCTCGTCTGATACACTTTTTCCTCGGACTACAACGCACTAAAAGTTAGATTTCTCTTTATTGGTAATACATGTAGAAAATATGAATGAGTTTTTTGTTAATCACATTTCTATGAACAAAAACCTCTCTCATATTTTCTGTTTGACTTTTCTATTTCTGTTTATGGAACTTTTAGTGCTCAAATGCGATACACTTTTTCCTCGGACTTCACTCACCAAAGTTAGATTTCTCTTCAATGATAAAATCAGAGAAAATATGAATGAGGTTTATGTTAAAAAAATTCTATGAACAAAAATCTCTCTCATATTTTCCATTGGATTCTCTGATTTTTCACAATTCCTCAAAAACGTCATTCCATTGATGTAGGTTTCGGAGCTAACGTTGTCATTCCTTTTATGCAAGTTCCGAACTAAAGTTGTCATTCCTTTTATGCAAGTTCGGAACTAAATATTCTTTTTCCATGAATTGCAAGTTCTAGAACTAACTATCATTTTATACCTTGCAGCTTTGTCCACTGTTTTAATTGCTTGAAAATATAAATATACGAATTGCAAGTTCCTAACTAAATCACTGCAAGTTACGAAACTAAATCTACAAGTTCCGTAACTAAATCTATGAGTTTTGGAACTAAATCACATGAGTTCTGGAGCTAACTTAAAACAACTATAACTTTTGCATGCGATCTCGGATTGAGATGATTATTTTTTTGAAATTGTATAATTTTTCGAGAGAAATATGAATATGAAATCATATTTGATTTTAAATTTAATTTTCATGATCAATTCCACTTTTCCCAATACTAGCATTATCTTTCCTTTATGGCCTGCATACACAAGACTTTGCATCTTTTCCCAAATAATCAATAGGATTAGTCAACAAAATAGATAACAAAATATTTCTAAATAATGAACAAGATATATATCCTATATTCTATCTTAAGAAAACTATAAGTTCCTAGATTACATTTAAACTCACTTTTAAAGGTAACTTGGAAGGACAAAATAATGGTAATTTATGGCCTCATCACTTGGTATGTCCATCTACCTCACAATATGTACACCGAATACCACCGCACATCTCATGAGATGAATTGGATGATAATTTCTCTAACATTTTTTCCATTGATGCAACCTACGCTTCCAAATAAGGGCTAACACCGATGTCCACACTCCTAACTACCTCATAGTGTAAAGCTACCTCAAGTGCCTCATGTGGATCTATAAAAGTATTTTGTGAGAACACCCTTCTAAAAGGTGTGAATAAACCCCTTAATGAACCATTAAGCATGTTGTCTAGGATGAATATCATAAGATAATTTTTACAATAAATTTTTAAAGCGAGCATCATACTCCCTAATGCTCTCGGCCATGCCTGTTTAATGTCCTTGGTGCGTTGATGCTCTTTTCTCAAACTTAGGTATATGGAACTCTGCCAAGAAATCATCATGCAACACGGTAAAGTCTACACAAGTCTAGTTTAGATCATACTTTCCATACAAAATATGTACACACCCCTACAAAGTAGTACCAAATTATCTTGCCTTACGCTCTAGATCTATAATTCCCTTAACACGCCATAGTATCTCACACTTATGCACATGTTCTGGCATCTTCAATGCCTTAATATTACAGTAAGTGAACAGACATCTCATAATAAACTTCTCGGGGTTTGTGTAGACCATGCTAACTAGATCCATATATTTTATTACCTTCATATTCTCCCCACCTCTATAGCTACCAAATCTACTAGATCCTAAACCACTTGATCCTCCTCCTGTAGCGGGCACCAAACCAAAGGATGTGTTTCCCTGTGTAACAACAAATTGTCCCGAATTAAACTCCCACATTCGCAGAATTTTTATTACTCCCAGGATGTGTGTCTTGTATTCTATGTTCCCATGCCCTTTCCCCGATGACACCACCAAAAAGTATGCCTCCAATCAGTCCTCTAAACTACAAAGTTGTTGACGCATGTGACACCATAGATAAGCACACTACTTGTAATCCACGAATTCAAAAGAAAATCATATCTACCTACTGCTACTCTATCACCACTTTGCTAACTTGTTTTTCAATAATTGTTTCGTAACCTAGCACACTAGGAGCAAGGGAAAGGTCACCATGTGGGATCAGATGTGCACCTACGACCCTTACTCTTTCTTCTTCTGACGCACTCTCATGAGAAGCCGAGGGGGATTTTCTTTCATTCTTTCCTAGATTGGGAGTTTGGCTACTCGGGTTCCACATCATCCGTGTAAACCTCGAATCCTTCATGCATCACCTGCCTCCACAACTCCATAGAATCCTTAATTTCACGCTTCTTTTCTAATTCCCTCTCCCGCGCCTCATTATACTTAATGTTTTTCTCTTCTCTTTCCGATCTACTATAGGATCCACCATCTTTCACCACACCTACTCCTACCCCTGTGCATGTGGTGGGGTTTTAGCTAGCCATCATTTTTTCTTCCAAATCCAAAGTTCCAATCAAGATCTTAATCGCTAAAGGGATAGTGTACTAATAAGATCCTCTCGGTTCGCATAAGAATTGGAACTCAAAGCAACCTCCGGAGAAGAATAAGTAGAAACAACATATTCCAATATGTAACAATGAAAAACACCACTCTACCAATGATCTATAGTGCATGTCCAAGCTAAATCAACATCATGCAGGGCACGATAATCTTCCTATGCCCATACAATTATTCTGTACCTCCAATTTCTGTGATGCGTATGCTACTAGCCACTCATACAACTATATGGGAAAACATGTGAAAAATGTCTCATAGAGCTCATTATACAAAAATTCAACCCAAACGTGTGCATCAAATTCAAGTCTAGTGTTAAATGCATGTAGCAAACACTTCTTATAAATTCTCTCACCGAATCTTCAATATTGACCAATGTCAGTGGTACGTTTTCATCATGCAACATCCTCAAAACAGCTTAAAAAGAGGTCATGGCAATGGAATCATAATGTAGTCTTATTATTTCACCAAACAACCCAAGTCACACCGAAAAATTAGATAGGTAGACCATAGCGCTCACCCAAAGCGCGCGAAGGGTACTAGGTCCCTCTTTTATTGCAATTTGTTCAAGAAGTTAGCATGATGAACACACATATATTTTAGATCCATAATAAACATATAGTGATAAAGTATGTAACTTATTTCAATCAAAAATTTAGAGAATAAGTAATTAAACAAGAACCCGAGAATCATATTTACCACATAAGATCTATTCATAATTACGTCAACAATCAATATCCAGCCACATAAATCCATTGTATTAATTGTTGTAAAACACAAAAGTTGAATACATACATAGTAATGTCACCATAAGTCATGCATGTAGATAACCCAATAGTATGATTCTATTAAAACATGGATCCCTAAAATATGCAAAATCAATACATATTTATAGGTAGTGGGGACTTTCCCTTCACTACTCATGCACTCTCAAAAATATGCTTTGCATGCTAAGAATAACTTTATCCAACTACAAGATAATTACAAAAGAATGCAAGCTCGCTAATAATATATCATCTAATAATAAATTCAATTATAATCCTATTAATAGTCAAAAATTTGTATATCGTCTTAACTTCCCTCACATGAGATTTGTCTCAAAATAGAATTTTCTTGAACTGTAAGTCTTCATGTTCTATTCTTATCTCCAAAACCTTGTTTGGCCGCTACTCCAACCGTTCATCTCCCAGTTCTATCAAAATGTGGCTAAGTCTTAAACATGTTTGGCCCAGGCATGAATCCTCACACGTTATCTATAATACTCTACTTTTGCCTTTGTGCCTAACTCCTGCCTTATCGACACTAAAATTTTCCTCCATAATTTCAATTTCATTAATGTATGTATTAGGAATAGGATGTTGTTAAGTATAATTAGTAGTAGCGTCGATAGAAGATAACGGCGCCGTCATGCGGTCTTTGCCAATAATGTGGAATACGGTAATAAAAAGTACAATAGGAATGTTGTGGTAAAAAGTAAATATTTGTAAGTAAGTGGTCCGGTAATGTTAAAATGTCAAAGTTTGGGTAAGTAGAGAAGTAGGGTCTACATGATTAGGAATTAGAAATATTATATTGGTAATAAGGACAAGGAGTGAGGTCATAAATATTTTGTGTATTTTATTTGTAAAAAGTCTAAAAATGTGGAACCCATGTAAAATGATAAGGTTTATCTTATCTTAACAGATAAGCCTACATGTACATATAAGAGTTAAGGTATGGAATATGATTCGTCAGAGTGGATTTCTTATCCTATCTTAGAGATAAGATGGATAAGCCTGGAATTTCTATAAATAGAGAGGCCACCCCCCTCATTTAGCATAGAAAGAAGTAGTGAGAAATATTGTAGGAAGTGTGCAAAGGAAGCCATCAGTTAAAGGTGTGTTGAAGAAGCCATCGAGAGGTGTAATTGTAAAGTTTCTCCCATAGTCTTGTTGAAGTACCTCATGGGTGAGATTGTAACAATTTCATGTTAATATTATAATTTACTTTGATATTTCAGATTTGTCATCATTTCGTCTTATCATAGTTGATGGTATTCTTGTGTTCGGTTGTTGTTTTGTTTCAGTTACATCCACCAAACTAAAGGTGTGCATTAGTAAATAATCATAAGACGAGGAGTTCGGTGAAGAATTATCATAGTGCAGTTGGTGATGACATTTTGGTTCCATTGCGGGACCATTCCTCGTTGGTGGATTTTCTAGAGATATTCCCACTTAGTCAAAAATCAATTGGAGGGTAACCTTGTTTTTTTTTTGTGTATAGTAGTTACCATGGTAAAGTCATTTTTACCGTGAATAGTAGTTACCATGTTAAAGTCATTTTTGCCATGAATAGTAGTTACCCTGGTAAAGTCCTTTTTGCTGGGAATAGTAATTACCGCAGTAAAGTCACTTTTTACCGTGAATAGTATTTACCACAGTAACTTCACTTTTTACCGTGAATAGTGTTTACCACAGTAAAGTCAGTTTTTACCGCAGTAAGTCAGATTTTACCATAGTTTACCGTGGTCATTTCTATAGTGATTCCAATTATTTGTGCACATAAGTCTTGTTGATTGTACTTGTGGGTTGGTATTTCACGGTGGTTACTTTTGAAAATGGGAAAGATTCTTGTTTTTTCAGCTCAATCTAATGAAGATGCTTCTTCTTTCATTCAAGAGTTTAAGCGATCTTGTATTTGTAATGGCCTTATAAGAAGGGAACAATGGACTGAATTTTTTCCTACCTTTTTGGATGGTTCAACACTTAGGTGGTTTGAAACACTAGGTGATAATGTGAAAAATTCATGGGATTTATTAACTGAAAGTTTTCTTGAAGAATTTGGTGAACAACAAAAATATGCAGATCTCATGATCGAGATCACAAAGCTATCCCAAGGAGAGAAGGAGAAGATAAGGGATTATCATGCTCATGTTCTAGAGCTAAGGAGGAAGCTTGATGCCCAGATCCGGAAGGAAGGACTAGCGGATGGGTTGATGAATGGCGTGGATAATCTCCTCTGTAAGCACTTCATTCTTGGGATGAAGCCAGAGATCAGACAACGAGTGAAGTATGACCACCCAGCTACCATTGAACAAGCAAAGGAGATTACAAGAAGGCAAGAAGAAAGCATGGAAGAGGAGCCCAAAGAAATTGTTGTTAAAGTAGAGCCTACACCAAAGCACCTTTGGTCCGAATCCACAACCACTCCCTAGGTGAGCACAAATATTTCTCCTAGTACATCTACTGAGTATGAAGATTTACTTAGGAAGATGGGCCAGTTAACTATTAATCTTCTTCAAGGAAAGGAATTTAGTTCTCGGGGAGGAGATAGAGGTCCAAAAGAAATATTTACGAAGTTGTTTGTTATGGTTGCTATAAAAGGGTCATTATAAGTATAATTGTCCGATATAGCTTCTACATCTCGGTACAAGAGATAATGATAAAGGAAAAGCACCTATGATATCTCTTGATGTAGTAGATAAGATTAGAAATAATGAAGTATATGTGTTTGTAACAAAAAGAAAGAAAGAAAAATATAATCAAGATGGAACTGATCCTAAGAAGATGAAAGGAGAAACTAGTAAGAAACATAGGAGAAGAAAGTTGGGTGTGCGAGGATTTTCCGATTTCACAGGGAAAGGACCATACTCCATCTTGGAAGATCTGTCCAAAAGGCCTGAAACATTACATATGGTCAACTCTTGGCTATGTCTTCGAGAAGAGGCGGAAGTTGCGAGGTGGACTCAATGCTCAAAGAAGGAAGGAGGTTGAGGTCCCTGTTTTGGAGGCGAGGCGAGATCCCTATGCTCCACAAGTTTGAGGTATTATGTAATGGTATTTCAATTCATGATGTCTTAGTTGATGGAGGTGCTGCAGATTAATGTAATGACTGAGTCTATAATGAATATGTTGGGTTTAAAATTGATCGCCCTTGAACACTTATGTTAAGGTCATTAAATAAGGGAAAAACTAAACCGAGAAGGTGTAGTTTCAAAAGTGGCAATATCATTTATGGGTGTTGTATGTGTGGTAGACTTTCGGTGATGAAAAATGGTATCATGTTGCATACCCAATGCTGCAGGAAGGCCATGGCTAAGGAGAGTTCATGCAAGAAACTCTGGAATGAAGGTTTCATGACACTTGGACGTGGTACGCAGAGAGGTGAAGATAAATGTGATCCTTGACATCATAAGGCGAACTCAGTGGATTCAAGTGATGAAACCGATGATTGGACATCCTCGACATTACTCAGATTTGCAGTGAAGTGGACATCCGAAGATGAAGAAAGTGAGGTGGATGTTTCAATCATGGATATCCTTCCAGTCACACCAACTCATGACCCCATAAAATTATCTCGAAGAATAAGTTGATGATCGTCTCCAACAAATAAATAATGGTAATCTTTGTGATGGAGAGTGAGAAGGAATCCTACCTCCAAATCTTTCAAAGGTACGTATACCTTGTTGGTCTGAAAATCTGTCGCATGGGAAAATCTATGGATAAACGAGCCAACAGTGTGCAGGGCATAGCCCCTCTTTGAGTCAGCAAAGTGAAACTGGTTTATTGCTATTCTACCAGCAGGAATCTTATGCAAGTCTCACAGATTCTGCCTTCGGGGGTTTGGGATCTCATCCCAGTAGGGGTGTTTCCGACTGTGAAAAGAAAGGAAAGGAAGAGGGGATGAGGAAAGAGCAGGTCCGAAGGAAGAAAAGAAATGAATTCCAAAGCAGAAAGGTCAGAAGATTTATGTTTTGGGATTGGTAGTAAACAGAGCCAAACCTACTTGCATAAATAAACAAAGCAATACTGATGAGCAAATGACAAAAAGGTAGATATGAATCTAACAGAATAAACACATACAGATCTAACATAAGAAAGCTCTGATGTATAACACAAGTATTCAGTACAAAGCCTCAATATTTGTATTGTTGTTTTTCTTCTGTTACAAGAAAGCTCAAAGTCTTTCTCTCCTCACTTCTATTTTCATCTAAAAAATGTCCACCACTTGAATACAACAAGTATTCCAATATATATAGAAGAGGAGAAGGAAAGAAGGCAAAAAGGAGCCAACAACTATTTACAAAGATATTTACAAAATATCTAAAAGTCATGTTGACTTTTGACAACTTGATGGATGACATCATCCCATGACGCAACATGGATGATGTCATCATTTGCATCAACATACTTTAGACATTCCAACAAGAAAGTCGGAGAAGAGAGAGAAGAAGAAGAAGAAGGAGGAGGAGGAGGAGGAGGAGCAGCTACTCATCGTCATCATCCTGCGGCCGAAAGGGGGTAGCCTGCTTTTGATGCTGCTCAGGTGACGAGATATGGAACTGAGCGCGGTATTCCAAAAACTTGTTAATTATTGGCCCAAGTTGATCCTGAGAAGGATCCTTGTGCCTATCACTTATTGCCTCACAAGTCTCCCGCTCATCTATGAGCTTCTCTCGGGAGTTTGGAAAAGTCCTTTTCCGCCTCAATGAGGAACCCGACGAAGTCCCTATAGGCCAGCAGGTTGTTGATAGATTCAGTGTCAAATGTGACCTCTGGCCCCGTTCCTTGAGAAGCGATCTCCTTGAAGATCCGGATGGTTTCATCAGCTGACCTTAAGGTAAAGGAAGGAGTGAGCAACCCTGGAGACATGTTGAGAACAATTCACTCCATTTGATGCATTGTATCCAGGGCCTCTTCCTTTACCTTGTCAATCTTTTCTAGAATAAATTCTAGCTGATCCACCCGATAGTCCAGAGTGGACATGATTTTGTTGAGGGCCCTTGGATGGCCGAAGACGCCGAACTTGACCAGATCTTCAACTGAATAGTCGAACATTTGTTGGAAGGCCTCGTCTTGGTGATCTAGCATGTTCCAGCTCTTCTGATATGGGCCCTGCTAACGCTTGGAGTTCTTTATTCGCCTTACTGATATTCAGGTATAAGTCAGAGAACTCGGCGATCACTTTTTCACTGTCTTTGAGGATTTGGCTCCTCCAAGCGGAAACGGCCATACCCTGCTCACCAATTTTGGCATATTCATTGATTTTCTCCTGGCTGAGAAGCTCAGAAGTCTCGGCGGTAGTTGTGGGAGGCGCACTACCCATCTTCTGTAAGGCTTGGAGCAGATATTTGTTTTGCTCTTTTAGTAGCCTTTTCTCTTCTTTTGTCTCTTGAAGCTTTTGACAGAGGGCGTCAACCGCGGAAAGAGCTTCCCCCTGGAGACTTTCAGAAGATGTCCCCATTGTGACTTGGGTCACAGTAAAATCTGTCGAGAGACAGATCCTTTTTCTCTTTGAGGGGATCGGGGTATGTAATTTCCATGATTCTCTCACCTGCAGCACTTTTAGAGAAGCGTGTAACAGGCTTCTGCTTCTTCGCCCCTTTGGCTGGGATCACTGAAAAGTCCATCGGAGTGATGGGAACTTTCCTCTTTTGTTGGCTTAGCTGCTGAGAGATCCAGGCTGGTCCTATGGAAGAAGGACCAGAGACAGAGGAGGAGGTAGCTACAGTAGAAGAGGGGAAAAACGTGGAGACACGCGGCGGCGACATTGAGAGAATAGCCGAAGAAGTGTCCACGGGAGGAAGGGAAACTGCAGCTTCGAAGACATAGGAAGGGAAGGGAGCCCGAGATGAGGGAAGAAATGGAGGAGGACAGATCAGTGAGGGAGGAGAAGATAGACGAAGAAGCAGGGGAAAGAGTAGAAGAAGGGACAGAGGACACGACCAAAGGGATGGTCGCTTGAGTCACTCGAGGAGGGGAAGGAAGAGAAGAAGAAGGGATAGAAGGGACCTCTGTTGTGGTAGCAATGCCGACATCCTGAGTGGATGGGTCTATGGGACTATCCTCTGCTGCTTCTATCTCTGGTGAATCCAGAGTTATTACCTGCCAACACTTGCTCCAAATGATCACAATGATCATTTCGTTGTTTAGAGAAGATGGTTAAATCATCTAGGTAAACCACAATGACTTTCCCGTCATACCTTTGAATGAGAAATCCATGGCCCTCTCGAAAAGTGGCACCAGCGTTGGTTAGGCCAAAAGGCATCCTGCTGTAGGCAAAAGTACCCCGAGGAGTAGTGAATGCTTTTTTAAACTGATCTTCGTAAAACTTCAACTGATGTAAACCTAAAAACCATCAAGCATGGACAGCATCTCTGATCCAGTTACTGCTTGCAGAACTTGATCCATTATCGGAAGAGGGTAGTTGTCTTTCAAGGAAGCTTGATTCAAATTGCGAAAGTCTACGCATATGCGTATCTCGCCGTTTTTCTTGCGCACTGGCACAATATTTGCTACCCAAGTACTATGATGGATAGGAAAGATGATCCTTGCATCCAACATCTTCTGAATTTCGGCCTGGATGGTACCCGAGATCTTAGGATTATAGTGCCTCTGCTTCTGGCGAAAGGCTTTGACATCGTCTTTCAACGGAATGTCATGCTGAACGTCCTTTGGCTTGAAAGATTTTAGATCGGCATAGGACCACGCCAACACGTCCATATATTTTTTTAGCAACTTGACAAATTTCCGTTTCTCCTCAGGCGTACAACATTTGCCAATGTTCACAAATTGCGGGTGCTCTATCGAACCTATATTGACCGGTTCGGTTTCCGGGGATGAGTCAGGGTCATCTCACCTCTTCTTTTTCACAAAACGGTCATGCCTGTCGAACAGGCGCTCCAGAGAAACCAGGCCCTTCGGAATTTTATTTCCTTTGAGCTGACATATGCCGTCGTTCCCTTCGGATTCGTCGCCTTGATCGGTGACTGATTCATGGCAAGTGGAAGTAGATCCTTCAAAGTGCAATTCTTTAAAATTTTCTACCTTTTCCAGAAAAGCAATGAGTTGATTATCGTCGTTGAACACCTGCCAATGCTGAGAATTGTCTGGCACGCTCGGGTGGAAAACCACCTCAATGGTGTACTTGTTTGTTTTCAAACCTGGGTGTGGGAGCATGAGGATGCTTTGAAACACCAATGAATCGGCCATGTCATTCGAGGCCCTCGATATGGATTTTATTGAAAAAGCATTGAATTCTTCAATGTGGTCCCATACCGCATTACGGTAATGCCTGAGCCTCTCATTTTTTACTTGGTAAATCCTTTTGACCTGATTTACAACTAGCTCTGCATCACCTTGTACTTTTAGATTTTTAATTCCTCTTTCTTTTGTGGCTTGCATACCGAGTAACAGAGATTCATACTCAGCAGTATTGTTAGTGTTGAAAAAATGAAATTTCAAAGAGAGAGGAATTACCTCCTCTTCGGGAGATATTAGCACAGCCCCAGCGCCACATCCACTAGTTGCACAGCTGCCATCAAACTGCAAGGTCCAGATCTCATTAAGATCCTTCTCCTGAACGAGAACACCCGTTTTATCTGTCTCGGTAGATAAGAAGTAGTTCCCCATCCCTGATGATTCAAAAAGGATTTGGGCCTTGGGGTCTTCAGAGCTGGTAACCAAGTATTTCTTTTGTGATTCCGGCTCCAAAGTCTGCATTACGCCTTTGACTGGAATTCTAGCTTTAGACCAGTCCATATGAATTTCTCCACCAACTTCACTGCAAAAACTTCTTCCCAGCAAAATTCCATAGGCTGCCGGAATGTCAGCAACGAGGACTGTCATTTTTACTCTTTTATCTGGGAAAGCCGCAAATGCGAATTGCGCGTCTTTGATTTGGCCAACCAATGGAACCTGCTTGGTTTCCAATGAATAACATCTGCCGAAAGGCTTGGTAAGAGTGAGGCCCAAAGCATGGGTGACTTTTGCCGGCATGACGTTATCGGAAGCTCCGGAATCAATTATGCAGTTACTCAACTTATGGCCATTGATTAGGAGAGAGAGATAGAAAGGCTCTATCTTGCCTGATCGCAGATGTTGAAGCAACATTTATGTGGGATTCAGGGGGAGTGGAAAGGATTCCTTTTGGGGAAACCTGCTTAGATGCAACAACTTGACTCTGAATATATTTGGTCAATCTTACAAGTTGTTCGGGGTTTGACTGAAGGTACTCAGCTTCAGACATTTGGATCTTGGTCTTTTTTGCATGATCTATGATATCAAATGCGGCCAAGGGTTGCGTTGGTGAAGGAATGAGTCCCTCACCTCGCGATGATGGAATAGGATTACTGGCCTTGGTAGGAACGTGAGAGGATTGATTTGGAGGAGAGATAGGGGAAAAAGGTTTCCTTGTAAAAGATTTGCCAGGGAGTTGAGTAGGAAGAGGATTACCTCTTTTAGCAATGATCGGAGGCACGTTTGACACGGCCTTCTCCTGCTGGACATGGGCAGCAACTTCCGCTTCTTTTCCTTGCGAGCGAGTAAAAACAGCATATGACTGTCCACTTGCATATCCCTGGGTACCCTCTTCTTCATTAGATTCTTCCTCATCAAATTCCATATACCCGATAGTAGAGTCACCAGTCGGTTCACCGACATCTTGATCATCTTCTCCTTGAGACGAAGGTTCTTCATAATCACGCTTTTCTTCTTGATTTCGACCAGAGCGCGTTGACAGGAGGAGCCTCAAGTGCCAACCACAGAGTAGCTGTAGGTAGGCGCGGCCTTTGTGAAACATTGTTAGGAACAAAATTCCTCTCGCGGAATATCCCGGATGAGGAACTGGGAGGCCTAGCCAACCGCTTCTTCAATGCAAGCAAGTCATTTGCCATCTTTTGAAACGCTGGATCAGACGAAGTAGTGGGCGAAGGGCCCAAAGATTTAGGCTTGGCTGATTCCTTTTTCAATTCACCAGATATTATCAGATTATCCTCTATCCGAATGGCAGCAGCTTGGGCGAGAATCAAGGTAGCCACTCGCTCTTGAAGGAGTAAGAAACTAACTTTCGAACTCATAGCGTTTACGAAGAAACACTTTTGATTTTCCGGCGTTGGAAGCATGGCAACGGGGACACGGTTGATTAGTGCATTGAACCGGGTGACAAAATCACGCATGGTCTCATTTGCCTCTTTCTTCAGGTGAGTGATCCATGATAATAATGCAAATGCATCCTCTGAAGGCTTGTATCTGTCTTCGAAAGCATCCCGTAAGGTGGCCCAACTGGTAATAGACCCGGTGGCAAATGCTGAAACCATTCAGCTGCAGGTCCTTGTAGGGTTTCCAGAAAAAGGTGAACCGACACATCTTCGTGAGTCACATCCAAAATACTGCATGACATGATGAATGCAGATATGTGGGAATCTGTGCTTTGATTTCCGCTCCCGTCGAATTTGGGAAAATTCTTTCGATTTCCGTGAGGGAGCGCGTGAACTGGATGTGGTAAGGCCAAAGGACCCATCACGTTTCCCCATGGTACCGCCATCTGAAAAGCCGGAAAGAGAACACGAGCTGGAAGTGTGGTTCCACTGAGTAGCAAGGCACTACAAAGGGATGTGGATGCCCCCTGTGAAAGACTTTTCTTCGTGAACGTGAGACACTCTGATATCCGGCTCAAAGAGCTTATTTTGGTGAAAAACGTCTTGACGTTACACTTTGAAATTGTGCCTTTGAAGCAGATCGAAAGTAGGATCAGCTTCTCCACGGCTCTCTGCTTTGCACGTAAAGGTTCACTCGCCAATGTACCTTCCAGATCTGTAACGCGTTATGGCACGATTCAAACTTTCTTTTTGGTTATACTTGCTGATTTTTCCGTTTTTCCGATAAAACCAAAGAAGAAATACTTTTCTAAATATTTAAAACTATCCTCTTCAGAAAACCGATTGTGGTTAATGACAAATAACAATGAGGATAAGATGGCAAGGAAGAATAGCAAGCTAATTTTCGGATCTGATTTTGACTTTTTTCAGAGGGTTTCAAACTTTTTGTAAGAAATGACCAAAATCCAGATCTACGGCAAAATACTAATTTTTATAAAAACTCAGCGAACTAAAGATTTGTAACTAGGCCAGATCTATGGATCTCAGAAGAAAATTTTCAATTCAGAGAAAAATTTGCAAATTTTTGGATTTTTATCAAAAAGTTCAGATTTGCAAACAGGCAGCGATTTTCTTATTTTTTTATTTTCTATCTTACCACCATCATAGATCTGACAGATCTATTCGTTCCCCAGTGGAGTCACCAAAAACTGTTGGTCCGAAAATCTGTCGCTTGGGCAGATCTATGGATAAACGAGCCAACAGTGTGCAGGGCATAGCCCCTCTTTGAGTCAGCAAAGCGAAACTGGTTTATTGCTATTCTACCAGCAGGAATCTATGCAAGTCTCACAGATTCTGCCTTCGGGGGTTTGGGATCTCATCCCAAAGTAGGGTGTTTCAAGCTGTGAAAAGAAAGGAAAGGAAGAGGGGATGAAGAAAGAGCAAGTCCAAAGGAAGAAAAGAAATGAATTCCAAATCGTAAAGGTCGAAGATTTATGTTTTTGGATTGGTAGAAATGAGAGCCAAACCTACTTGCATAAATAAACAAAGCAATACCGATGAGCAAATGACAAAAAGGTAGATATGAATCTAATAGAATAAACACATACGTATCTAACATAAGAAAGCTCGATGTATAACACAAGTATTCAAAGATAAAGCCTCAATATTTGTATTATTGTTTTTCTTCACATACAAGAAAGCTCAAAGTCTTTCTCTCCTCACTTCTATTTTCATCTAAAAATGTCCACCACTTGAATACAATAAGTATTCCAATATATATAGAAGAGGAGAAGGAAAGAAGGCAAAAAGGAGCCAACAAATATTTACAAAGATATTTCTAAAATATCTAAAAGTCATATTGACTTTTGACAACTTGATGGATGACATCATCCCATGACGCAACATGGATGATGTCATCATTTGCATCAACATACTTTAGACATTCCAACAAGAAAGTCGGAGAAGAGAGAGAAGAAGAAGAAGAAGAAGAGGAGTAGCTACTCGTTGTCATCATCCTGTGGCCAAAAGGGGGTAGCCTGCTTTTGATGCTACTCAGGTGATGAGATATGGAACTGAGCGCGGTATTCCAAAAACTTGTTAATTATTGGCCCAAGTTGATCCTGAGAAGGATCCTTGTGCCTATCGCTTATTGCCTCACAAGTCTCCCGCTCATCTATGAGCTTCTCTGGGAGTTTGGAAAAGTCCTTTTCCACCTCAATGAGGAACCCGATGAAGTCCCTACAGCCAGCAGGTTGTTGATAGATTCAGTGTCAAATGTGACCTCTCGCCCTTCGAGAGAAGTGATCTCCTCAAAATCCGGATGGTTTCATCAACTGACCTTAAGGTAAAGGAAGGAGTGAGCAACCCTGGAGACATGTTGAGAACAATTCACTCCATTTGATGCATTGTATCCAGGGCCTCTTCCTTTACCTTGTCAATCTTTTCTAGAATAAATTCTAGCTGATCCACCCGATAGTCCGTAGTGGACATGATTTTGCTGAGGGCCCTTGGATGGCCGAAGACGCCGAACTTGACCAGATCTTTGACTGAAGAGTCAAACATTTGTTGGAAGGCCTCGTGCTGCAGTCTAGCATGTTCCAGCTCTTCTGATATGGGCCCTGCTAACGCTTGGAGTTCTTTATTCGCCTTACCAATATTCAGGTATAAGTCGAGAACTCAGCGATTACTTTTTCGCTGTCTTTGAGGATTTGCTCCTCCAAGCGAAACGCCATACCACTGCTCACCAATTTTGGCATATTCGTTGATTTTCTCCCGGCCGAGAAGCTCGAAGTCTCGGCAGACAGCCATTGTGGGAGGCGCACTACCCATCTTCTCGTAAGGCTTGGAGCAGATATTTGTTTTTCTCTTTTAGTAGCCTTTTCTCTTCTTTTGTGTCTCAAGCTTTTGACAGAGGGCGTCAACCGTGAAAGAGCTTCCCCACAGACTTTCGTAAGATGTCCCCATTGTGACTTGGGTCACAGTAAAATCTTTCGGAGACAAATCCTTTTTCTCTTTAAGGGGATCGGGGTATGCAATTTCCATGATTCTCTCACCTGCAGCACTTTTCGAGAAGCGTGTAACAGGCTTCTGCTTCTTTTTCGCCCCTTTGGCTGGGATCACTGAAAAGTCCATCGGAGCGATGGAAACTTTCCTCTTTTGTTGGCTTAGCTACTGAGAGATCCAGGCTGGTCCTATGGAAGAAGGACCAGAGACAGAGGAGGAGGCAGCTACAGTAGAAGAGGGGAAAAACGTGGAGACACGCGGTGGCGGCATTGAGAGAATAGCCGAAGAAGTGTCCACGGGAGGAAGGGAAACTGCAGCTGTGGAAGACATAGGAAGGGAAGGGAGCCCGGAGATGAGGGAAGAAATGGAGGAGGACAGATCAGTGAGGGAGGAGAAGATAGACAAAGAAGCAGGGGAAAGAGTAGAAGAAGGGACAGAGGACACGACCAAAGGGATGGTCGCTTGAGTCACTCGAGGAGGGGAAGGAAGAGAAGAAGAAGGGATAGAAGGGACCTCTGTTGTGGTAGCAATGCCGACATCCTGAGTGGATGGGCCTATGGGACTATCCTCTGCTGCTTCTTTCTCTCTACAGCCGAATCCAGAGTTATTACTGCTTTGTGCGCCTGTGGAAGGAGGACTCTCAGGGGCTTCTTCCTGAATGGTGCTGGATTCACCTTCTACACCTTTGCCTTTAAGCTGCTTCTTGGATCATGGAGGTGCGTTGCCCAATGGGGATGTTGTGAAATCAACCCCGAGGTAGATTAGGCCGTTCATCCGGCACCAATGTTCTGTCCTCCGCAAAGTCTCCTTGACCCTCTCCTCAATTGTCTGAGGAGCTTTGTTTCTATCAATGGCCGGAAAGGGCCAATCGTCCCCATCTGTGTCAGTATATACCTTGTCTACTTCATCTTCCGTAGTTTGGAAGCCTTTGGGGACAATGGCTACCCCATATTGGATGATTTCTGCCAATGCTAGGCGAGAATGATCCTTTCTTCTGAGCTCTACCTCATGGAGGACGTCAATATAAATATCCTCGATCTGAGGAACATGGATTGGATCAAGCTTTGCTCTTGGCAAGCCCCTTGGGTCGAAGGTAGGCCTAGCTGGGAAGTCGTGTTTCAAATTAAGTAACTCCAGCTCTGCAAACATTTCCTTCGCCTTGTGGTGGGTAGAGCATGTGTATCGGCCCACTGTGAGGGGGAAAGGAGTTCCACCCTTCTTTCTTTTAAGGCATTTTTCATGGTATGTGACCAGCTGCCTTGATAGCTCTAGTAGAATCAGCTTAGGCCCAGCATACCTTGGTAGCCTGGTTGGCTCTCCCAAAAAGTTGGCAGCCCTTAGGTGAATGTGGGAAATTGGGTGAACAGGGCCCCCCATTTCTCCGTGGCTGCCACTATGTTTTTGGTCGTACGACCATGAGTCATATTCGGCCTCAAAGGGTGATGATGTGATAGAAAAACACATCGTTAACTTTTGTGAACTAGGAGATGCTATTCTCCAGCCTCAACTCTGGGTAGTACTCGTATATCTTGACCTGAGGCCAAACTCCACTCCTCGTTAGGCCTGGATAATCCCTCTCTCTAATGCTGCAGCGTAGACCACGTAGGAGTTCATATGGAATACTCCCGTTGTGCCGAATTGTTGTAGCTGCTCGGAGATGGTGTTGCTTATAATTTCCCCCCAGCAAAAGCGCTGATCAGGCAAATTCTTGTTCATTGTTTCCAAGTAGTGCAACATCCATTTATGGAAGTAATGGGTGTCAGAAAGCCCGAAGACCCTGCTCAGGAAGGTAATGGTATCATTGAGCTCTTCTGAGAAGTCACTGCGGTGGATGATTTGGGGCCACCGGGTTACCACCTTCTTATTTTTCAGATATACTTCGTTCATTAGCTGCATACATTGGTCTTCATTGTCTTCCCAGGCCTTGATGCACTCTGCTTGGCTAACGGCCACAAAGTGCCGGTGGTGAGGGATGCCGAGTATGATCTCAAAATGACGGGCAGTGAGGTTAATGACTACCTCGCCCTTGCTATTTTCGACACACCTTGTGTCTTTATTGTAACTCTGGGCAACCACCATCATAAATTCATTGTTGACGGCGCTGACGGGGATTCCTCCGGCGAAGTGCAGGGCACTGCCGATCAATTTTTCCATCCATGGACTCCTTGTAACTTTCTGAGTTCTGGCCCAGAATTCCTCCATGTCGATATGCCCCAATTCTGAGTCTCTGACGTCCATGCTGCATTCGGCCTGTGACTCGGGCATTCTGACCCTCTGATATTTGTATTTCATTTCTTCCTCCGTAAGCTTAGCCTTTCCTTTCGGTTTGGTGGGTCTCCTGCTGGATGTAGACATATGTTCTTTCGAACTCAGTTGCTGATCTGCATGAAGAAGAAGCGAGACCCAATCCGAAAAGGTTGAATTAGCCATTTGATCTTCCATTGGAATGTTAGCAGAAGAAAGAGTTAGAGATTTCTAGGCTCAGGGCGCAGGGCGCATGAAAATTGCAGCTTACAGGGCTAAATAGGTAAGGCACACCGGAAGAGGGTGTTGCAAGGATAAAACTGGCACCAAAGGCGCATGGCGCATGCATGTACTGCAGAGTGCATTTTATAAAGGGCGCATGGAATTTGCATGTTGCATTGGGATTTGGTGCGCCCTTTGGCGCATAGATGTTTCGTGTAACAAGAACTTTTCGTGCGCCAAAGGGAGCATGGCGCGGCGCACGAAAGGTTTACACAACATGATGTTTTTCTAATCGGGGATGCGCCTGCGCCTTGAAAGATTTGTACTTAGCGCAGATAAAGTTTGTGTTGCATGGATGCTGGGTGCGCCATTGGCGCGTGGAAAAGTGATGCAGCAAGGAAGGTTGGCGCGCCTTTGGGGCGCAAGCTCAGCGACTTGTAGCATATGGAAGAGGCGCGCCTTGAGGGCGCAGAAGTTCATGATGCAGCAGGAAAATGGGTGCGCCATTGGCGCGGGTTTTGCTCATGTAACAGGGGGGACAGATGCGCCATGGGGGCGCAACTGTTCATAGTGTAACAAGACGCTCTGGTGCGCCCAAGGGAAAAACAGAGTTTTCACATGGTTCAACCCCTTTTCCTTTCTTTCATTTCCAAGATTGCTTTGGGAGATATAATGTTTCAAGCCAAAGGGGTTTTCAGACCAAGTTTTCAAAATAACACCCTCTACCAGCAGATCTGGAAAGAGGGGGGGAGGAAAAATAAGGAAAGACAGCACAGGGGAGGGCTAGCTCAACATTTGTATATCAAAAACCAACCAGCAAGCTAAAACCAGAACGCAAAACATGAGAAAGAGAAAAGAACCTCTCACCTGGACAAATAGCAAAAATCGTGCAACGGGTCCACAAGGCGTTGAAAACGACGAGGCAGGGGCTGACAGGCTCAGAAAAATCACGTGCTTAGCGAATAGTGAAAATGACATTTTGGGCGCGCAAACACATATATATAGGTGAGCTGGTCATAAATGCGCCACCCACTTTTTAAAGGGCGCATGAGAGTTGCTGTCGACAGGGAAAAGCGTGCGCCCTTTGGCGCATGAAAACGTTTTCCAAGAGAAATTAAGCACGCCTTTGGCACACCAAAAGCTATGTCGACATTAAGTTATGTGCGCCCTTTGGCGCACCAAAACATGGCGCAACAAAAGTTGTGCCAATACAAAGGCGCATGCGCTTGGCACGCAGGAAGGCTCAACATACTTTGGTGCACCAAAAGGTGTGTTGACACTGAAAATCATGCGCCAAAGGTTTTAAAGGGGGCGCACCAAAATTTGGTGTTACATAGCAATTTCATGCGCCCAGCCAAAAAAGGCTCAAAAGACTAAGTTCAAAAAACCAGATTTCCCGGGAAGGGATTTTACAACGTTTCGAACGCAAGGGATCCCTAACGAGGGATCGGAACAAAATTTTGGTATGGTTATCGGTAAAATTTCCCTTATCAATTTTACGGGATAACACACCTATTCACTTTTGATTACAAGGAACTCCAATCAAGTAAGTTGGGTAGAACATTCTATTGAGTTTGGTAGATGATGTTAAGCCCATAAAGCAAATGCCATATAGAATGAATCCTAATTTTTCCAAGACCTGTAAAAGAAGAAATATATAAGTTGCTTGATGCAGGATTCATATTTCTTGTGGAGAATTCGTAATGGGTTTCTCCCATTGTGATTTCAATAAAAAGAATGGGAAGCTACACATTTGTGTTGATTACAGGGGAAGCTCAATAAGGCAACAAAGAAGGATCATTACCCTCTTCCATTTTCGATCAGATCTTGGGCCAAGTAGTTGGCAGAGTGCTATAGTTTCTTTGATGGATATAGCTGCTACAACCAAGTTCGTATAGCAGAGAAAGATCAGCTGAAGACCACGTTCACCACTCCTTGGGGAACGTTTGCCTATAGAGTTATGCCTTTTGGATTGTGTAATGCTCCAACAACATTCCAGCGTTTGATGAATAGGGTGTTCGAACCCTACATTGGGACCTTCATCAGAGTATTTCTGGATGATTTTTGCATCTATGGGAGTAAGTTGACCACCACTGCACCAAATGGAGACAACATTTCAAAGGTTAGATGAAGCACAAGCCTCACTAAACCCTACAAAGTGTGTCTTTGGATGTTCTAAAGGTGTTTTGTTAGGGCATGTTGTATCCAGAGATGGTATTGGTGCTTTGATCTGATAAAGTTTCAAAATCAAAGATTTACCATTTCCTCTTAATAGAAGCAAGTTGAGATCATTTTTAGGCCATGTGGGTTACTATAGAAGGTTTATCAAACATTTCTCAAAGATTGCATGCACACCACTAACCCAGATTCTTGAAGAAGGATTTTACTTATGAACCGGGAAATAAGGCGCATGAAGCTTTTGGACAATCAAGGAAGCCCCGTGTCTTCACCTATTTTGAAGAATCCAGATTGGAGCAAGCCATTCATTGTGTACATCGATGCCTCGATGCAGCACTAGGAAGTACTTTGAGCCAAAAGGATGAAAATGGGAATGAACATCCAATTTACTTTGGGAGCATAAATGAGCAAAGATCTTGAGGTAAACTATACTTTAATCGAAAAAGAGGCTTTGGCTATCATTTTTTTGTAAAGAAGTTTAGAAATTACTTGCTAGGGTAGAAATTTATAGTTGTAGAATGATCATCGGCTCAAATATATTGTCAATAAGCCTAACCCATCGGGAGGATAAAGCAAGATGGATAATTTTGCTACAAGAATTTGAATTTGATATTATAGATAGGCCGAGAAAGAAGCATGTCAATGCAGATGCACTCTCTCGAGCCTATGATGGTTTAGGATCATCTTGTGATGATGATGATTTTCTGATGCAAAGCATTGTTCTCCTCGACACAATCCCTAGTGAATACATAGATATTTTGAATTATCTAAATGAATTCAAGTTTCTGATGGTGCCAATGCAAAGACTAAGAGAAAGATTACTCAAGCCGAGTTGTCCATATTCCATTCTGCATGGATCATTATTTCGAATAGGACCTGATGGACAGTACAAGAGGGCAGTTGGACATGATCAAGGAAAGGAACTGCTAGAAGAATTCCACAATGGTACATGTGGAGGGCACTTCTCTGGACAACTTATAGCAAGAAGGATCTTGGATGCAGGTTATCACTAGCCCACTCTTTTTAAAGATTGTTATAATTATTGTAAGACATGTGATATTTGTCAAACACATGGTAACCGTAAGACTTCATCAGCTCCATTATGTCCTATTCTTCCCCTTGGTCCCTTTGAAAAGTGGGGAATAGACATTTTAGGTCCACTTCCAACTACATCATGCCAAAATAAGTATATTGTAGTTGCCACAGATTATTTAACCAAGTGGGTTGAAGCTAGGCCATTGAAAACAGCTTCCATGGATGAAGTGGCAAGGTTCATGTATGAACGCATTGTCACCAGATTTGGTTGTCCATTAGAAATTGTAAGATCAAGGAAGCCACTTTATTAATGAGGTGGTAGAAGCCCTAGTCAATAAGTTTTCTATTAAGCACGGAAGGCAACAACATACAAGCCAAGCACAAATGGACAGTGGAACGAACAAATTTTTTGTGTCAAATTCTAGCAAAAGATGCGACCTTGTAGGTACATAAATGGGATAAAAGGATTCATGCAAAGCATTGTGGGCATATAGGGCAACATCAAAGTCAAAGAACAGGATACTCCCATTTCGGTTGGCCTATGGCATTGATCCGATTCTTCCTATTGAGTTTGATATTCCCACTATGAGAGTTATGAAAAATGAAAGGATGAATAAAAGTGATTCAAGAAAGAAAGGTTGGTACATCTTCATTTGCTAGAGGAAATGAGGGAAATAGCAAAGGATACAAGCCATAAGAAGAAAATGAAGCAGAAGGAATACTTTGATCAAAAGATCCAGTGGTCTCCATTTCATGTGAATGACTTGGTTCTAGTATATGATTCCAGATACAAAAAAAGAAGACAGAGAAAATTTCTTCCAAAATGGATGGGGCCCTACAAAATAGCAGCTGTGCATGAAAATGGTACGTACCGATGGAGGAATTAGATGGCACTCCCATTACGAAATGGGTCAACCACGACAAGTTGAAGATTTTCCAAGCACTAGAATAGTCTACTCAGGACGGAGTAGAAGCTAGAAGAAGGGAAGATGTCGACACTAAAATTTTCCTCCATAATTTCTATTTCATTAATGTATGTATTAGGAATAGGATGTTGTTAAGTATAATTATTAGTAGCGTCGATAGAAGATAACGGCGCCACAAGATGGTATGCCACCAATAATGTGGAATACGGTAACAGATTAAAGTACAATAGGAATGTTGTGGTAAAAAGTAAATATTTGTCGTAAGTGGTCCGTAATGTTAAAATGTCAAAGTTTGGGTAAGTAGAGAAGTAGGGTCTACATGATTAGGAATTAGAAATATTATATTGGTAATAAGGACAAGGAGTGAGGTCATAAATATTTTGTGTATTTTATCTCAGTAAACAAGCCTAAAAATGTGGAACCCATGTAAATGATAAGGTTTATCTTATCTTAATGATAAGCCTACATGTACATATAAGAGTTAAGGTATGGAATATGATTCGTCAGAGTGGATTTCTTATCCTATCTTAGAGATAAGATGGATAAGCCTGGAAGTTCTATAAATAGAGAGGCCACCCCCCTCATTTAGCATAGAAAGAAGTAGTGAGAAATATTGTAGGAAGTGTGCAAAGGAAGCCATCAGTTAAAGGTGTGTTGAAGAAGCCATCGAGAGGTGTAATTGTAAAGTTTCTCCCATAGTCTTGTTGAAGTACCTCATGGGTGAGATTGTAACAATTTCATGTTAATATTATAATTTACTTTGATATTTCAGATTTGTCATCATTCCGTCTTATCATAGTCGATGGTATTCTTGTGTTCGGTTGTTGTTTTGTTTCCAGATTACGTCCACCAAACTAAAGGCTGTGCATTAGTAAATAATCATAGCACGAGGAGTTCCCGGTGAAGAATTATCATAGTGCTGGATTGGTGATGACGACACGTCAAAATCCTTTGTGTTGCCTATAATTTATGTATTTTGGGGTTCTAACACTTGATGTAGCCTAAAATCTACCGTGAAAAACCCATTCACGCCGGCACATCACTCATCCTAAGTTGAGCAATCACCCAAAGCGTGCGAAGGCACCAGCCCCTCTTTAGAGTTAAACAAGATGTTAATATGATGGTGATAAAACATAGTTAGATCTATAATTAAACATAAACATTCCACAATCATAATCCATATCTAGATCTTAGAGAATCATGAATTAAACAATAACTATAATAAGATTAACTACATATGAACTATATTCAATTATTTTTAACACCATTATCCAGCCAATATTATCCATTACATTAAACACTTTAAAACATAGAAGCTTCTTACATTATAAAGGGTATATCCATAAGTCATGTGCGCATCAGATCTAACAACATAAATCTACAATAATTAAGTATCTTTCAAATACATAGTTCATTACATATTTATAAAGATGGGGACTTTCCCTTCACTACCTATGCACTTCTCAAAATAGGTTGCATGCTAATAATAGCCATGCACCTTTATAACAACATGCATACATGCAAGTGTTCTAATAACAGATGTCTTATAGTTAACTGAAGAAACAATCATATTATTAGCTCAAACCATGCATGGCGCTTGTCATCCGCTCATTCCCAAAATACCATTGTGTGTCGTGTAAGTGTTCATCCCTATGTGTGCTCCACATGTTATCTCCAAAAATAGCCATTATCTAACAAATGGCTAAGTCCTAAGCCAAACTATTAAGCGTGCATTTCCTTTCCTATCTTTCTCATGCCTTCAAATGCGCCTTATTCCCACGTGTGCATATGCTTGTGTGTCTTCTCCTTAGAGAAACATTTTTCTTCAACATTTTTCCCTCAACAACACTTTTTTTTATGCTTCTTCTTTTTCTTACTATTAATGTTACTATTAATGGTTGGAAGTCATCATTATTGGGTTGTATCGTTACTATACAACATGGGGTTTCCTCTTGCTCCTACCCTTTTTTTTAGTCAATAATGATGCACTTGGTTATCTTATTTCCAACGAGAATACCAAGGGTGTATTTAGGGGATTTATCTTCCTGATCATAAGACCCAACTCATCAATGGCCACTTTTTCGATGATTCTTTTCTCACTCTAGTTGAATTGAATAAGAATATTCGGATACTTTTTCTTGTCTTGAAAATTTTTGCAAAGCCTTGGGGTTTAATGTTCATCTTGCTAAATATTTGGGTTTCTGCTAAATACCTTATCTCATTTAGGATTAGTTGACTATTACCCATGGATGTGGATTCAAAGCAAGGATAAATATTTTAGTTTCGGGGATCCCCTTTGTTTTTACAACAAATCCTCCACTTTGTAGCGGGCTTTGTGATTGATTGAGTTGAGAAGAAAGTGTAGAAGTGGGTCTCTTGACTTTTATCGCTGGCCACGAAATTCCAAGTTTGCCTTAATATTTTGGTAGTGACTCAAGTTTACTATACAACATTTTGGTTTCTTCAAGCTTCCTTTGACAAAGTGGCTAGGATCTTAAGGGATTTTCTTTGGTCAAATTATAGAAAGGAGGCTTTCACGAGTGGCTCTGAGGCTTGCACACTTCTAAGGGATCAAAGTGGTATGGGTTTCATAGATGTTTATAGGAAAATTATCTCCTTTTGTGCCAAATCAATCCATCCTCTAACACCAAATCGACCAAAGTGTGAATATAATGCATAAATGAAGGAAACTTTTTAGGTACCTTAGGTTCTAGATGAGGCCTTGCTTTCAAAGTGTGATCACCAATATCCTCATCCATGCCAACAAAAGCCTCATTATTTTCTCATTCTCATTCCTTCTCTTCCTTTAGGTGCACTATCTCTACAATTTTATCCTTGTTATCTTCCATCAAAGACTCAATGGTGGCCTTATCAACATTTCTCCATGTCACCTCAACAGATACCTTGACCAAGGCATTGTTGACATGCTCATCAAACATTAGAGTAGGATTTATCATATAGTTCTTGTTTTGGGGTTCCTTCTTCACTCTTCATGAGACACAAGACTCCTCACACACGTCAAAATCTGGTTCATCCATATGAGTCTACATGGACCAGATAAGTGCTTCCTTGAGTGCATAGTAGATATATATCTGATCCATTATCTCCCACCCATATAAATCCTTAAGGCCCACAATACTCTGAAACTAGGTGTAGATGATTTTTCTTGTGTCCTCAACATATCCCATACTAGGGACAACATATTCTTCACTTCTCTTTGTCCTTGGCCCCTTAGGAACCTGGGTGCCAAGGTCTAGAGTTGGCCCTTCTCCTACCTAAGTTGTAATCGGCGTGTTTGGTTTGCTCTTGCACAACATCTTCACCTATTTCACTCCTTCCTATTCTTCTCTCATTTCTTCATCCCGACTTCCTCCACATCTTCGGATGAACCGTGGTACCAAGCACACTCTTTTGGACTCCTCCACCTCCTTGTTAAACTTCGGAGATTTCTTCTTCTCTTTTTCTCCGGTGCTTCTTTCTGAGGGGAGAGTCGAGGTGACCTTCATAAAGGTTGTGATATTCGCGAGCCCTTAGGTCTTGGTTCTTCTGAACACCTTATTAATATAGTGCTCCTCCTGGATTGTATCTACATCCAAGTATTTCTCCTCCTCCTTGCTCCTATGGGGGAGTATCTAGCATGCTCACTCTCCACTTTTTCTGTGGGCTTCCTCTAGCCTCTATGGTCCAAGCCTCCATTATCCGCGTGTTCTTTTTCTTCCTTTATCTCTATGGTCGAGGTAGGATTTGGAGTTGCCACATTTTCAACTGTGTGTTTTCTCTTAGGTGGCCATGGTAGCATGAACTCATTTTCCACATACTTGTTATTTTCCAACCTAGGCTTAAGCTAGAGACCGAAAAGTGTGGCTCCACTATCTCCAATAGCCAAAATTACTAGCTTCATGTTTATAAAATCATAAATAAGCCTCTCAATGTAGGCAGATCGACATGGATAAACATAAGTTTTTTTGAGAGTATGGTAGTCACAATCTACCTTGTCGACATTAAATCAATAGATGCGCATCAAGAAACCTGTACTTAAGGCTGAAATAGCATGTTGTAAAGGCATAGGGTATTTTACACCAGGGACTCCATGTCCCATCCTTCATTGCAAAAACATGTAATGTAAAATGTTGGTACACTGAAAATTGTACTCCTTACCTACTACTGATGGCATCTCCTTAGAATATGCCATTCCTCCTCAAATGTCACGCATAATCGATCATACCATAGTTCTACCCTTTTTTTGAATGAGACACTAATTTTTCCTTCACACAAGTACTTCTTAAACCTCTCAATGAGGGAATTCTTCTCCACGAGGTATTCCCAAATTTTGTTCTTTGGCCCATCGGGCACTCCAATTTCTACAAACACAAGAGATAAGAGGATAGCACCAAAACTTATCTTTTCACCTATGTGCACTTCCTCAATAATTGTTTCTACTATGAAGCAAGCTAAGTTGTAGAATTCTCCTTGTGACATCTTCTTTGCGATATGTAACCACATGGTATTTACCTATGACCATCTCTCATTCTCATTCATCTTAGTAAGTAGATGCACGACTTGACTTCCTCGTACCACCTGGGTACTTCCTTAATTTGTAGATGTCCATTCCACATGGACCCTTGGAGTATCCCAACTCCTTGCTTATGGCTATAACATTTTCCTTATCGGTTAGATCACTACTAATTTCTTTCCATGTGCCCTTCATTCCTTCATCAATGTGGTAATCAAAGGTGCGGTGATCCTTACCCGCCATCCAGCAAAATAGAAGAAGTCCTCATGGAATCTTCTCATAAGCCATTGATATAAACTTTCTAGTTTTCTAAAATATGGGAGTTCATATAGTTGATATACCCCTACCTTCTTGAGAAACTTCTCCCTAGCATCATCATATATTGGCATGTCATCCACCGTGTGCTTGTTTGTATTCTTATTCAATAAAGCTTCCAACTCTCCCTTGTTATCAGTGGTGCAATGGTTGTAATCACTTACTTTACATATACGGATATGGGAATCCCAATCCCACCCAATGATCACTCCTTCTAGATACTGCATCTCTAAAAATTCTCTCAGGAGCAACTTCGACCTTGACTTCCACCTTTTTCTTCCCCTTCGTACCTACTATAGGTGCTTTCTTCGGTGCCATGGTAAAATAATTCACTTTTCTTTTTTCAAATAAGACCTCATGCCCTAGCTCAAAAATGCATTCCCTATCTCAAAACCCCATGCCCTAGATCAAAAATGAAATCCCTAACTCCTTCTCAATGTTTCTACTTCACTCAAACCCTTCTCCAATGGGGACACAAGCCACTTCGCGTGCACA
The DNA here is from genome assembly GCA_018340775.1 of Taxus wallichiana var. yunnanensis. NCBI lineage: Eukaryota > Viridiplantae > Streptophyta > Pinopsida > Cupressales > Taxaceae > Taxus > Taxus wallichiana. The sequence goes on from CM031242.1 coordinate 879,390,328, forward strand.
AATCCTCTCTCCAAGTCTAGTTTCATAACTATCTCGTACCTCAACACATTTTTCTTGGCTCAGGCCGCAACTAGCTCACTCGAATACTTGTGATTGCAAAGGTAAAAAGGAACTGCATCACGTCCTTATATATATATATATATATATATATATATATATATATATATATATATATTTGAAAATTTATTACATTTATTGCTCCTTCACCTACCACCAATCCTCTCATTAATTGACCATTTTCCCAACTTCCACGTGGTACACCTTCACACCCTAGCTATAACCTTCTAGCGTGCCTTCCTACCTTCTGGCTATAGACCTCCTTCTATGTGCTTCATGTGCCAAAGTAACTCACCAATGCGCCTTTCCCCAAGTAGTTTCCATGGTCGTAACTTACCTCATGTTATATTTTTCATTCATTTATTTCAACTATGGTCTTCTCTAGGATCAATCTTCTTTCTAGCAGCTCCTTTCCATTCTTGAATAACACTTGTAATAGTATGTTCTTATGTGTACCCATTTTTGAATAATAACCACCCCACACCAATGGTATGTGCATCCTCGCACATAAAAATACTTTCAGATTGTAATTAGCTTCCAAAGTTCACAAATGCGCTTATTACACAAAACACAAATCTAAATTGACAAAGCATGGCAAGGAAGAAGGAAGTACATTAAAATAAATGTAGAAGGGAAATCTATACTAAATGGAAATATTGCCCTATTAAAAACACCAAGAAGACTTATTCATAGTAGGGCTTCACCTACTCCCATTAAAGTAACTTGGTAACCATGTTCCATCAAGTGCCTCTAAATGAAAAATGCTTTATTCAAGGATGTGAGTGATAACATATGGTCCCAACCAATGTACTTTAAGTTTTCTCGATGGCGCATAAAACTTGAAATCATAAAGAAGTACCATCTTTCCATCCTCAAGCTTATCTACCTATCATTTTCCTACTTTTGACTCCAACGTGCTATGGCATACCTCTCATCCAACTGTATTAACTTCTCAATTCTCTCTTTGAATTCTTTCTCATTAGCTAGACCTCCCGCACGTGCAATACACAAAGAAGATAACATGTATTCCATGGGAAGAACTACTTCTACGCCAAACACCAACCAAAGGGTGTAGCCTTATTCAACCTCTTTGTAGGTTGTTCTATATGCCCAAAGTATAGAATAAACTTTATCATCCCAATATTTCATTCCAACATCACAATTTTTTGTCAAGGTCGAGCTCAATATATTGTTGAAAGCCTCAAGTAGAGTCCCATTTTTTTGAGGGTGATAAGGTGTAGTCTTGTGGTGCATGACCATAATCTCATCCAACAATGTCCTGGATCACAAGATTCAAAAAGTGTGTGCCCCTATCACTTGTCAAACTCAACGAACACCCATACCTAGTAAGAATATTTTCCCATAAAACCTTGTTGTTGTATCTATTGTAAATCCTTTGTAGGTGTTGCTTCGCCACCTTGTAAGATAATCTATATAAGTGATGATGTAGCGTGATCTAGTTCTACGTGCACGACAAGGGGAAATAGGGCCAACAAATTCTATTTCCCATTTTTCAAACAAACACACTAGAATAGGCCTCAAAGGCATTTCATCTCTTTTCGCCTCAGGTTTTCCAAGGCATTGACAATGATCACATGCATTACAATCCTTATAAAAAGGTCTCCCACTATAAGCCAATGAGTAGAATATTGTGTGTGGTGGCGTCACCGCATAATGCCAACCTCGCAATACCACCATGAGCCTCTTCCATGATATACGTGTACTCATTTTCTAGTACACACCAATGCAATACTTCATCTCGACCTAGTTTGTATAATTCACCACTGATCAACATGAAAGGTGTAACATGAATTGTAAGTTTTTTCTTCTCTAATGATTTCATTCCTTATGTCACCATAACATGTATGTAAAAAGACAACAATATCCTCCAATTCTGAAAACGCGTGATGTAACTTGTACAACTATGCATCTGACATTGTATCTTTAGTTGTCTGCGCACATCCTCCTGATTGAATCGTGATAAGTGGTCCAGGGCTGCAATTACTTTTACCTAATTTTACCATGATCAGTAAGTGAAATTCTTGGAATAGGAGCACCCATCAACATATGCACCCCTATAAATGGGCTTCTTTACCAAGTATTTTAGTGCCATGTGATCTGTATAAAATACAAAGGGTTTTTAGCAAGTTATATCAGAACTTATGCAGCGCGTAGATCATCGACAAGGCCTCACGCTCTATAGTTGTATAATTGTATTCCTACAAGTCAACTTTTTACTAGTAAATCGAGATAGGATGATCTATAATACCTTCTCTAGGATGAGCTAACATCGCACCAATTATCATGCCGAGGCATCCACATGTACGTGAAATGGCTAGTTCCATAAAGGAAAATGCAAAATAGGCATTATAGTAAGTCTCCTCTTCAATGCCTCAAATACACGATACTATGGTTCTCTCCAATAGAATGTCCCTTTTCCCTTGAGTAACTCTTCCAAGGGTAAAAAATCTTCGTATACCCTTTGATAAATTTTCTATAATACCCTATATGGCCCAAGAATCCTTGCACCTCACTTTAATGGTAGGTTCATCCAGCCTACAATAACTGAAACCTTAGCCAAATCTACTAACAAACCTTCCTTGCAGATGATGTGCCCCAAAAATTTCCAAAAGTTGTAGCAAACATGCACTTTTTATATTTAAAGTGATGCTCGACTTTCTACATCTTTATAACATTAAGTGAAAGTTAGTTTTCACAATGATCCTTAACAAGCCCATATACAAGTAAACTGCAAGAATTTGTGAATAAAATCTTGGAATGCTTGAACAACTATGCGCGAAAATACAACAGTGTGCATTCTTCAAACCAAAGGGAATCGAGTGTATGCAAAGCTTCCTTATTCAAGTGGTGAAAGTCATTTTCTTAATCCACTTATACAATTCTAACTGGTGATGCCCAAGAACCCATCTTTGAAAGAGTAAATTTTGCACCCTCAATGCCTTCTAATATTTCCTTGGTGAAAGGCGTAGGAAAAGGATCAATCACACATATAGAATTCAGCTCCCTTTAATCCACACATCCTAATACAACCATATTTCTTTGTATTGATTACCATGGGGCTAACCCACTCTGATTTTTCTAGGGATTAGTGATGTTAGATTTCAACATTTTATCGATTTCTTCTTTAACTTTTGCATACGAAAGTTAGGGTTCATCCTATAAGGTTTCTTCCCCGACTAGGGGCATGCTCCTTCCTTTAGCTTAATCTTCATTTCTCCTAATGACTCATGCACCCCTTTAACTCATGGTAGCCCTCTAGGAATAAGTCCTAGAAATCACGTAGTAACTCAATTATCTTTGCCGCTTCATAATCAAACCAATAATCTCCAATTATGGCCTCCTTAGGTTTAACATCCGTGCCAATGTTCACTTTCTTGGTCTTCATAGGTTCATGATAGGCAAGCACATTTTTATCTCGCATTGTCTAAGACACCACACGTACCTTTTGAATGATCTATGTCCAAATATTCTACTTATTCATCATCCACTATGTAAACTATATTTCCTTTCTCCTTCTCAAATAAAGCACATGTAAATAGTTTGGCATCTGTATCATCTATTTCATCAAAATACGATCCTTTTTCTTCCTCCCAAAATAATTGTTGAATGAGTTCTTCAACCTTTGCATTGTCTCCCATAGTCAAGCACTCCATAACCTATAATGAATCTCCTACTCAGGAGGTTTCAACATGGAGGTGAATTAAGACCTTATAAACATCATGGAAATTATTTTGGAAGGTCTGGGGAAGTTTTGAAAGACTTGGAGCGATACGAAAAAATAGGGTTCACAAGCCTAGGTAATTCACAAAGCCTAAAACAATAGTTGTTGGGCTTTCAAAGAAGATTCTGGGAGCTCCAGATGGAGTTAGAAGTAAAAAAAAAACATCGAAATAGGATTCCAAATACCTACATGATGGTGAAATAATATTTTCACAACACCTTGGTGCATAGGATTTTCGGAAGGTAGTTTTTATCAGGCATAAGTGAGTCTCAAATCAAAAATCCAATTTTTAGGGATCATATGGATGAATAAAGACATGATACCCCACCATTGGATTCAAAATTCCATTTCCATTCAGGATCATATAAAATTTTCACCAATAAATTCCACCGGAGCTCAAGTTATCATCTTTCTAAGTTACCCTCTCAAAGGCAGTTCAGGACTTAGTCATTTTTCGGGAGGACACGTGTCAGCACTAAGAGCCTGGTGGGATTTCATGTCCCCAATGTCCCTTGAGGTCAGGTACACCAACCATTTAAAAATTCTCCCAGCCCCCATGTGACCTCTTGGACCCTCATGTGACCTCCAGACTTGACAATTCAGCCCCAGGTGCATTTTTGGAGCATCCATTCCTCCCCTATATGGGGATCCTTTTGACGTCGATCAAACTCCTAGGTGCGCACGTGTCAGCTCCAGGACCACCATGGAAACTATGTCCCTTATGTCCCTAAGGTGAGGGACATCAGACCTTGAAAAATTTTCCCATCCCCTATGGGGAGCCTTTTGGACATCCATGTGACCTCCAAACTTGACATTTCAGCCCCCAGGTGCATTTTTGGAGCATTCATTCCCTGCCGTCGGATCAAGCGCCACGTGTCAGCTCCAGGACCACCATGGAAACTGATGTCCCTTATGTCCCTAAGGTGAGGGACATCAGACATGGAAAAATTCTCCCATCCCCTATGGGGAGCCTTTTGGACATCCATGTGACCTCCACTTTCAGCTCTCTAGTGCTTTAAAGCAACTTTTCTCACCTTCATTCCCTGTCGTCGATCATCACCACCACGTGTCATCCTCTTGACCACCATGGAATTTTATGTCCCTCATCCCTGAGGTTAGGGACATCAAAATGGAAAAAATTTGACACCCAAGCTTCTCCTCTCATAATTTCAAAAATTCAAAAATTAAAATTTCCCAAGCTTCTCCTCTCAAAAAATCTAATGCTCTTCAAGGCTTCTAGTGCTTCCACTTTCCACTCCCTGTGCACAAACTCCTCCATTCTTCCTCTGTAACTTCTCACCTCCATTACTCCATTGCTGAAGCTCATAACTAGACCTTCCATAGAGGTACTCCTCTTCCACCCCAAAAATTCGGTCCTAAAGGAAAATTGGAGCAAACACAGAAGGAGAAGCACAAAACAAAAAAGAAGAAGAAGCACAAAGAAAACTCCATGGCCATGAAATGAAAAGTTGAAGAAATCTCCCAAATGGATGCATGAAACAACAAGATATATTTTTATATTCATTCCTCTACCCAAGGCCATCAAGAACACCTTCAAACTCTCCCTCATGCTACAGAGCATCCATAATGAAGAAATCCCACTTCTAGCTCAACGAAGAAAAAATCCAATTTCCCATCAAACCGTTGGGCGAAATGAAGTAGAATTACACGTGAAGCATCAGAAGAAAAAAACCTATCAAATGAAATTTATTTCATTTCAAATGGAGGAGAAAACCATACCTACAATTTTGAGGTCCATTAATGGTTGCCACATCTAGAAGCACTGCTAGGTCCAAAATTAAAACTTTAAAATCTCTTGGACTATTAAGTGGGTGGCCCAAAATTTTAGAGGGGTGATATTGGGAAAAAACCCATATCAAAAAAATTTGTTCCACATCAATCCAACTCCCAAAAGCCAACTTCTAAAAATAGCAGGTCTACTACATAGGAACTACTATTTTGGGAAAGTCATCGATAAAAGAACCTACGAAGGAGACGAAGTCATTGGAGGTGCACTACAACTGAGAATTCACCAAAATGGACATTTTTGGAACTTACTAAAAATAGTAAGTGGGCCCTCGAGCACCTTAAAAATAGAAATTTGATCCAGAAGGAATGAGGAATGCAGGGAGAAAGAGGAAAATTAAGGTCACAACATCCAATTGAAGAGCGGGGACTTGATTTTTCACACTTACTAAAAATAGTAAGTTGATTTTCTAAGGGAGACATGAAGCTGAAATGGATGGGTCAGAAGCTGACACAACCCTTCACCTATGAGTATGATGTGGAAGACAACGATGTCTCATACATGGACTGAATGACCTTAAGACTCACATGGCCTCCAAGGACCAAGGAGGATCGAAGACCAAATATTCACAAGTGGCTTGTTCACCACTCATAGGACACCTAGTGTTTGTGCAGAGTCTCGAGCTAGTCCTATCCTTGCTCTTTCCACTATGAGCCCGAGACACGAAACCATCCAATCTGAAAATGGTACCACAATTGTGATCATCAATGAATAGTTCACTCAACTCAACTTGGAGAGTGATTCATGAGCCAATTTGAAAGAGTTTCACAGTGTGCAAGGAATTTGAAGATTCAGAGTTTCACTACATTTGAGCTTTCCATCAACGAGGATCAACAAACTTCATCGGGAATGACATCTCCTCTTCTTCTTCTCTCTCTCTCTCTCTCTCTCTCTCCCCCAACTTTCTCTCACTTTCCAATATTCTAATTTCACGTTGGGGTTGCACTTTTTCATATGTCCTAATGTTCCTAATGTAATAAGTCACCTTTATGTTATAAAAAGGACTTAAAATTTTCCTAGGAATTCAAAAAGTTTTAAGTTGTGCAAGGACATATGAAAAGGCATTGGGGGTAGATGAAGAGTCATATTCTCACTCTATAAATTGTAATGCCATTCCCATTTCAAAGGGTTGGTGATTGATCTTGTAAACTCAAGAGTATATTGTACTTTGAGAGAACAAAGGAGATAGCCATTTTCTTCCATTTCCCCCCCTTCTCAATTTCCTCCATTTCTCCACTATGTACAACTTTTTTTGAGAAATTAATACAAGAAGAAGGAGTTTCTAGCTTTCTTTGACTAAGAGATTTCTTGATACTTTGTGTTCATCAAATTTCATTTGGTCTTAATGATGCTTACAAAGTTGTTTCTTCTCATAAATGCATGTGATGATACTTCTAACTAGTGTGTGTGTAGGAATATGATTTCTACCTACAACATTAGTTCTCCTACCTCTTTTCTCACTCCCCTTTCCCACTCTTTAGAAAATCTTCCCTAGCAAGATATTGCTAGCTTTTCAGGGTCAGTGGAGTGCCCCTGTTGGATCCCCGGTCGAAAGGCCACCATAGAAATCCACATTTTCTCACGCATGCATATATACGACATAGCTACACTGGTTAAGTAGAGGGACTTAGATTCCCAGCATTGGCAAGAAATCCACAAGTTTTCCACCCAAAAATTTTCTCACCAACAGTTTTTGGTGCCCACCATGGGGTAGATTTAGCAACATCTGCACCCAATATACGACCGCAAGGTCTGAAAATTAAAAAAAATCAAATATTGAAAAAAAAAAAAAAAAGTTCATGAAAATCTCCATTGCTTGAAAGATACATATGATATTTCTACACGTGACTTTCACATTCCACAATGTCCTTTCATGTTCCCACTACAAAAGTTTCCAAAAGCTGGTTGAAGGAAGATACACTAGGTTGAGCAGGTCGAGAGGTGTTGTTGATTCCAATTTCAGGCTTTGCAAAATCAGCAAGAATGAATTAGAGATAATCCATACTTCTTCTCTCAAGCCTCCTCTCCATCCAGCTCTTCAAACAGTTCACCTGAAATCTATCAAAACTCCTGTTGATACTCCCCTTCAAATTCTCCCATTTTTCAACCACCATTAAGCATTGAGTTCCCAAAGAAGAAGAATTTGAAGAAGAATTTGTAGAAGAAAGAAAGAAGAAGAAATAAAAATGGAAGATGAAGAAGAAATACCTCAACCCATTGTTCCATGGGGAAGGAATACATGCCCGCTTTCTCTTGAACCACCTCTCCATGATCTACCAACAAGTTCCCATAAGAACTTTCCAAAGTTCAAAGGTGACAACACACAACATCTTGAAGAACACATCACTTGCTTTCACAACATCATGTGGAATTCTTGGTGTCCAACATGAAGATGTTGTTGTGAAGATTGTTTGGAGTCCCTCCAAGAAAAAGTAGCAGAATGGTTCTACCTCCTTCCTACCCGATCCATCACTAGTTGGGATGACATCAAGACTACCTTCGAGAAAGATTTAAATCAATAAAGACTGTCAAGACCTCTTGGTGTAGTTGGCTCAAATGAAGAAAGGAGAAAATGAAACCATGAGAGACTTCATGGCTCATTTCAAATGGTTTCTTCACATAGATACCTGAAGAGGATTCACCATCTCAAAACAATGTCAAGAGATTCTTCATCAATGCTCAATCATCAAAAGTAGGATTTTTTTGCGAAGAGCCCAACCAAGGAACATTGTAGAAGCACAAAGGATGGCCATTGAACTTGATGATGATCTCATCCTCTCTGGAAAGATCAAGAATCCATCAAAGGGAAAGACCCAACATCCTGGAGATGAGAGAACCAATCCATCACTACAAAATTTGGTGAATGAGATGGCATCTTTGAAGAGGGAATTATTTGAATGAGTATCTTCTCAAAGAAGCAACATAAATCAGATTGTAGGAGCACCCCAAAGGCTCACCTTGGAGGCCCCACCCATGAACATAAATTGCAGATTTCAAGAAGTGAAGAAGAGATTTGAACAAGAAAGTGAAGGTGGTGATTTCCTAGAAAATGATGAGTTTGAGAATGATACACAAATCAGATTTTGTGAGTATTCTAGATGTGATGAAGAAGATGAAGAAGATGCACCCTAGTTTCTCATGTGTGGTATTCACTCATTCTCAGTCCGAGAAAAGAGCATCTCCCTTCACTACTATAAAAAAAAAAAGGTTGATGATCCTCCTGTGGTGACTCTCACAAAATAAAATAATCAGTCGAGGATCCCCACTTCCATCTTCCATGAAGTCTACATTGTTGGAGCCTGACCCTGTAGCAAGTAAGAAGACTCCCACAATCCCAAGTAAGTCTTTGATGTCTCTTCCAAGTCTAAATCTAAATCTGCTCCTACAAAAATCTAATACCTTGAAAGCTCCTAGTGTGCCATTCAAAATACCATCCATTCCTCAAACATCAAATCTTGCTCCTAAGCCTATCCAGACTCCAAAATCAGTCCCTTCACCCCCTTGTCCACATCTTCTCCTTTTGACTTCATAGAATATGCAAAAAAATCCAAAGTGTAGATTACTAAAACTAAATATTTGCGGACTCATCCTAAACAATTTGAGAGGTTTGTCCAATATATCAAGAGTGGTAGTCTAACACCCAATGTGTAACTTCTAGTTCCAAAGGCATACTACCAAACTCCACCTACACCTCCCTCATAGAACATGCTTTCTCTGAGTGCATCAAAGACTGATAAAGTTGAACCTTTCTACATCTCCCTTCTTGTTGGAGAATATGTACTAAACAATTGCATAATAGATTTTGGTGCCTCAGACAACATGATGCCTTTGAAGGTCGCCAAGGCTCTCAAACTTACCATGACTCCACCTAGTGGCTCTTGTTACTCTTTGGAATCAAAAGAGGTCTCACTTGTAGGGAAGGTCAAAGATGCACAGGTGGCTCTCACCAGATTTCCAGACAAGAAAGTTTCAATGATGATTTTGGTAGTAGACGTCCCAACCTCATTCGGAATGTTGTTGAGTAGAAATTTCTGCTTGAGACTTGGGAGGAAAATTCAGATGAATTGGTCTTCTACAACCATACCAGTGAAGGGAGACATGGAGAAATTTCTTCCCGAGAAGAAGATGAGGTACACGGTATGAAATTCTAGAAGCCCAGAAGCTAACATTTTGTATCAAGATAGTAGGTGGATGAATCACTTTGTGGCAACCGAGGAGGAAGAGGATATTCCCATCTTGATAGGTCCAGACATTTCCTTCCCAGAGAGATTTTTGACTTTGAAGAAGCATTGAGGAGATTCGAGTTACAAGAGGGCAGCCCCAAATTTCTAGATGATGCAGACCATGAGGAAGAGGAAATGGTGCTTGATGATTTTCAAGGAGAAAAATCAGCTTATATGCTTTTCCAAGATGAGGAGTTATTCTCATTCCCATTTGGGGATGAAGATGATCTCAGTCAGGCCATCTATGGAGAGACAAAATCAGCTTGTAATGAGCCTTTGAAAGGCTTGAAAGAAATCTCCATACAAGGACTTAAAGAGCCACGGAAGAAACATAAAGACCCTGAGATAAGTCTCAAACTCCTGATGCAAGCCATGAATATGCAAGAAAAACATGAAGCTGACTTGGAAGCCTCAACCAGTGTGAAGGTTGGCTATGTTGAAACAAAGCAAGATGTGAAATATGATGTCCTTCTCGAACCAATGGTTGATGGATACAACAATGAAATGGAGATATTTTCTTTCCCATTTGCAGAAGAAGATTATTTCCATGATGAAGAAATGGAAGCAAGAAGTTTTGAGGCCTTTGAAGATGAAGCTCTTTTTGATGAAGGATCGGTAGAGTGCAATGATTCCCAAGATGATGAGGTAATCCCTCTAGATAGTTTCCTTGAGCTGCAAAATAAAGATTCTTCAAAGGCATACAAAGAGGAGCTACATGAAATGATGAAGCATAACTCTATGCAAGAAATCTTGGATGCAGTAGAAGTTGTGGAAGATCCCGAGCTGATTCTTGATCTCTTCACTCATGCCATGGACATACAAGACAAGTATGAGTTTTCACATCCAATCCTCCCATCAATACTCAAATGCACCTCACAATGGAGTAGAGATAAAGGATGAATCAAATGTTTCTCATGGAGAAGATGTCAATGAGCATAGACCCGAAAGAAAGTAACTCAGAATATCAAGGAATTGGAACAAAAATCAGCTTTGGGGCAGTGATGAGATGCTCGATGGAGAATCAACTATATGGATAAACATGGAAGGAAACTGGCACTATGAAACTGATTTCAAAGAACATGAAGGTAGTGGAATTTCCAAGCAAGGACTTGAGCATCAAGAAGCTCACATGGACTCACTCCTACAAAGTAAAAGGAAAATCATGGAAGCACCTAGCTTCCATAAACAATTGAGGAGGGAGGCTACTTTCTAGGAACCCATCAATGGCTTCACAGAACATCATCATTCAGTGTTGCCCACTCACGGGTAACTTTTGAGAAATGAAAAGTGCTTCAGTGAAAGTGGGTTGTCCCCCACCTTATACCATAGGTGATTATTAGGTGTGTTTCCCTTTTTGTTGTGTGTGTTTCCCTTCTGTTGTGTGTCGTGTGTTTCCTTTCCATTTTTTTTTGTGTGTGTGTGTTCCTTCTTCTTCTCTCTCTCTCTTGTTATAGGTTGTACATGACTCCATGGGCCAATGGATAAGGCACTTTGGTCAATGAATTATATGGTCTAAAATTGAGATTCTAGATTCCCATGTCATGTCTTCACTATGCTCATTCCATGTCATGTCCCCAAGCTAGAGCCAGCTTGTTGTTGTGCAAATGTGCAACAGGAAATTGACAATTTCCAAGCACAAAACTATACCCATGTGTCAAAAATTTTTCATGTTTTATCATTCCCAGGCACCCCAAGTCAAATCCATCAGTCTGGTCACCCCCTATTTGATGTCAAATTGTCCCCTAGGTGATTTAGGAAATTCTATTCATTCCCCTAGGTGATTTTAGGGAGTTCTAAAAAGATGTTATCTTCTGGCAGTATTGGGAAGGGCTATCATGGCCTTCCCAGGACTGGATCAAACCCCTTGGAGTGGAATGGAAGGGAAAAATTCAACATGGAGGTGAATTTAAGACCTTAGAACATCATGGAAATTATTTTGGAAGGTTTGGGAAGTTTTGAAAGACTTGGAGCATTTGAGTAAAAAATAGGTTCACAAGCCTAGGCAGTAGTTCACAGGCCTAAAACAATTGTTGGGCTTCAAAAGAAGATTCAGGAGCTCCAGATGGAGTTAGAAGTAAAAAAAAAATCTCATGGAAATAGGATTCCAATACCTACATGATGGTGAAATAATATTTTTCACAACACCTTGGTGCATAGGATTTGTAAGGCAAGTTTTTATCAGCATAAGTGGAGTCTCAAATCAAAAATCCATTTTTTAGGGATCATATGGATGAATAAAAGACATGATACCCCACCATTGGATTCAAAATTCCATTTCCATTCAGGATCATATAAAATTTTACCAATAAATTCCACCGGGAGCTCAAGTTATCATCGTTCCAAGTTACCCTCTCAAAGGCAGTTCAAGACTTAGTCATTTTTCGGAGGAGGACACGTGTCAACACCAGAGCTGGTGGGATTTCATGTCCCCAACATCCCTAAGGTCAGGTACACCAACCATTGAAAAATTCACCCATCCCCCATGTGACCTCTTGGACCCTCATGTGACCTCCAGACTTGACAGTTTAGCCCCCCTAGGCATTTTTGGAGCATCCATTCCTTGTCATCAGATCAAGCGCCACGTGTCAGCTCCAGACCACCATGGAAACTGATGTCCCTTATGTCCCTAAGGTGAGGGACATAATACCTTGAAAAATTCACCCATCCCCTATGGGGAGCCCCCATGGGGAGCCTTTTTTTTGACATCCATGTGACCTCCCCCAACTTTTTTTAGCCCCCAGGTGCATTTTGGAGCATTCATTCCCCCCTATTCCTTTTGACATCGTCGGATCGATCAAGTTTTTGGAGCATCATTCGTGTCACGTGTCTCCAGACCACCATGGAAACTGATGTCCCTTATGTCCCTGAGGTGAGGGACATAAGACATGGAAAAATTCACCCATCCCCCTATGGGGAGCCTTTTGACATCCATGTGACCTACTTTCAGCTCTCAATGCTTTAAAGCAACTTTTCTCACCTTCATTCCTTGTCGATCGGATCGCCGCCACGTGTCATCCTCTTGACCACCATGGAATTTTATGTCCCTCACATCCCTAAGGTTAGGGACATCAAGCATGGAAAAATGTTCACCCAAGCTTCTCCTCTCATAATTTCAAAAATTCAAAAAATCTAACTGTCACTTTAGTGCTTCTTCTTAGTGCTTTCCACTGCTTCCACTCCATGCACATGAAAACTTTTCCTCCATTCCTCTAACAACTTCTCACCTCCATCCACTCCATTGCATTGAAAAAATCATACCAGACCTGCCATATAGATACTCTTTCCTTCCCCCAAAAAATACACACAGGTCCTAAAGGAAAAGCAAACATAAGGAGAAGCAAAAACAAAGAAGAAGAGAAGCACAAAAAAAACTCCATGGCCATGAAACAAAAAGTTGAAGAAATCTCCCAAATGGATGCATGAAACAACAAGATATTTTTTATTCATTCCTCTACCCAAGGCCATCAAGAAGACACCTTCAAACTCTCCCCTCATGCTACAGAGCATCCACAATGAAGAAATCCCACTTTTGGCTCAACGAAGAAAAAATCCAATTTCCCATCAAACCATTGGGTGAAATGAAGTAGAATTGCACGTGAAGCATCAAAGAAGAAAAACCTATCACAATGAAATTTATTTCATTGCAAATGGAGGAGAAAAACCAGACCTACAATTTTGAGGTCCATTAATGGTTGCTCCGCATAAAGCACTGCTCAAGTCCAAAAATTAAAACTTTAAAATCTCTTGGACTATTAAGCGGGTGGGCCCAAAATTTTAGAGGGGTGATATTGGGAAAAAACCCATATATCAAAAAAATTTGTTCCACGTCAATCCAACTCCCAAAAGATCCAACTTTCTAAAAATAGCAGGTCTACTACATAGGAACTGCTATTTTGGGAAAGTCATCGACAAAAGAACCTGCGAAGGAGACATGAAGACATTGGAGGTGCACTACAACTGAGAATTCACCAGAATGGACATTTTTGGCACTTACTAAAAATAGTAAGTGGGCCCTCGAGCACCTTCTAAAAATAGAAATTTGATCCAAAAAACGAGGAACGCAGAGAGAAAAAGGAAAACTCAAGAGTCACAACATCTCAAAAGAGAGCGGGACTTGATTTTTCACACTTACTAAAAATAGTAAGTTGATTTTTCTAAGGGAGACATGAAGCCAAAATGGATGGGTCAAAAGCCAACACAACCCTTCACCTATGAGTATGATGTGGAAGACAACGATGTCTCATACATGGACCTGAATGACCTTAAGACTCACATGGCCTCCAAGGACCGAAGGAGGATCAAAGACCAAATATTCACAAGTGGCTTGTTCACCACTTGTAGGACACCCAATGTCTGTGTAAAGTCTCGAGCTAGTCCTATCCTGCTCTTTCCACTACGAGCCCAAGACACAAACCATCCAATCTAAAATGGTACCACAATTGTGATCATCAGGAATAATTCACTCAACTTGGAGAGTGATTCATGAGCCAATTTGAAAGAGTTTCACAGTGTGCAAGGAATTCAAAGATTCAGAGTTTCACTACATTTGGAGCTTTCCATCAACGAGGATCAACGAACTTCATCGGGAATGACATCTCCTCTTCTTCTTCTCTCTCTCTCTCTCTCTCTCTCTCTCTCTCTTCTCCCCAACTTTCTCTCACTTTCCAATATTCTAATTTTGCATTGGGGTTGCACTTTTTCATATGTCCTAATGTTCCTAATGTAATAAGTCACCTTTATGTTATAAAAAGGGACTTAAAAGTTTCCTAGGAAGTTGAAAAGTTTTAAGTTGTGTGAGGACATATGAAAAGGCATTGGGGGTAGATGAAGAGTCATATTCTACTCTATAAATTGTAACGCCATTCCCATTTCAAAGGGTTGGTGATTGATCTTGTAAACTCAAGAGTATATTGTACTTTGAGAGAACAAAGGAGATAGCCATTTTCTTCCATTCCCCCCTTCTCAATTTCCTCCATTTCTCCACTATGTACAACTTTTGTTTGAGAAATTAATACAAGAAGAAGGAGTTTCTAGCTTTCTTTGACTAAGATATTTCTTGATACTTTGTGTTCATCAAATTTCATTTGGTCTAGTGTCTCTATTTGATCCTATCCTCCTAATTATAATGAGGTTTTTTCTTCCATGCAATAATGCATACTTCTTACTCTTGATTTGTCCATTGCTCCTCCACATGCATGAATCATGTAGGATCTCCTTCATGCGCCTATCCTCCTAATTAATGAGGTCACAAATGCAATACTTATAGTATCACTATACTTATAGATCACTAATAGTGTGCATCTTCTAGCTAGAGGATTCCTTCCTTAAATGGCTCAAGTACTTCCCGGATATGGAATAACGCGCACATAGATTATGTACAGTGTATTCCTCACTCAATGTTTTAACATAAGTTGAAGACTTCCCATATGTCAAAGGGATAATAATTATTTCTTCCTTGTTCTCAAAACTTATATAACCCTTGTTGAACCATAGATCAACATTATTTGCATAATATCAAAGGTGCCCAAGTAGAGTTGGGAAGTTGTCTTCTTCTGCAAGTGCTAAGACCTCAAATTCCTAGTGAACTTGGCCCCTTGTATAGTAATGGATGTATTCTTTAAAACCCCGATCTGAGTGGCCTTAGTCTATTTAGCCATGAACAATACATTAGAGGATGGTTGTAATGGAGGTCTGCCCATTTGTACCCATGCATCTAAAGTAAGCACATTCACTTCCGCACCTGTGTCAATCAATATATTGCTCAAAAGCCATCCATCCACAACAACATTCAAAGTGATCTCCTTTTCATAATCCAAGCTATGAGGGGGAATATTAGCATGCAGGATCTTCTCGTCCATTCTCAATACCTGCACATGGAGTGTTTCCATTTAACCAATTCCCTAGTAATGGAATAATATTATCCTAGCGCAACATCTTGCATACCTCTTTCAAATCATCAATATTTGACTGGACCATCTCTGTTGCCTTCTTTTGTTCCAACTTCCGTGACTATTCCTTTAAACATTGTATTTCACCCTGAAGATTTTTTGAGTACCTCCATGGTCTCTTGATAAACCTCCTTCTAATGTGTAGGATCTAGATATTTTTCATGTAAAACCTCCTCCTTAGTAATGGTAGGCTTCACAGTAACATTTCTGTTGCGTATAAAGCTTCAGATTGCATGTATTAATCTTCACCAGGTATTACCTTAGGTTCTGGTGCTAACTTTGGCATCCACTAATTTTATATGGCATGGTGTATCCTAACCATCCTTGTGCTCTTATTTTCCTGTTTATGTTGCTTGCTAAGATTCTCATATAAGTTCGTGCATTCCTCATAAATATGATTCTTCCCATAAAAACAACTAATATTCGAGGGCATTCACACATATAGGGGTCGGGATATCCACATGTAAAACACGTTCCACGAGGAAACTCACCTCACCCACCACCACGGCCTCATCCCCCAAATCCACCATGATATCCTTGACCTCTGCCATGACTTCCTTCAAAGTACCCTTTGTTCCGATCGCATCACCCTTGAGTTTGATCATGATCATCGTGCTCACTTTTATTTTTAGAATTGTTCGATACTCTGTCTGCCACACATCAATATCGATGGCATCATGGATTTGAAAAATCAACTTGTAGTCTTCTATATTGTGAGTTGTGGACTGAAAAATATTACAGTAGCAAGATATGTTCTTTCTCATTGCGCTTTGTAATAATGGGCATCGGCTTACATCACGGTCTAAATGACATATCTCGTAGTCTAGTAGCATTGAATGCACTAACATGTGGGGAAAACTATCTTTAGTGTGCCCTTCCACTTCCCAATTTTTACACCAAATCCCCATGTGTGTCTCGTGTGCTAAATTTTTTATAGTTTCTCCAACTTCTTTGTCATAGTTGAAATCTATGCTTCCAAGAATGGGATCACTTGAGTGTCTATACTTTCGACTTCCTCAACATGCAACGCTGCTTCAAGCACTTTGCATGGGTCCATATATGTCTTATGTGATAAGCACCCTCCTAAAAGGTGTAATCAAGCCCCCCGACGAACCACTTTGTTCATGTTGACTTGTATGGATATCATACAAAATTTTAGACAAGATCGTTTTGAAATGGGCATCATATTCCTAAACACTCTCAAGAGTTACCCTGCTTAATATCCTTAATAGTGCTTATACTTTTCTTGATCAAACTCAGGGATATGAAACTTCTTAAGTAAAGCTTCTTGTAATGTTGCATAATCTGCGTAAGTCTTATAAGGATCAAACTTCATGTACCAACTATGATTGCATCCCCGTAACATAGTTACAAAATTACTTGCCTTGCACTCGTAAGACGTGATCCCTTTTGTGTGTCACTATATCTCACACATGTGCACATGCTCAAGATCATCTTCTATTCCAATATACTCTGGAATACATAGTGAAATCTCCATGTAAATATTATGGGTTGGTGAGAACATGCCCACATGATCCGTAACTCTCACGTGTTACCTCTACCTCTAGACCCACCGTATCCACCAAAACTAGAGCAACCTATGCCCCCGATCCTCCATTTGTAGCCGGAAGGGGACGGTGGATGTATTTTCATGTGTCCCAATAGTGGTACTAATCTAAACTCCTACAAGATACCAGGTGGTACTACTCCCAAAGAGAGTCCAAAGCTACCTCTAAATTACAAAGAAGATATTTTCTCAACCATAAAATCACTTTCTACTTGATGTACTCCTTTTCTTACTACTCCCCAAACTAGCTTGTTGATTATTGTTTGTACTAGATAATTTGGAAAACCAAGCACAATGGCTAGGTTTATAGGTATATTTAGATACATGCCCACAGACCATGGCATCTTTGGCTGGTGCACTCCTATTTGAGGCCGATGAGGGTTCCTTGTCATGATTGCTCAAATGGGGAGTTCAAGAAGCTTTCACTCCATGCCTTCTGCGTGAGCTCCAAATCCTTCATGAGCCATCTCTCTCCACAAGGCCATCTATTTTTTCACATCACATTGTTTCTCTATCTCCATCTCATGCACTTCATTATACTTAAGCCACCTTTCTTCCCTTTTCCTCTCTATCGCTAGGTCTGCCATCCTTCACCAAACCTACTCCTACCCATGCACGCGTAGGGTTTAGCTAGTCATTTTTTTATCTTCCAAGTTCGTGGTTACCATCAAGATTTTGATCACCAATGGAATGCCTTGCATATAGGTTTCCCTGGGATAATGCAAAAACTGGAACTTAGCTACCTCTGCAAGAAGATTATGTAGAATTTGAGTACTCTAAAATATAACTATTCAGAACACCATGGAACCAAGTGTCCACAGTGTGTGTCCAAATTAGATCAACATCATAGAGGGCCTAAAATTCTTCCTACATCCAAACAAGTGTGCGATACCTCCAATTCCTTTTAGATGCATAAGCAACCAACCACTCATACAAATCTATTGGAAAGATAATAAATAAACTCTCATATAGATAATTGTATAAATTCTTCTCTACCCACGTGCATATGTCAAACTTAGATCTAGTTTTGAACCTATGAGCGTACTCTTCTTCCGATCTATTTTCCACTCCTCAATACTTGTTAGGGTCAATCGGTACATCTTCATCATGAAACACCCAAAAGCAAAAAAAGAGGTCCTGGCAATGGAACCAATGATGCAGCCTAGAATCTATAGTGAAAACCCAGTCACATTGGCACATCACTCACCTGAGATGAGAACTCACTTGAAGCATGCAAAGGTACCGGGCCCCTCTTTAGAGTTGCTTATACAGGATGTTAATATGATGGTGATAAAACATATTCAAGTCTATAATTAAACATAGACATTCCATTGTGCATAATCCAGATCTAGATCTTAGAGAATCATGAATTAAACAATAACTATAATAATATTAACCACACATGAACCAGATTTAGTTATGTTTAACACCATTATCGAGCCAATATTATCCATTACATTAAATATTTTAAAACAAAAAGCTTCTTACATTATACGATATATCCATAGTTCATGCACACATCAGATCAAGAAGTATAACTCTACAATAATTCACTCTCTTTAAAATACATAGTTCAATACATATTTATAGAGGTGGGGACTTGCCCTTCACTGCTATGTACTTCTCAAAATAGGTCGCATGCTGATAATAGTCATGCACCTTTACAACAACATGCATACATGTAAGTGTTCTAATAACATATGTCATATAGTTAATGGAAGAAGTAATCCTATTATCAGCTCAAACCATGCATGGCTCTTGTCATCTTCTCATTCCCAAAATACCATTGCGTGTCACACAATTCTTCATCCCTATGTGTGATCCACATGCTATCTCCAAAAATAACCCTTATCCAAAAAAATGGCTAAGTCCTGAGATAAATTGTTCGGTGTGCATTTCCTTTCCTATCTTTCTGGCACCTTCAAATGCACCCTATTCCCACATGTGCATCTTTTGTGTGTCTTCTCCTAAGAAAAACATTTTTTCCGCTCAACAAAACTTTTTCTTGATGCTTCTTCTTATCTTACTATTAAGGGGATTATGCTAATTGGTCTTCTTACATTAATTCTCTTTGGCATTTTTCCATTATGTTATTCTCTTCCAACTTTGGAAATCTAGGAATAATGCTTTGTTTTGGCATTGTGAACTCTCTATGGAGTTATCTATTAATGAAAAGGTTGTAATTATGTCTTTTGTGCTGCTTGCAGATCTAGGCCCAAGATCAAAATTGGTGTTGGAATTTACTCATATCCAGCGGCTTGCTTGATCATTGGGGCAAACACACCTGTACCATGACCCATGTCCCCCAGATAATGATTAGCATCCTTCGTCTCCACCGCTACCACCCGTGACATCGCGGCCATTCACGTAGCCACTCTAGGAGTGATCAACCTTTTCCATCATTGGCTCGCCCTGACATTCTTCCTCTGGGCCTATTTGGATCCCTCCTACACATGGTAAAGTGGTTTCCAGTTCTTCAAACTAGGGGTCTCCACTTGAGGGAGCTTCTCAGTTTAGCGGATCACCTCCACCGGGTTGGGGGATCATGGCTCCACTTAGTGTTCAAATTCCAAACCAGGATGGTTGGATGATCATCCCCCTTCTGAAGAACCTCACACACTTGGCTTCTTTCCACCAAGGGATGATCTTCTTATGCCTCTAAGTGTTGCTTCTCTTTGTGCCTAATGGTGCCTTGATATAGTTTTTTTCACCCTCATGGTCATGTCTTGTAGCCTATGTTTCCTTTTTTGGTTTCCTATGTGGCATTTGTTGTATTTCCCTTTGGGCTTCGTCTCTTTTGAGGTCGTGTTCTCTGTCGGCCGCCCCTTACTATGTAACACTTTGTATTATTTTGTTTATAATATAAAGGTGGTTCCAATAGTAAATGTGAATTCTTTGACACAAAAATAATTCCCTTGAATTTGAATGTCAAGAATCCTTTGGCACATAAACTCTTTAGGCTTACAAAACATTACTAAGAAACTATTTGAAATCATTTTCCACCTTCCATATTTTCCCAAAGAAATGTTTCAAAATTTTCTCCATATTGGAATACGTAGCTTTAAAGGGGGACCAAAATAGAGGAGTACAACACTTTCAAGAAAACTAAAACTTTCCAATAAGGTAAAGAGGTTTGAAACCCAAAAACCCATATTTTTCACTCAATTTAGTACATACTTCCAAATAAATGAAATCGTTTCTTGAAAAATGAAGTGAATGCCTATAAATTTGAATTACTTATGAGGATTGATTACTTCCATTTAAAAATTTAAGAAATATAGGCATGGGAGTACAATCTTACATATAACAATGGGTTTTTTCATGGAATGGAACAACTAGAGGTGAGAAAAATAATTTCAAGCAATCCACGACATTGTAAATGAGGATTTGTCTCTAATTATGGTGATAAATGAGTCATTGGTGAAGTTCCCATAGACCATTTGGATCTAACATTGGGGCATAAAAATTAGTGAGGAGATACTTAAGGCCCGATACAACTTAGACATACAACCAAGAGGGGGTAGAGAGGAAACTATACTTGAATTGATCAATGAAGCCCAAAATTTTTAGATTGATTATCTTACATATTGAAGTATCTTCACCATGTTGAAAAATGTGGGTTTGAAGCAACCCATGTTATAAATTCTAATAACATGGGTTTGAAGCAACCCACGTTATAGAGTCTAATAATGTGGGTTTGAATCAACCCATGTTATAAAGTCCTATACTATCATCCCATAAAGATCAACCCTATCATTTAAATCATACTACCTATAGAAATCTAAAATGACAACATGGTTAATTATGACTAACCAGTCCCACAAATATCTCAACATCACCCATATAATAAATAATCACAAGATTAACTATTATTATTAATCCATTTCATAATATTAACCATTTATCTTTATTCGTCCCAACATTCCATTATTAATCCTTTTTATTCATCAAATATCCCATTTTCATCATTAATCACTTTTATTTCATTATTCATATAATCCTTATTAATAATTTCTAGGAATTTAATATTCCTATATCTACCTACCCACCTACCCTACACATCCCTACACCTATCCTTTCCATGTAACCTCACCCCTAATCATCATTTATTAACCTAATTTAATTATAATCCTAATCACATCCTCACCTCTAAATCTAGAGGCTTCTAAATCTAGAAACCTCTCTAACCTTCTCCTTCCATTGAATTTTTAATTCAATGGAAGCTTCTTCCCTCCATGAATTTTGAATTCAAAATTCTAGAGTCTTACACTCTAGAATCCTCCAATCCTCACATAGATTCTCTACCCTTGATCGAAACCCAATGTGAATTTATCCTAGCCATTGAATCCTTCACCCATCGATATAAATTGATCTATCCTCCTCCACGAGAGATATCTTGGAACAACTTCAAAATCCATAACAACGTTTTGTCGCTTTTATCTTCAATCATCCAATCGATCCATCCTCAATCCGATCCAATCATCCATCCATTGATCTTCATCAAGTGATCTTCATGAAAAAAGGAAGGTGCTTCCCAAGTGTCACCAAAATTTGAAGCAAACACATCTAATCTAACATCTTGAGCACATCAAACAAATCAAAGGGAGCTCTACTTTGGTAAGTGAAGGTATTGCATTTTATTCCCTTTCCATCTAGCTCAATCTGAGGTAGTGATAGAGAGTGTTAGATTAGGAATTGATCTAGTTTGGTTTCTAATTTG
Source organism: Taxus wallichiana var. yunnanensis (assembly GCA_018340775.1). Classification (NCBI taxonomy): domain Eukaryota; kingdom Viridiplantae; phylum Streptophyta; class Pinopsida; order Cupressales; family Taxaceae; genus Taxus; species Taxus wallichiana. The sequence continues at coordinate 879,412,392 of CM031242.1, forward strand.
CATTTTACACTAACATCTCTTTTTACATTACATGTTGGCACCTTTACTGTGGGGCTTACCTCCAAAAAATTTGATTTCTTTTAGTAGCATTTCATATTATAAACAAATTATCCAAATTTGAGAATTTTTGTTGAGATTTACCCCTTGAAATTTCATTTTTTTGTGACAGTCTTTTGTTTCAATGCACTTTTGACCTAAAACAATGCTTTTGTAAACCCCATGGCACATTTGTAAATACTTCAGCACTTTTGTTTAACCTTTAAATCCCCAAAATTTCCATTTTTGACAAAATAGCGCATTTGTAGGCAAAGTAGTGCTTTTGCACACAAAGTGACATTTTGCACTAAAGTGGCATTTTTGCAGCCAAAGTGGTAGTTTTGAAGGTAAAGTGATGCATTTTTAGGTAAAGTGGTACATTTGTAAACAAGAATGGTGATTTTGCAAATATAGTGGCATTTTTGTTTCTATTTTGGCACCTATGTCATGAATTGGCGCTTTTGTTTTGATTTTTTTCCTACCTTCCGAGAGCCATAACTTTTAATCTCGAACTCAAAACGAATCCATTTTTTTCCCGAAAAGGTATTGAAAAGATATATGCAATGAAAGTGTTAATTTATCATTTTATAGGATAATTTATTCATGGTTTTTATTTTCCTAAATCTTTTCATTTTAACTACACATTGAGTTATATTTTCTTGTTCCAAACTACTAACACTTTGTGTGCAACTTCCTATGCTTACCAAAGATTAAAAAAATAATCTAAAAATACTAATCCTTTTTCAATTCATTTAGTCCAAGATATTTGTTTAAAAAATCAAACCACTAACATTTTTGTAGGGCCTCCTCTTGAAGACTCAATCATCAAACTACTAATCTTTATCATTTCATTTTATCATCTAGCATTTATTTTCTTGCATTATCTTTATTACATGTCCCCCTTTGTTATTTTTTTTCATCCCGAAGGCAAAACCATGTATGCTCTCCTCTTGTGTCCTAGGATGATATTGAGGATCAAAAGTGGCTAGCCTTCCCATTTTTCATTTTTAGGGGAAACGTGATGTGGAAGTGATATCCATGCACTTGTCATAGTCCTAGGGGTCTCGTGACCATGGGCTTCATCTCCACACACGTAGACACACCCCGTGTTCTAACAAGGTATATAAATTCAAGGACAACTGTCATTATTGGCTAAGCACTTGCTTGTTTTAAGAGTGGCATGAAGTGAGGGCTTCTACGTCCCAACACCCAAGTCTTATACAACATCCTTACAACACATACTTGGGCACCACATACCACAAGGTATATTGGGGATGCCCTAGTGAGCTCATGCATCCTAAATTAGGAAACCATTTCGCCACATATCGAGCTATAGTGCAAGGAGGCCACACTATGAAATATCACTTACTAGTTGACCCCACATTGACACATAGGTGGAGATATAATTATGGCACCATCATCGGTGTGTGGTATTGAAAGTGGGTTATAGCTTGATTGCAATCCCACTTGACTAGTTAGGGTGTGTGTTGCATATTTTTTGTGTGCTTGTAAACACCCTTAACCATCCTATCACATTAAAATTTTAATTAATCAAACATTATCATAATCATACAATCCCAATCCTACACTATCCTTAATTTGCAATCCTAATCAAAAATTAATCCCCCACACATCCTATCTAACCATGGCCTTTGATCCTAAATCCACATCCTCTCTAAACCAGCATCCAAACCCCTATCTCTTTTCTAAATCTATCAAAAAAATTATCCCATTATCCCCTACCCATCAAAGTCAACCATCTCGCTTTGATCATAAAATACCACACACCATTCAACATCTTAATAAACAAATCTCAAATCTCACATCCTACCTTAACCAATCCCATACTCACCATCCAAATCAACCATCCCATATTGATCCTAACATCCTAAAAACCATCCAACATCTCAATCAACAAATATTTGATCTTCAATATTCAATCAACCAATCACCCCCTAAACTATCCTCCCCTAACCAACCCCATCCACAATTTCCCTTCCTCGGATCCCTACCCCTTATACACACTAAATCAAGCACTTTTGGTATTATTTAGTCTCAGGTCTCATATTACTATTCATATGGTTTTGAGTGAAGAAAGTACTAATTAACCCCCGTCTTTTGACCATTTTTATTTGTTTTCGATTGTCATGCCCGACCTCTCGCCACATACACATCCATTCTTTTTTTTCACTTTCCATCATTTTATCCTTGATTTGGGGTTCTCGTGCCTATACTTGGGGTTCCCATGGGTGCCCCTGATCCTTTTTACACTTTCTCGCCTCTTTTTGGGCACTTTCTAGTTGTTTTAACATTCTATCTTTTTGGTGGTCTCAAGGTTAATTAAAAATTAGAACAAGAGAACCATATAAATATAAAGTTATGAGACCATAATGATGGACCAAGTACTGGTCACTACTATCATCCACCTAGATGTGCATCCATCAAAGGCATCTTGAGCTCATTTGCATCCATCTAGCTCCATCACAACAGAGACAAGTTTGGTTCATCTCAATCACACAAGCATAGGAGGGAAGTTAATTCTATTTCATCCACCATTTATTACATTTTCTACACATAGTTATAGCTCACTACTTCAAAAAGTGCGACCAGATACAAGATCACCTAGGGCATGATTCATACACACACACACACACACACTCGAAATAACTTTGGGTCAAATGTAGTGCATCGCTCGATTACTAAGTCCACCATTGTGGCCGTTGAGGACAATCCAACCCTATCATTTGCATTTTTATTTTTTTAGGGTTTGATGCATGTCTTGGGGTTTTGCAATCCTATCTTTCATCATTGATCATTGGCAACATTCAACAAAGAGCAGCGAATTACACATGATAAACAATGAGGGATTTTCATCATCTCTCACCCATACATAGCTAGTTTCTAGACCTCCCGCATGTAGACAAGGGAGCCCATAACTCATAATAAGGCACCCACATGCACCTTGATCCTCTCCTAGGCACCCATCCCAGCTTAAACACTTCAAGTGTTTCTATTTTGTGACCTATACATGTTTTCTCCCTTCCATAATAGTCGGTTCATTTTATGACACAGCTTTAGATCAGCCTGCAAATCAATGAAGTCACTTTCTTTCTCTTCTTACACATTAAGGTTTTCCATTTTCATTAGCCTCAAGTTACTTAGGTCACTTTCCATATATATTTACCGCTTTTATTAACCCTTATTTATCATTTTCCCTAGTTTAGATTAACTTAATAAATCCACATTTTAGTTAATCATTTTGGTGAACGACTTTCGAATTTTCTTTCCTTCTTCCATTTTTGTCTTCTTATGCCCGTCACTCATAGTGGTCATTTTGGGTCTTTTCAATATTGTGAGCTTCCTCCATTTACCCATCACACTTCTAAGTCAATGGTTGATACCACTACATCTATGGCTACCACTGATAACCCCTTAGAGCATTCCCACCATGTTCCTCTCCAAGAAATAGAAGCATCGATAATGAGAAGTCCTATGATGAAGACACCAATGTTGACCAAGATTAACTCAACATCATTACCAACTTTGAAAATATTTGCATCAAAATCCTACTCATCTCCCTCATGTCTTGCATGCTTTAATCGCTGCTAAGAAAACTTCCAAACTTCAACCTCTATGTTTATTCAATCTTCGGCTCCCATGGTCTCCACTTCACCCACTTATGTTTCTACTCCTATTATTACAACTACCACTCCCATCACTCACCCTAGCACTCCTAATATGCAGCTTGGCTCTTCCTCAAACACTCCTGATTTAACATCTTTATATCAAGATTTATAAAATCAAATTCGCCACTCAATTTTTTTACTTCTCAAGAATCACCATCTTTAGATTCAACTTCATTGTTACTTACCCTTTTCACACCAGCTATATCCACTTATCCATTACCACCTAACTTCATCTCTCTAGCATTACCCATTTTTAAAGGCCATGGTGACCCACAAGAGCCTCTCCAATATTTCCATGTAGGATGTATCTACTATGTGGATGAGCATACCATACTCGCTAATATTTTTCCTCGTAGTTTGTAAGATTATGCGATACGTTGGTTTTATGACCTACATGTCAATTTGGTAGTCTCTTTCACACATTTGGCTGATACTTTTCTCACCGAGTTCTCTATTAACATTGGCTCTAAGTTCTCTTATTCTCAACTTGCACAACTTAAACAAGGGTCTAATGAACACTTGTCGGATTATGTCTTGCACTATAAAAACAACTTAGCTAAGATGACTAATGTACTTGTAGATGTCAAAATCCAAGATCTATTCATTCACAGCCTCTTGCCACCTCTCCAGAGAGGCCCCAGTTATTTTGAGAATTCTCCTTCATTTGATCAACTTTGTCATACTCTTAAGCTTCATGAAACCAATATCTTAGCTATAGGAAATCTTAAGGATCGGGAGAAAGCATCATCTTCTACAAGATTTCGGTAAAATCAACATTCAAGCTATCTACCACAAAATTCTTAGATACAAAGGTCACCATAAAAATAGTATCTACTACTAAGGAGCTTCAATCACAACCATTTAGGCATAGCTTTTCTTGATAATAACCTTATTACATTGCCTTCTCCTCTACAAGTCGATCCATCTCGACTAAAATGGCATAATTTTGATGAAAATTACCACTGCAATTATCATCAATGTGTAATACATTCTACTAATCATTTCTTTCGACTACAACTTCTCATTTAGGGTTTGATTGATAATGGTCAAATTGAGCTTCTATAATCTACAACATCTCCACCTATAAATGAAAATCATAAGCAAAAATATTTAATAACCCTTTTGTTATCTCTCGAAGTGCACCTGGTTGAGGGATAATAGTAGGGGGTTCTAAGCTTGCTTCTCTCCCTCATTTCTGTAGATACAATCGAAACACCACAAGTTTTTGGGTGTACTATTTGCACAATAAAAAATTGAGAAAAAATTGCAAAGCATGAACCAATGGGTTTCAACTTAATCCTAAGGCAAAACACTTGTGTGTTGAGGGATAAATCACAACAACAAATAACTAACATGCACACTAAGACTATAGTAAAAACACCAAATTTGCAGCAAGGTAAGATAATTAATTCAGGAATTAACATTCACAAGAGCTAATAGAAATATACACACCACTACAAATAATTGGAAAGGAAATAATTGGTTCTCATTCAAGGGAAAAAATGGAAAAATTTGCTTCAACACTCCTACATCCAAAAATTCCTCCTTGTGCCTTGCTAATGCACACAATATATAGAAAAATATTCACCCAACCCCTCCTAAAAATAGGTTACAGCAATCTGTACTCACCCATGCATGTTAATTTTAGCCTTTATCATGAATAAATAAAGGAATAAAAATAACCATGTTTATTTATCAATGAGGCATTAATAGCCTTAGTTACAAAAATACACTTAGTCAAAGTGTAGTTGACTTCTTTATTTTTAATACAATAAATAAATTGGGTGAATAAATTAGCTAATAATAGCTCTTTCTTGTGTGAAGTCTCCTCCAATGTGCATGAAATTCTTTTTCTTCTTGTTGTTTGATTAAATAATAATATTTAATCCTTTGATGTGACACTTGTATATTCATCACTTGTAAAATATTTTTGTTTTTCTCTTTATGTCCTCTTTGTGAAGGCATGCAAATTACATTATGTGCAAAAAAATAATTCCTTTCTTCAATACTTAGAAAAATAAATCAATTCAACTCTATGTGGGACCACCTATGGCATGTGTGCAAAAAATAATACCTTTTTTGTGAAAAAATTAATTAGATTAATTATGTTGAAAAGGTAATTTTGCTTTGTTTAAGGTATATTATTTACTACTTGAAAAAGGTCTTATTGGAAAAATCATTGGTATTCTTTACATTTGAAGTTAATGTAAGAAAATTATTGACCTTAACATTGTACATTATTATTAAGGTCATATTACTTTGATCATATACCTTTTTGAAATTATATGGTCCTTTTTATTTTCAAAACATGTATATATAAGAATTAGGCCTTTTTGATTAATTTGGCATATATTATGATATTGTTGACCTTTTGATTTTCTAAATCATATGGTTTTATATTAATAAAGTTAATGAATAGATTTTTAATATCATGGGGTTGGCCCCTTCCTCATGATGACTTACCCTTCAATTTGTTTTCCAAATTGACAATTATTTAAACCCTGATTTAGCAGTTAGGGTAACTCATTGAGTTTGGTTCAAATGGTATCTTTTTTAAGCCATTTTTCCTTCCTTTTGATTTTTCTTACACCATGGTCTATTGTGTTTGTTGTATTTTAAAAAATTTGTTTATTGATTTGATTTTTGATCTTTTTTGATCATTGGTTTCTTGTCATGATTGATTTCATCATTAATTGGTCTAACTCTGGTGATTTTAGGGTTACATTTTTTGAGTTGATTTGGTTACTTGATTTTCATTGATTTGATCCTTATTTCTCATTCATTTGATCATTTGATTCATCTTCCCTCGATGATCTTGAACTTTGTGAACCCTATGGTTGGTTTGTTTTTTTTTGATTTTATTTGATCTCTTTGCATATTTGAAAACCTTTGAGTCTATTGTTATTGATGTGTTAAATTTTGAATTAGTTAGGTTGGTTTGCAAAATCATCTTCAAGATTATCATTTTTCATTTCATTTTCTCATTTTGAGCGGTGAAATCCTGCCATGTAAAAATTTTTCACCGCCATTTTGTGATCATTTTAAAGCTCATTTTTCTTTGCATTTATTTTTAAAGCTTTTTGAATTTTGATATTTTTCATTTTCATTTCATTTTTGATTTGATTATGAGTATTTTTTTTTGACTTTGGCCACCATTTTTGAGATTTTGATTTGAAGCTTTTTTCTTTTTTATTTTGCAAGCTTTCTATTTTTTTTTTGATTCTTTTTTTTTGTGGTGGTTCAATGGCCTGATATCTTTTCTAGATCTTTTCTTTGATGCTTTTTATTTAATTATGATTTTTTCAATTGTTTTCAAGTTCTATCATAATTATTTTTTTGATGAAAATTTTCTATGATTGATTTTCAATTCATTTTTGACTTCGTTATGATTGATACTTCTTTTTTTTCACATTTCTTTTTTTTTTTCGAAAATTTTGAGTTCAAAAAATCATTCATGGGCATGTTTATTTTTTCACTAATTTAAGATATTTTGAGGGTTTTTAAATTCTTCTTTTAAATTGAATGTGAGTTTTGGCTTTATCTTTTTAAACTATTTTTGTGAAACTTTTCTTTGAAAAATGTCTATTTTGTTGATTAAAATTTAGATTTCCTTTTTTTTTTTTTTTTCATTTTTTTTAATTTTGAAACTCTTTTCAAGCTTTTTTCTTAATTTTTCTTTTAATTTTTAAAACCCTTTTTACTCAATTTTTTTTAAGTTTTGGTTTTTTTTTGGCTTGAATTTGAATTTTCATTTTGAGCTTTAAAATTCTATTATTGTGTCATGAAAATAGTATTCCGTAACTTCTACTACAAATTTTAAGGAATCTTTTAACTTACATTTCTTGAACTTTCTATATTTTTGTTAAAATTTTAGTTCCATTTCTGAGTATGAGATTTTGTTTCAACTGTGATCTCAGTCAAATTTTATTTTCACATTTAATTCATGACTTTTATTTTGAATTATTTTATTTACTTTTCAAAGTGGGTATTTGATGTTTTAATGGGTGATTTCTTTTATTTTGAGCTCTGATTTTTTTATACTGATTTGAATCTTAATTTTTTGAAAGTTCTGATTTTCAAATGATTTTCATTGTTGGTGATTTTTGTTTCTCTATTTTTTTTTTGAATGGAAATGAAAACTAATTTTGTTTTTGCTTACTTTTTTCATAAATGAAATTTATTTACTAAGGTTTTGTATTATATTGTTTTTTTATTTTTGAATTTTTTTTTTTTGGAATAATTTTTTTTTCTTTCTCTCTTTGATAGTTTTTATAAAAATTTATGCAATTTTAATTTCAATACTCATGTTTATGTGCATTTCTTGTTTTTAAGATGGCATGATGAAATTTATTTATTTTAAGCTTTCTCATTCTTACTTTGATTTTATAAATTTGAAAACTATTTGATGGAAATTTGAAATTTGATGGGTTAACATTTTTGTATGCTACTTTTTTTAACTTTGAATCTTATGTCTATTCTAAATGCTTTCATTTTCAAAATTGCATTTTGTGATTTTAAATTTATTCCTTTAATTTGAATTTTTTTTGCTAAAATTTTTGATTCAAACTTGAATTTACATGTATTCCATTTCTTATCTTATAGAAACTACTTTTAATTTTAATTTGATTTCTTAATTTTTGAAATTTATTTCTTTGATGTATGCCAATATTTTCATTTTGAATTATTATTTTTGTTTCTTTGATGATTTCTTCATTTGATTTCTATTAGCTTTTTGAATTTATTTTGATTTTCTTATGAAAATCTATTTTATTTTTTAGATTTTTTCCTCATATTTGAATTTTTTGATTTTTTCTATTATGAATGTCTCATGTATATTTTATTAAAACTTGAGTTTAAAACTTTTTGATTTTCTTAAGTTTATCATTTATTTGTAAATTCAATCTTTGAACTGTAATTTGTAATTTGTTTTTTGCATTGTGTTTAATGAGATGAAGAGCTTCTACTCATTTATTTTTATTTGGAAGATTTTTGATTTAACCTTTAATTTGATTACCTTTTCATAATTTTTCTAATGATCATTTTGATTTAAAATTTTTATGCATCTATTTAACTTGTTGATTTAACCTTTTAATAGATTCTGACTTTTCATGTTTTGTGATTGATTGATTTGAAATTCTTTTGTTTAAGCATTATGGTGAATTAGAGACTCATCTATAAATTTTTTGATTTTAATTTGTTATTTTTTCATATAATTTCTTGAATATTGATCTTATTAAATTTTTTATCTAAATTTTTTTCTAAGTTAACAAATTATTTTGAGATTATTTACTTTTCTTTTTTTGAAACTCATTTACTTTTGAAAGTTTTTTGATTTTGAAATTTTGATGATTTCCTTGCAAATTTTTTATTATAAATTTCATTTCTTTATTTTGTTGTTTTTTTGCTTTGATCATCATATGAACTATGAATACTTGAAATTATGTTTAATTAAAATCCATATGATTCATTATTATTTTTTTTATGATGATTTGAATATTTTGATTTTTCTATTTTCTATTTTTTGAATTCATTTGATTATTTCAAGAAAGATATGAATGAATTTTAAATCAAATTAATTTTTAAAATGGATTTTTCCTTTATAATAAGCTTTTTTTTAATATATACTAAAATTGAAATATTTTGTTGAATTTAAAATTATATTTTCTTTTCTTGCAATTGTACATCAATTCATTTGGATTTCATTTATTTCTTTATATTTGTTACTTTTCATTTTTTAAATATGTTTTTTTTTATATCATGATCAATTTTTTGAAAATTGTAAAGCTATTATTGTATGAAAATTGTATTTATTTTGATTGTATGATTATAATTTATCTTTACATTTCAATTTATTTATCTGTATCAATAATTATTTTTTTTTTTAATTTTTGTTTTTGTTTAATTTAAATGAAATCAAAAATTTTTTTCTTTCTAACTATATCTACACATTTAAACAAACTAGTTAGAAAACAATAGGCTTTTTGGCCTCTCTTGTGTTCCATAGTATTTCTTTTCTTTCTTTTCTTTCTATCATGATTCTTATGAATCATCATGAGCTTTCTACAAGATAGTAATTTTCATTTCTTATATCATTTTACTTTGATGTACCTTATGCTTTTTGATCTCAAATGATTCATTTTCCTGAAACTAGATAACACATGAGTACAAATTAAACCTTGAGCTCAAAAATTGATGTTTTTTCTTTTTCTTTTTCAGGTACATTGTATGCATTGATGGATGATGTAAAAGATGAAGATGAAGAGTTGAACTAAAAAATGAAGACCAAGAGAAAACCCAAGGCAATGATGGGTTTCTTCTATACTCTTTTTCTTTTAGTTTTATGTACATGTATCTTTATTTCAATAATCATAAGTTACATCCCACGACTTGTGTGGGAAACATTGAATTTCCTTAATGAATAAATGATATTATTTTTGTAATTGAGTTGTGTACTTCCTTTTACTTTCAAGCTCTTATGATATGTAATGATTGTACAATGAATTAAACAACTCAATAACATACTTAATAACACTTAATCATAGGAAATGATCAAATTGAAAATACATGTAACTTAATAATGAACTTCATCAATGCCATGTAAATCAACAACTATGTTTTTGTTTTGAGTTTAAATCCTCAGTTCATATACTATGATTTCCACCTTCATCAAGGTAATTTAGTTCTTTGGGGATTTTTGTTTCTTTGATGAAGGTGAACATGGAATAACAACATATGTGAGGTGTTGCATTCTCACAACACACACATAGCTATATTTTTTCATTTGTTGATCAATTTTACAAACTTAAAACACAATTAATAAAATATATGTATGAATTCCCCCTAGTTAGGTTCATTCATCAATTCCTTCCATCAAAAACAAAGTTTTGAGTTTCCCATTTTTGCACAAGTGTAAAAATTGTCAACATTTCTAGGTGATCCTGTGGGAAAAGCTTTCTACTAGCTTATAAGACCAATGCCTTGCTCTAGTCCATTGGGCATGGAGTCAAAGCATATAACCAAAATCTTCCTTTTTGAAAAAAACCTTTCTAAAAAAAAAACTAAAGTTGGGAAAGGATCTGGTAAACTAGATCATGTGCATGAATGCACTTATTGAATTGAAAAATTGTTGCAATGTGCATGAACTACACTTATTGAAAGGAAATCCTACTCTAACCAACACTGTAATATTTTCAATAACAATGTTTGAGAAACATACCATTCATAGGAATGGGAAGTTCCTCTCCATTCAACCTTGAAAGCTGAAATGCATTGTGCTCTTTGCAAGATGAAATCATGTAAGGACCACTCCAGATTATATCAAACTTTGTGTGGTTTCTTGGCTTTGCATGATCAACATCCCATTTCAGCACAATGTCTCCTTCATTAAAAACTTTGAACTTAGCCTTTTTATCAAATGTTCTCTTGATCTATTTTTTATTCTTTTCCATGTTCAAGTGAGCTTGATCTCTTAGCTCTTGTAGTTCCATTAATTCTACATAATGAACTTGCATTGGTTCATTCTCAAGTAATTCCATTTGATGTAGTAAATCCAATGCGGGAAACTCAATTGAAATAGGCATTCTTGCCTCACACCATAAACAAGCTTGTATGGTGAATTGCCAACTGATCTTTTAGGAGTCACTCTATCAGCCCAAAGTGTTGAATTCAACATCAGATACCAAGCTCTTTGGTTGTCCTTGAGTGTTCTTCTAATGATCTTTAGATATTTTTTAGTACTTTCAAGCTAATCCATTACCTTGTGGGTAATAATTAGATGAAGTACTCAGATAAATACCATGCTTAACAGCCCAATATGTTACCTTTGCACCAAGAAAAAGCTAAGGCATTATCTAAAATGATAGTGGTTGGAACACCAAATCTTGTAAACTATACCTTCATAAAATGATAAGATTGAAGTCTCATTAGCTTCTTTCAAGCTACTTTGCTTTAGTCCAATGTGTGAAATAATCCATGGCAGTCAAGATCCACTTGTGTCCTTGTGATGAAGGAGGATTTATCATGCCAATGAAGTCAAGACCCCACTACGCATGAATGGTTGATCCACTGAAATAGGCTGCAAGGGTAGCAAAGCTAAACTTTCTTTTCAACAAAAAAAAAGCACACTTCTTACACTTTTTAATCCATTCAAAATAGTCCTTGAATATGTTGGGCCAATAATAACCAACTTTCATAATTTTAAGAGTTGTAGTACATGTTGAGAAGTGACCTCCTACAGGTCCTTCATGAAATTCATATAATAATTGTTGCACTCTATCATAATCAATACAACACACAAAAAAATCCATTGATATCCTTTTTAAACAACACACCATCAATAAAATGCATAAGGTATGGCTTGTAATCTGAAATACCTTCATTTTTTTTTTTCCATACCTTCGGATAAGTACCATGTTGTAAGTAATTGATCAAATCAATGTCATCCAACTTGATCCTGAACCTTGGATTGAGTTTTGGTTGCTTGATTTTCAGGCTGTAATAAAATTTCAGGTTGTTGATATGAAATTTCAAACATGTTGTGATGGTTGTAATGAGTCTATAACTTGTTTTTTTCCATATCAGCAATCAAATGTTCACATAATCCTTTTCCTCATACTATTTTTTTGCAAACATGGATGTCAACATCATACTCCATAACCTTTGTAATCCAACCTGCTCTCTTCTCATTCAATTCCTTGTTCAACAAGAATGCTTTAACACTTGGATGAGAGACTAAAACATGAATCTTATTATTGGAAAGCATGTACTTGAAATTTTTAGTCCTCTAACTACAAGTACTTGTTTTTCAAGAAAAGTGTACCTTGTCTCATAGTCATGTAAAATCTTCCCAAAGAAAGCAATGGGTTGTTTTGTATATTCTCATCATTAACTTGAGTTAATATGGTGAAATGGTTTCAGCTCCTGTAAGTGCATACATCATGAAATCCTTATCAAAATTAGGATTTTCCAAAGTAGGAGCTTGTGAAATAGCTGATTTAATAGCCTCAAATCCTTTTCTTCCTTCATTGTCCAAGAGAAAGTTTTTCTTTCTTTAACATAGTTGTTAATGGCTTAACCAATGCTACAAAATATGGAACAAATCTTCTAACAAAGTTGATTTTTCCAAGAAAAATTTGTAATGCCTTCTTATGATGAGGTAAGGACAATTGTGAAATTGCATCAATTCTAAAAGGATCAATAGCTAAACCTTTCCTAGAAACAATATGTCCAAGTAATTTACCTTCATGGACTAAAAAGATGGACTTTTTGGGATTCAATGAGATTCCAAACTACCTACAAAGCTGAAAATTTGTCTTAAATGCATAAGATGATCATCAGAATTCTTTGAAAATATAGTAACATCATCTAAATAAACCAAGATGCATTTATTTAAAAGGCTATGAAAATCCATGTCCATTACATGTTGAAACATTGCACCAACATTAGAAAGTCCAAAAGGCATTCTTTTATAAGCATAAGTCCCCCACTTTGTGGTGAAGGTTGTTTGTATCTATCTTCTTCATTTCTCACAAGAATCTGATTATATCCATTATAACCATCTAACAAGGACAACCTATCTAAACCTAAAACTGTTCTTAAAATATGATCCATATTGGGTAGTGGATAATGATCTTTTAATGAAGCTTTGTTAAGATCTCTAAAATCCACACACAACCAATTTCACCATTCTTTTTCCGAATAGGCACAAGATTAGCTACCCAACTTGAATGCTTAAATGGAAAGATAATACCTGATTCAATTAACTTAGATAACTCTTTTCTCATTAATGGCTCAATCTTGGGATTAACAGGCCTTTGTTTCTACCTTACTGGTTTTGAATTTGGCTATATTCTATGGTATGTTGAGCTAAAATAGGATCAAATCCTCTCAAATCTTGGTATTTCCAAGCAAAAACATCTTTAAATTCTTTGCATAAATTGATAAAAGACTATTTTTTTCAGCTAAGGAACATACCTTTCCAATGAATAATTTCTTTTCATCATCAACTAAGATCTCTTCAATTATCTACATGAGTTGAGATCTTTCCTTTATCTTTTCTAAGTTGATCATCTAAACTGAAAATGTCCTCTAAAGTGACAAGTCCTTGAGGTAATTTGTTTGTCTTTAATTGAACAATCTGATCACCATATAAGGTGTTGTAATTTTTCTTGATTAACTGAAAATTCAGCTTCTTCTTGCTATAAAATCTACATATTTGTTCATCATCTTCAAAACTTGCCAATTTTCTTCATTATCAGGAACTGAAGGTCTTGATAATCAACTTTATATGTGGCTTGTATTTTTCATTTTCAATTTTTCTAGCACTTCAAAGCTAGCTCCAACTACTACAAGCAAGTCTATCTGCATGTTTATTTTCAGCTCTTGGGACTTGATTGTATGTTAATAGCTTCAAAATCATCCATTAAATCTGAAACTCTATGTTTGTAAGATTTCAACAATGAGTTCTTACAAACATTAAAGTTTTTTTACTTGATTTATCACTAACTCAAAATCACCATAAACTTGTAACATATTGATTCCTCTCTTTTTGCCCATTGTAGGCCATGAATTAATGCTTCATATTCAACTACATTACAAGTACATGAAAATTACAGACTTAGAGCTGAAAAATACCTTTCATTTGAAGGGAAGTAAGCATCAAACCTACACCTTGTCCTTTTTGTTCTTTTCTCCATCAAAATGAAGCTTCCATAAGCCTTCTATTATATTTTTATTTTGGACAACAAGGGAATAGGTGCATTTTCTTCATGTAAATAGTAAACACCAAATAATCCTTCCTCTACTTCCTTGTAAGGATCATAAGCATGTTCTTCTTGAATTTTTTCATCCATAAACAAGTTAGAAACACCATCTAATGCAAAAATATGTGTTGTGACATCAAAATCAGTCTGATCTATGGTTGCATAATTTGCTACAACATTTGAAGCATGAGGCTCAATATGAAATCTAGCCAAAGGCTCTTGAATTAACTATAACTTTAGTTCCATACCTTGTAGTGAAGAAAAAAATGACCAATCCAAGAAAGATAACCTCCTATCTTTGTTGTAAAATCTCTTGATAAACATAAAGCAAAGTAGGGAGGTAGATCTACAATAGTTACATCTTGTAAAATAGAAACATTGGGACAAACATGTAATGTTACCTCCAAATTTTTATGACACCAACTGTGTTGGTTGTTGTCCCATCTAGCTAATACACACTCTTTTTTTTGGTTCATACTACAGGCCTAATTTTTCTACAATTTGCTTTAGGCATTATTGTGTGTTGTTTGCACCACTGTCAACCATGCAATTATGAACTAAATGATCTCCAATAATAAGAGAAAGATAAAAGGGTGGTGGATTTTTAATATCATGAGCATTTAAAACTTTTTGTACCATCCACTTAACCTCTTTCATATGATCTTGCTCAATATGTACCAAGAACCATATCAACTTTTTGAGCTTCTTTTCTACTGGTTTTGAAGAAATCTACAACTTAGCAAGCTCATGAGCAAGTAAATCTTGTTTTCCTAGAATACTCAAAGCATCCCATAATGAAATACTAATATTATGTTTTTCATAACCTCAACAACATTAAAAGAAGCAACAATTTTAGAAAAAAATTCTACAGTTTTAGAATAAGCTTTAGCAAAAATTGACTTTGCTTCAACAACTTTTGAAATATGAGGTATGAAATAATCTTCTAGGATCAAGGTTAATTTTTTTTTCTTTTTAGGAGCTGAACTACTTGATTTTTTTTAAGGAAAAAAGATTTTTTGTTTTTTTTGACCTGCACTTGCTGATTTATCATAACTATAGGTAAAATAGGTCCTTTTTTTTTTTTTTCTTCATCTTGAGCCTTTTTCTGAGACCTAGTTATAACAATAAAATATTCCTTCTCCAAAACTAACCAAGTTCTATTCAGTGGTTTTTGACTCTGAGCATCTTGCTGCCCACCCTCCATTTGAGGCATGTATAATGTTTCAGATTGAGGTTGTGCAACAAGGCTCAAATTCAAGAATGCATTTGGATAATTAATAACTGAATGAGGTTGATTGCAAGGTGTACACCACTCTTCTAAGCCATGTTGACTAGAACAAGAGCACTAGATGAACTAGGAGCTTTAGGATCAAATTTCTTTGCTGATAAGGTTGCCTATAATTCTTGATTTTGTTGGTATGGCTTCCTTTATTTTGTTGATAAGGTGCTTGATAAGGTTTGTTAGGATGAGCCATTTTATTCTCAATTGATGTTAATTTATTTCCCATGTGTTTGCAAGGCCTTAAATATTCATCATTGAGATGTGTAAATAATAGGCTCTATTATGGTAATAGGTTGTGGTATAGGTGCTAAATCTATCCATAATAGGCATAAAAGGCCTTGGGGCTAATTTCCAGCTTGAATAAGGTTGTTTTCAGCTCTAATAACAATGTCATAAGCTGTTGGAAGTGTAGTTCCTCCCATGGACTGTATCATGGCTGAAATATCACTATTTAAAGCTCTAAGAGATAGTATAAAAATGCATGATCAGCTTGAGGCTTAACAATGGTTGGAATTCTTTCCCATGTTCTAGAAAATCTGATATTAAAACTAGCCATAAATTCATGAGGAGATCTCTTGATTGTGGATAATTGTTCTATGAGAGATAAATGATCAGAATTGTCTTGAAACTACTTAAGTAATTGATTTCCCAATTCATCCCAAGTTGTTATAGTCCCTATTCTAAAGTTTTATACCATTTAAAGCTTGTCCTTTAAATGATGCAGCTAAAGTCTTAAAGCTACATCTTCATGAGTAATATTATGGAATTGAACAAAGGGTTGCAATGTCTTTAATATGCTCAAGTAGGGGTAATATGATTTTCACCAATAAATGAGGGTAAACCTTTTAAGGAAAAATAGGTATATCATGATAAACAAGAATAATCAAAGGGCTGCCATTATTAAAAGGTAAAAAATTTCTAGGTGGTGGTTGAGCCATTGGAATAAATGGGATTTGAAACAACAAGATTAACACATGGTGAAGCAAGGGGAGGAGGGTTTCCAAAACCGGGCTTGTTATAAGGTAAGGTATTGCCAACTCTTCTTCTTCTTGCTTGAATTTAAAGGTAAAGAAATAAAATTATGAGGAAGTCCTCTTACCGATGATCTTGTAGTCACTTTAGGCATGGAACATGCTGCAAAAATGGTCTGAAATCAGCCTTACGAGTCACCAAATAATTTCTTTTGATTTTCAATGGATTTCTGTAGCTTTTCCTTCCAAAAGTGTTGTTTTTTTGCTGTAAATTATTGTAAATTTTGTAAAATTCATTTGAAATTTGATCTTGATTCGTCCCACCGGCATGCCAAAAAACTTGTTATCTCTCAGAAGTGCACCCTGTTGAGGGATAACAAAGGGTTCTAAGATTTTTTATTCCTCACTTCTGCGTATAGATATAATGGAAACACCTCAGGTCTGTGGGTATACCTATTGTTGAGGTGAGTCTCTGGTATCAAGGTCGGTTCCTTATTGATGTATCCTAAACTATTTTTTTTGGGGTTTTTGAGTTTTAAGGGTAAAAATATGGTTGTAACTGAAATTGAAATGGGGTGATACACCAAAATTATTGAGGGCTTTGACTAAGTACATGCACAATAAATTTGAGAAAAAATTACGTAAAGCATGAACCAATGGGTTTTAGCTTGATCCTAAGGCAAAACACTTATGTGTTGAGGGATAAATCACAACAACACAACAAGTAACATGCACACTAAGACTATGCAGAAAACACCAAATTTGTAGCAAGGTAAGATAATTAATTTAAGGAATTAACATTCACAAGAGCTAATAAAAAGATACACACCACTTGAAAATAATTGAAAAGCAATAACTGGTTCTCATTCAAGGGAAAAACTGGAAAAAATTGCTTCAACACTCCTACATCCAAAAATTCCTCCTTTGCCTTGCTAATGCACACAATATATAGAAAAAAATAATTCACCCAACCCTCCTAAAAATAGGTTGTAGTCTGTACTCACCCATGCATGTTATTTTAGCCTTTATCATGAATAAATAAAGGAATAAAAATAAACATGCATTTACAATGAGGCATTAATAGCCTTAGTTACAAAAATACACTTAGTCAAAGTGTAGTTGACTACTCTATTTTTAATACAATAAATAAAATTGGGTGAATAAATTTGGCTAATAATAGCCATTTGCTTGATGTGTAAGTCTTCTCCAATGTGCATGCATGATTCTTTTTTTCTTTTGTAGCATGATGATTAAATAATAATATTTAATCCTCATTGACATGTGACACTTGCATATTTTGTCTTTTTCTTTAATCTTTTGTCCTTTTTGTGAAGGCATGCAAAAATTACATTCTTGTGCAAAAAAATAATGCCTTTCTTTTTCAATACTTAGCAAAATAATTCATTCAATACTTTACCCACTATGGGGACCACTCAGAGCACATGTGCAAAAAATAATACTCTTTTTTTGAAAAATAAAGGTAATTAAGGTCCATTTTGCATAATTTAATGTATGGTTCTCACTTGTTGACCTTTTGATGCATTCTTTATTTCTTGGAATATTGGCAAAAATGGTCTTTTTGTAAATTAAGGTAAAAAATTTTGACCTTAACATATACATTATAATAGCTCATTGACTTTAGCATATGCCTTTATTCTAATATATTAAGGTTAAATTGATCATTATTTTATGGCATATAATCTCATTTCATTTTATTTGGTCTCATTACATATTTGATGAATTATGGCCACCTTTTGATTTTTTGGCATATATTATAATGACCTTATATTATTAACCTTGGCAAAGTAATGATTTTGATATTATAGGGTTGGCCCCCCTCTCCTCATGATGATGGACCCTTCTTTTTCGGTGGAAATTTGACTTTTAACCTTTAAATCTGGTTAAGTCATTAGGTAACTTAGAGTTTGCATTGATTATTTTGATTTTTGATATTCATCCATCATGTTTCCATTTTTTTTTTGATCTTCATCTTTTGATTTTTTAACCATGGTATAATGATTTTTTGATTGGATCATTGATCATTTGGATGCATCATGATCTTGATCCTTTGACTGGAATATCTTGATGATTTCTTACTTTCATGATGATTAGGTTAATTGGTAATCATTTTGTTGATTTGAATTTCATTTTGATTTCATGATTTGATCTTGATCATCTTATTCATCTTTGATTCAACTCTTGATTTGATTTTTTTTGAACCTTGGTTGGCATGGTGGTTTGATTTGATTTTCATGATTTGATTTTGATCTATTGATGATTTTGATACATTGATTTAATCTCGAATGATTGATTGCTAAATTTGGTGAGTTAGGTTGGTTAAAAAACCTCATCGATTTATCATTTTTCATTTTCATTTTCATTTTCTTGATGAAGTGAAGTGAAGCCATGCCAAAATTTTATCATCATTTTTTTTTTTTTTGATCTTGAATCTTTTTCTTTTAATTTTATTTTGTTTTGATGCGATGAATTCTTTTGAGCATTCATCATTTTTCTTTGCATTTTTTCTTCTATTTTTGAAGTAGTTTAGGTTTTTTTTTTGAATCTTTCAGCTCGAGCTTTTTTTTTTATTTCATGAATGCTTTTTTTCATTTTGAGCTTTTGTGGGGGTGATTCAAACTTTGCATTTCTATTATGATTTTCTTTTTTTGCCTATTTTGTGATTTTTACTTTTTTCCATTTTTCCATCTCAACTTGTATCATTCCATTTTTGAAGCAAATGATTCATTTTGAAACTATGATCTTAGATTTTCTTCAACTTTTTTTTTTTTTTCCAAGCATTTAGTTTTTTTGAAAGTTCTTTTGCTTTTTTTTTTTGCAATTTGATTTTTCCTAATATTTTGTGAAAATTGTTTTCGAAAATTTTCTTTTCTTTGGTTCTTTGAAAATTCATTTTGGGTGAACTTATATTTTTTTCTTTCTTCACTTTTTATTTTTTTTCTCATAAGGGTTTTGAAAATGCTTCTCTAAATTTGGTAAGTTGGTTCTTTATTTATGTGAATCTTTTGAAATTTTGATAAATTTTTTGACATTGAAGATGATTTTTTTTTATTGTTTTTAATAATTTTTGGTTTCTTTTTCTTTCATGACTCAATTTGATTTTTTATTACAAATTTTTTATGATCATTGTTGAGGGTTTTTGAAAAGCTACTTATAACTTCATAAGATTTTTTTTTCATAAATTTGATATTTTTTTTTTTGATTAACTATGCTTTTGATTATTTTTGCAATGAAACTTTTTAAATTTATTTTTGATTTATGAAATTTTAAAATTTTTGTACAATTTTAGTTCTTTTATTGCTGAATTTTTGAAGATTTTTGTTTAGTCTTTTGATAATTAAAGGTTTTCTTTTTTTTTGAATTTTCTTTTTTTTTTTGATTTAATTCTTTTTTCTATTCAAAGTTTTTTTTTTTGTATTTGAAATACTTTGATTTTGATACTACTTATTTGTAAGATATTGAAGTAACTTTTGCTTTAATTTGACTGGCTTTTTTTAAAAACAAGGTTTTTGATTCATGTTTTTTTATAACTTTTTTGAAATGAACATTATGGCATTTTTAAAAGTAATTTTTGAAATTTGTTTTGATTTACTTTTTGAAAATGAAACTTTGATTTTTTTTTTTATTATTTTCAAATCATTTTATTTTTTTCATCATTATTTGTATTTTGTATTGATACTTTATGAAATGCCATTTGAGATTTATACTCGTAAATATATATGAATCTTTATCGTTATCAATTTGTTTTATGACCATATTGTATCATTGAATTTGTTTAATGAATTTTTTTTTTGTAATTTCTTTTATCAAAATGATTTTCTTGATTTGTAAAAATTTTATATGATGCTTTGAAATTTTCTTTTTTGATATTCTTATGAAACTTGTATTCAATTCTCTAAAGGATTTTATTTTTTCTTGATCTTTGAATGATTTTTGTTTTACATTGTTCATCATTTGAAATTGCTTTTATTTATTTTAAGTATAATTTTACTTGCTTTTTGATCTGTTGTAAATTAAATTTTGAAATCTACTTTGATTAAAATTGATACTTTGTATTTTTTTTTTTTTGAAATTTGCATTTTATTGAAATTTCCTTTATTTTTATATATTTATTTGATGTCAATTTTCTTTTTCATTGATTTTTTATTTTGAAGATTTTTGTTTAAAAAATGCTTTTTGAAAATTTTTTTTTTGAAATTTTTTTATAATGTTCTTTTAAAAATTGACCTAACTTTATTTAAACTTGTATGATTTGTTTCCATGAACTTTGCATATGGATTATGTTTTTTTTTAAATTCTTTAAGATTTTAATTTTTGAAATGATAAAATTATGAATTTCAAGTTTCTTTGATGCATTAGATTTTTTTTGATTTCATTTTAATTTAAATTTTTTTTGAATTTTTTTGTTATCTATTTATTTAAAATAATTGATGAGTTTTGATCATTTAAATTTTTTTGATATGAAATTTTAATTCTTTGTGATTATGCCTTATGTAATTTGTGACATTGACTTTTATGATTTTGATTTGTTTAAGTATATTTATAATAATCATGTTTTGTAAATTTTTTCCTTTTATTTCAATGCTTTAAATGATGGCTTTGATTTTCTCTAGATGTAATTTGTATTTTCTTTGATGAATTTTCTCTTTTTGAATTTTATTGATTTTTAAAATTTTCTTCTTCCAATAAGTTTATATTTATTTTCTTTTTTGATCCTTTGCTTACATGCTTTATCTTTTGGATGTCTATTTGATTTGTTTTTTTATTATTTGTCATTGATACATGATTTTTTTAATTTTAGCTTTTAATTTTGTAAATTTTTTTTTCTTTGATTGATTATTGATTTTGAAATTTTTTTTGTTCTTTGATTTCTTTACCATATTTGATTTTTGATTTTATGATTTTTTGAAGTATTTTTTTCATTTGCATTTGATTTGTCAAACTTGAATCATGATGAGATAATTTTCATTGAGTTGATTTATAAAATTTTTAAATTTTGATTTTGCCATTTAAATTTATCATTTAGTTTTCTAGATTTAAAATGTGCTTTCTTCTATACTCTTGAATACTTTAAATTGTTTATTTTTTTCGTTTACATTAATGATCTTTCTTTTTATTAATTTCTTTGTAAATTTAATTGATCTTCTTTTATTTTAATTAATATTTTTTGATTATATTTGCTTTTTGATTTCTTGAAATTGATGTAATTTGAACTTCATTGAATTTGCAAATTCAAGTTATGATGAAATTTTTATTTATGTTTTTGATTGTATTGTTATGATTGTTATTGATATGATTATCATGAAATGTTTTTTTTATGATTTATCATGAATGATTTATTTTGAATTTCTTTTTTTGTCATTTGAATTGATGAATTTTGTAATAAAATTATTTTCCTTTCTTCTTATGCAACCTATACTACTACACACTTTAAACAAACTAGTTAGAAAACAATAGGCTTTTTGCCTCTCTTGTGTTCCATAGTGACTTTTTTTCTCTTTCTTTTTTTATGTTTTGTCATGATTATGTGAATGCACATGAGCTTCTTCAAGATAGTAATTTTTCATTTTTATATTGTTACTTTGATGTACCTTATGCTTTTGATCTAAATGATTCATTTTCCTGAAACTAGATAACACATGAGTACAAATTAAACCTTGAGCTCAAAAATTGATATTTTTTTTTTTTTTTTTTTAGGTACATTGATGTGATGTGGATGATGTAGAAGATAAATGAAGGATCTTGGAACTAGAACAAAATGAAAGACCAAAGAAAACCCAAGGCAATGATGGGTTTCTTATACTCTTTTTCTTTTAGTTTTATGTACATGTATCTTTTATTTCAATAATCATAAGTTACATCCCATGACTTGTGTGGGAAACATTGAATTTCCTTAATGAATAAATGATATTATTTCTATAATTGAGTTGTGTACTTCCTTTTACTTTCATCTTTATGATATGTAATGATTGTACAATGAATTAAAAACTCAATACATACATAATAACACTTAATCATAGGAAACCTCTAACTTCATATTACATGTTGTTAATCATTGTTACAACTGAAAACAAATGAAAACTTAACTTCCCCTAGTTAGGTTCATTTCATCAATTTATTCCATCGAAATATCAAGTTGCCCATTTTTTCAAAAGTGTCTTGTCTCACTACATTAAAAACTTACTCATTGATATAATTAGTATATCACGTACTTCTCCTACATTAATAGCTCTTGATATCTTAGTTTCACATCGATTCACCACCGATCATCTCTTTCTCTAAGAACAATTATCATGTGAATTTCACATCTAATCACTTATATATTCATGCATCTATGGGATCGACCTCCATCAATAATACTATGGTTGATCCATCATGGCCCACTAGTCTATGTTCAATTCCACTTCTTAAGGCTATCGGTTACTCTCGCCACAAATTAAATACCCTTTTAAAAACCCTTTGTTTTCATCAAATTACATGTTATGGTTGGCCCTCTTACTATACTTGTTCATTTCCTCATTGGAAACACAATTGATGGGTGTGACATGCTTCTCGGTCTCAATTAGATTCATCAGTCTCAATCTATCATCTCTATGAATCATTTGTGACTTAAATTCATTCACAAAAACCAGGTTAATTCTATTGACGACGTCCCTCCCTCTACTCCATGGTTGTCATCTCCCCACACAAAAGAATTAGCACATCACCTACTTCATCTAGTATAACACATTCTATGTTACTTAAAGTGAAATCTACTCCTAGTTCACCTACTAGCGCATTATCTACACAACCTTATCATTCCGCGAGTCCTACGCACCTATATAGGCCCATTCCTAGGACAGTTATTGCATCTTGACATAGGTCACCACCCATTTTTATTCCATGTGGGTTTCATAACCTTCAAAATTAGCATCACGTAGGTCTCCAAAACCGACAAATTTTTCTACACCACATTATTCATCATACATTCATTCATCATATACACATAAGCTTCATTCATCGTATGCACATAAGCTTCATTCACCAAAGATAATGTTTGTCTACTATACCACCACTATTATATCACGGTCATCCACTTTTGTCATCACATACATTGGATGAAGGAACTTCGTCCTTCACTTTCATTGGATAGTTCAAACTTGTGTACACACTTAGGGGACATAGCATCTAACATATCCCCCTATCATATTAGCATTAGAGTGTCTATTATCTTTGTATTTACATACCTCAATCTCTTAGCTTAGGCATATTCATCACACATTTTAGCAGCATCATTACACCGATGACACACTCTTGTGCTTTGGTTCACACTTGAATATTAAGGGAATGCTACACATGAACCAAACACATTGCACCATAGGTATTACACACTACTTTTCTTCACACATTTCATGTCATATGTCTTACATCTTACATCATACATTCGACATTTAGTCTACATAATTTTGACATTTGTACATTTACACATCATACACATTTCAAAAACTACACTATTAGGTAATCTTCACGTCTCGCATCACATACTAAACATCATACATGTACAACACTCTCATGGTCTACGATTCTAGAATTCCTTATTCCTCATTTTACATATTACGTCGTGCACATCTTACACTTGTTATTCTATATCATACATTACATATCACATTGCATATTATACATCGTACATTACACATTCTACACATCACATGGTTGCCTTTCATCATAGCACATACTACATTGTCTTCTATGTTGCACTCACTACCATATGACGACTTTAGTTCTTGATCTAGGAGCATCATCATGGTAGCTTGGAGAGTATAATAGAGTTTGAATAAGCCTATGAAAGGCATGGAAAATGTATTAGGAGTTGTCATAAGGTTTGAACATTTGAAATTGTGATGTAAACTTCATGTGTGTAAGTGTAAAAAAGTACCTTGGTCTAAAATAAGATTATTTTTGGTGTGTATGAGTTGTTTTATCGTCATCACCTCATTGTAGGAGGATTGAAAAGGTCTAAATATTTTATATTAACAAAATTTAGTTGTTCAAGGTCATGGTTGACCAAGATTTCCTTCTTGAGTGCTTGTGAAGTGGAGAATATATCTCTCATTAGGAATTTTAGGCCTATAAAAAGGCTAATGCAGCCTATTCAAACCATGTAAGGGTAGTAGAGGTTGAGAATTATCAAAGAAGAGGAGAAAAACATGAGGAAGGTGTGTGGAAGGAGTTGGAAATTGGAGAAGAAGTACAAACGTTTATTAAATTCATGATGTAAAAGCATGTTTGAATAAGGAATGTATGGATGTGAAATTGTTAGGGCTATATAGATCTCTAAGACCTGTTTCTCTATATCTATATTACATGCTTATAATGTTGTTTTCATAAAGTATGGATGATCAAGCTTGTTTTGGCATGTTTCTTACAAACTACGCCGAGATACACCGGTAGGAAAGTGGCTTCCAAACCCTCCATCATAATTTTTATTGAATTACCTTTGACTATTAATGTGGGAAGTTATATTAGGTGTTAAATAAGTTATTCATAATTATTTTGAGTCTTGACATCTCGGGATCTAATTTGTAGAGTCAAATGTGTGTTCTCGGGATCCATTTAAGGCTTGCATGAGATCTGTTTCCCCACCGATGAAATCAACTAAAAATTTCAAATTACCTCTACTTGGGCATGAGTAATAATCCCTTAAAATATTGTGTCTATTGGTTTAGCACATTCAAAGTTATCATGATCGGTCTCTTGAGCAAAAATAATGAATCAGTATGGACAGTAGAGGGTAGAGTTACCTTTAAAGGTTGGATTTCATGGCTCTAGGTTGTTTTGGAAGTTAGAATAAGGTGTGTTGATGATATGTGATGACCTCGAGCATTTATTAATAATAAATTTCCTTCACTACATTGAATTATGACCGTATGCACTTGGAAAATCATAGATCACTAATAAGTGTACCTAAAATGCTTTGAGTTGGGAATAATTTGTAAAGAATCAATGTATAAATATTGAAGAGCATCATGAATAACAGAAAGGTGACTTGAAATCATAAATTTTGTGCCTTGAAATGGTAATTGAACAGGTGGTTTGATACTTGATTTTTTTTAAGAAAGGCTACAAGGAGCCTTGGGATAGAGTATTAGGAGAGATAAGGTAAAACAAGTGCTTGACCACTTAAGAATGAGTCTAACAATTCAATATAATAGATATAACATGTTGAAGGGTGCATGAAAGGAGGCATAAAGAACATAAATTGGTAAGAAACTAGTTGGATGAATGTTGTCAAGTTGGAGAGTTAATGGGCATTGGCTTCAGGCCTCTCGGGATGTTGAACCTACATAAAATGATAGGATAGCTAAAAACTTCATGACTTGAGGACTCTAATGGTTGAAGGAAGCTAAACTAGATCAAGAAAATTTAAGGATAGGAATACATGAAGTTACATCATGTAATCTTTATTGTTGAGGGATTGTGAGATACACTTCTATCCTTGAATCACTTGAAAAGGGTGATTGGATTTCAGGTATATAGCTTAGGGGATGAATTTTCTATTGATATGTTCTAAAGAGGATGGTATCCTACAAATTTGGCATGGTATCCACTTTCCAAGAAAACCTCCTATGAAGGGATTCTGATTTCACAAGAAGAAGAGTTGTGGACTAAGATAGGGCGTATTGCTCTAGTAATTCAATGCTTCTCCATTACATGTGTGTGAACAAGGTTGCTTTGAAAGTGAATAGGATTATTTTCTCTAGAAGATGGTGTCCATACCTTCTTCAATACAGTACAAAAATATTTCTAACCTCAGTAACTTTCATGAATGAAATCTGAGAAGATTCATGAGGGTCATAGTTTTAAGTCTTGGTGTGTGTGTGTGTGTGTGTGTGTGTGTGTGTGTGTGTGTGTGTGTGTGTGTGTGTGTGTGTGTGTGTGTGTGTGTGTGTGTGTGTGTAATGAAGGAAAATGTGATATAGGTGTAGTGAATCGAGTCACCTAGTGTGGTTGAAATCAATAGGGTATAAGCTAGGAAGTGGAGAGCTAGTAAAAAAGAGGAAATTGAGTCTTGAAGTATGTTAATTAATTATAGGATTGTAAGACAGTCTTAAATATATCATAAAGACATAGGCATGTGTATACTTCATATGGAGGAAAGGAGTGAAGAAAACAAGGAATCCTAGAACATGTAATTAGAGTCATGACATGGTCATCATGGATGCATTTTTTTGAGCTAAGATGCACCAGTTCCTCAATCCATACTCGATTCTTTGAGGGTTTATAAATAAAATGGACCTTATCTTCATCACACATTTATCATTTGACATTTCTAGGTCATTAACATGCTCTATAGGATAAATTGTCACCTATTCCTTCATCTTGTAGTGGTATACGTTGTAGGATACATCACCACTCCCCTATTCATCTTGTAGTGATATACACTTTAGGCTACATCATCACTCACTCACTAATCTTGTCGTGATACACGCTTTAGGCTACACCATCACTTGCTCGATCATCTTGTCATGATATACACTTTGGCTATAATGCTCATGCACACATCATTTCTAGGTCACATATCATCAATACACATACATATTCATCACAACGTGTTAGACACAACACACACTTCGACCATTTCTTGATGACGCATTCTCATTTATTTTTCATTCTTGAATTCCGAGGGGAAAACCAAATGAACCTCATTGTATATATTTCCATTCAGTCAGGGGGCACGTAGCTCTTATCATTCATCTTGTGTTCCATCCCATCTATCCATATCATATTTCATATCTTGGTTGCTTTTACTCTTTCTTACTTTAAATTTTATATGGTCATTTATTACATATGCTAGTTTTATCTATCATATGTCATTTATCTATACCATACACACATGCGCGTCCATGTATTTTTCTAGTTGTGAATGTCGATACATGTCTCTTACATGCAATACAGTTTCTCGTCTTCTACCCATCCTACATTGGTCATTGGGGGCATCCACATTCGTATCTTCTAGATGTTATTGTTTCATTTTATACCTAGCACTTTACATTACTTAGTTATGCATGCTTTTGACATACTATTTATCTTCCTAACATGCTAACGAGTGTCTCATGTGTAACACTTGTTATGCAGGATTTTTCTCCCAGGACTTATTTGTTATTGTTTACTCTTATATGTGGACTTTTCCCTAAGTTTGGTGTCCACACTTGTTTGTTCGTATGCAAGGTCATGATGGTCTTGCGTGTCTTGCATGACATCATGAGTGATGTCCCATGTTCGCGGGACAATTTGTGTGGCTTAATTTGTATTCTTATGTATTTACATTACTATATGGCTTGGTAGCTTACACATTACTTTATACATACATGTTTGTTAGTACTAACACTTGTTTTGGCTAGCCTTCTTGTTTGTGTGCGCCTTGGTATCTACAAAGTGCACTCCTCTCCTCTATAGGAAAAATTTACTGAGTTCATGTGGTTTGTACTCTTTTGGTGCCACATTCTCCTATCAGAGACGCGTCACATATTCCCCCAAAGAGGGGGCATCATTTGGGGATTTGTGTTGGGTTTAGCACAAGGTTGTATAGATAATATATCGATCTAAGAATACATGCAATAAAATTAGATATTCTACCAAAAGATATATACAAACAAGAGATATAAATCAACACCAAATTTAACATGGTTCACCCAATGTGGGCTACATCCACCAAGAAACAAACCAATTTATTATCCAAAGCTTTAGAAGATATACAATGAAGATTTAAAATCTTACATTCCTCTCACGATGTATACTACTTTCTTTCTCTCAAGCTTCTCCTTCTTCTCCAAGAATTCTCTCTCTCATAATTATTTTCACAATAATCATTAACTCTTATAATCCTTACTTATAAACCCTACCTTTCATGCTTATATAGGAATATATAAACTTAGGGAGCTTAGTCATGTAATTACAATAAATAGATCTTCTTTAATACTAAAATTATATCTAATTCACGAGAGTTAAATAAAACAATCCCACACATGTAATCGTCGTCGATTAATCCTAATCAATGTCAGTTCTGCCTGACCGATGCTTTGGTCATAGGTGACCGATGTCGATCCTTCATAACCGATGTCGAAGCTCATGTGTTTTCCTGAAAGTTTAATATAGCATGCTAAACTGAAGTAATTGAGCTCCACAACTCAACAATCTCCCACTTGGAGATAAATTCAGACATGCATGTACATCGTCATTCTTGGATCATTTCCTTAGCTTTGTTTCTTCCTCTTCAAGTCTCAAACTCGAAGACCAACAAAAGTGGATTGTAGCTCCAACTTCTCTTTTGCTAATGGATTTGTTAGCATATCCACAGGGTTTTCACTCATATGAATCTTCTTGATTTCAGCCTAACCGTCAATCCTCCAATACTTGTAATATGAAGTGATACCTCAATTGAATGTGTTTTGTTCTAGAATGAAACAATGAGTTCTTTACCAAATGAATTACACTTTGACTATCACTAAACAATTTGCAATCATCTTTCTCCTTTCCCAACTCTTCCATGAACTTTGTTCATCCATATCATCTCTTTGCTAGCCTCTGTAGCTACAACATACTCTTCCTTTGTAGTAGTAGACAAAGACACAACCTTCTGAATCTCAAACTCTAGCTAACGCCATCCCGCCTACTTGTGAAAATATATCTAGCGTTGCTCCTCCTACCATCCGGATCTTCACCATATCGAATCAACATAGCCACATAAATAAATATCCAAACCTCCACAACATAAATGCATGGTAGATGTCCCTCTCAAATACTCGAGTATCCATTGAATCGCTTTCCAATGCTCTTTACCTAGATTGGCCATAAATCTACTCACAACTTGCCACTTCCTAGTGTATTGTCTAGTCTGTACAAACCATAGCATATATGAGACTCCCAACTACTGAACCATATGGTACTCATCTCATGTATTTGACCTTCTCATGTGATGAAGGACACTAATCTTTGCATGATTTGAAGTGTCCAGTCATAGGTGTACTTACATGTTTTGAATTTAGAATTTTAAACCTTTCTAACACCTTGTAGATATAATCCTCCCGAGACAAATACAATTTTTTTTTCTCCTGTCTCTATATATTTACATGCCAAGGATTCTTTTTCAGCTCCTAAATCCTTCATAGCAGATGTGTGAGCTAGCTTTCCTTAAGCTGATCAATGTCCTATATACTAGATCTTATAATAAGAATATCATCCACATACATTACAAAATAATATAGCTCCCATTTTCAAGCTTCTTGAAATAAACACAATGATCAAATTCACATCTTAAGTAACCATGCTCATGCATGAAACTATCAAACCTCATGTACCATTTCCTTGAGCTTACTTGAGCTCAAATACACTCTTTTTCAACCTCACACACTAATTTCTCCTTACCCTTGACTTCACACCCAAGCAGCTACTACATATAAATCTCTTCAACCAAATCACCATGAACAAAATTTGTCTTCACATATAGTTTCTCTAAATGAAAATCATCTACTACAACTATACTAAATACAATACGAATAGAGGTCATCTTTTACAATAAGATAACATATTTCACCAAAGTCAATACCTAATTTTTGTGCAAAATCCTTTTACTACAAGCCTTGCCTTGTACCTTTTCTATCCACCCTCTTCTTCCTTGATCTTGTAAACCCACTTGTTCTACGCAATGTCCTCTTACCGCTAGTAACTTATCCAAATCTGAATTTTAGTTTTATTCTAAGTATTCCATCTCCTCATCCATGTCATGCTCCCATTGCACATGAGTCTTATCCTACATTGCTTCTTCAAAAATATTTGTTTCACCATTATCAGTCAATAATAAATAAGATAGAGAAGGTGTAAATATTTCTGGAGGTTTACT
This sequence comes from Taxus wallichiana var. yunnanensis, assembly GCA_018340775.1. Classification (NCBI taxonomy): domain Eukaryota; kingdom Viridiplantae; phylum Streptophyta; class Pinopsida; order Cupressales; family Taxaceae; genus Taxus; species Taxus wallichiana. The sequence continues at coordinate 879,443,024 of CM031242.1, forward strand.
TACCCTTTGTGACCTTCTCACAAAATTTTGGGGTACCGGAGGCTCATCTGGACCGCCGGAAATTTGTTTCCAATTACGAGTGATGGTGATGTTGGTCACACATGGCGATGTCATTTCTAGTAATCGATGTTAGTTTGGCTCTTCTATAACTGATACTGGTTCAGTTGACCGATGTCGGTCAGGGGTCAACCAACACTAGTTATTATGTAACCCTGTAGGTATGACTTTTAAATATGAGAGTTCATTTTCATTCACAAACTTTTCAACTGGTTCATCCTTGGGTATCAAAATTTGATCCCTATACATTCTCTTTTCATTTTATTTAATTTCATGACTCCTAATAATATTAGAATTCTCTAAACCCCAAAAATGGAATTTGAAATCACCATATCCATAACCAATGAAAGTGCATCTCTTGGATTTTGCATCCAACTTTTTCCTATTTTCCTTATCAATATGCACAAAATATTATGAACCAAAAAATTTAAGAAAAGAAATATCTACCTCTTTTTAGGCCCAAGATTCCTCTGGTATTCCTTCATCTAATGAACTTGAAGGCCCATGCTTAATCAAATAAATAATTGTATCAACTAATTATGCCCAAAACTAAAGGGAAATCCGGCATGTATCCTCCTACTTCTAGCACGTTCCATGATTATCTTGTTCATTCATTCTGTAACACCATTCTCTTGTGGTGTTCTTGGAGCTATCCTTTCTCTATGTATTCCAATCACTAAACAAGAATCATAAAAAGTCTTACTACAATATTCACCACCATTTTCAGATCTAAGACACTTTAACTTTGAATTTGATTCATTCTCAACAAGGTATTTACATCTTTTAAAATTCTCAAAAACATTATATTTATGTTTAATACAATAAACCCATACCTTTTTGTAGCATCATCAATGAAAGTAACATAATATTGGGATCCTCCATGAGAAGCTACCTTGGTTGGTCCCTACACATTTGAGTGTACAAGCTCTAGTTTATGCCCTTCTTAGTTTCCCCAACTTTGAGAAATATCACTCTCTTTTTCTTACCAAAGACATAATGCTCACGAAATCAAGATCTAAATATTTCAAATTTGATAACTTACCCTTGGCTTTTAAGATCTGCATTCCTTTTTTGACTCATATGGCCCAACCGATTATACCACATGCATGCATCCAATCAAGTAGATAACATAGGAAAGGAATCAGTAACATAGGTAGATAAATAAATGTTCCTACCTTCTTGCCTCTTGCCACGACAAAAGGCACACTTTGTGACTTTCTAAGATTCTGTTGTGAATGTAACCATGCAACCAACTTCACCTAGTTTCCCTACAAAAATAAGATTCCTCTTGAGGCTTGACACATGCCTCACATATTTCAATACCCATGTATTTCTATTATGTAATTTTAGATGAACTTCTCCATTTACTAGTAATACTGCAAGGTTCATCATCACCCAAATAAACATGCCCAAAATTTTCTTGGACATAATTTCTAAAATAACCCTTATTAGGGGTTGTATGGAAAGAAACTCTTGAATCTAAAACCCATGATTCTATTCTATTATCCAAAGAAAGAATAAGAGCATCTTGCATTACCTTTGCTGCAATATTTGCCTCTTTACCTTTTTTTGGGTGTTGGTTCTCTTTATCCTTGTACCAATAAACTTTCTTTGCATGTCCTTTCTTTCCATAATTCCAATAGGTAATTCCCTTACCTCTGGATTTAGATATGTCATTCCTTGACTTTGATTTCCCATTATTCTTACTCTTGGATCTCTCCTTCTACTTACCTCTACTTTCTACATTCAAAGCATTCCCAGATGATGATTCATATGTAATTTTCTTGTGAATTTCTTCATTCAAGATTATACTAACCACATCATTAAACTTCAAAATATTATTAGCAGATGTTGTATTATTAACAACCATTACCAAGTTATCCCAAATATCAAGCAAAGAACATAAGAATAAAAGTGTTTTCACTTCATCATCAAATGGAATATCAACTGATTTTAACTGATTTACAATAGATCATAAATCATTTAAATGACTAGATGCGATTCCACCTTCATTCATCTTAGAGCTAAATAGTTTCTTCATCAAATAAACTATATTTGAAGCACTAGGTTTTTCATATAAATTAGCAAGATATTTCATTAACTCTCCGTAGATGTTATACTGTAATATTGGAAGCCACGGATGTTGTCAGGACTCAATCTTATAGATCCCAAAGCCTTTATGTCAAGAATATTCCATTCTTCATCAGTCATCTTCGTAGGTCTAGAATTTTCATCCAATGATAAGTACAAATCTCTTTGATACAGATAATCCTCAATTTGCATCTTCCATAATTGATAATTTTGGCCATCAAAATTCTCTACCTTGTATTTGTTTTCTTCTTCTACCATTTTGTAGCTCACACTCAATCGAAAAACCCTCTCAGTGAGTAAATTTTCAACACATAAAACCCTCAAACAAAGCTTTGATACCAGTTTGTTGGGGTTAGCACAAGGTTGTACAGATAATATATCATATCTAAGAATACATGCAATAAAAGTGGATATTCTACCAGAAGAAATATATAAAACAAGAGATATAAATCAACACCATATTTAATGTGGTTCACCCAGTGTGGGCTACATCCACCAAGAAACAAGCCAATCTATTATCCAAAGCTTTTAGAAGATTTACAATCTTCCACACCTCTCACGATGTACAATACTTTATTTCTCTCAAGCTTCTCCTTCTCCAAGAATTCTCTCTCTCATAATTATTTTCACAATAATCATTAACTCTTACAATCCTTACTTCTAAACCCTAGCTTTCATGCTTATATAGGCATATACAAACTTAGGGCACTTAGTCATGCAATTACAATCAATAGATTTTCTTTAATAATAAAATTAGATCTAATTCCTTAGAGTTAAATAAAACACTCCCACATAGGTAACCAACGTCGGTTAGCCCTAATTGATGTCAGTTCCTACTTGCCTGACCGATGTTGGTCCCCAATAACCGATGCTCGATTCTTGTCGTGTTTTCCTCACAATTTTAATATAGCATGCTAAACGGAAGTAATTGAGCTCCACAACTCAACATTTTTACACACTTTGGTTCAATCTAGTGCACTTTACGCCCTTGGCATTGTCGGTTATATACAACGAGTGGGTTCAAACCATTCTACGAACCCCATACACAACATACTTTATAGGACATGGTTTTCCTTAGCATTTTGGGGAGAGTAGTTACTATGTATCCCAAATTCACCCCTTGAGGTAATTTAGATAACTTGCATAATTTCCCCATGTTGGAGCAAGCAGAAAAGATGGAAAGGAAAAAAATCAAGTTTTGAAGGTCCCTTTGGCTCTTTTCTAACCCCCCATCCAAGGAAAAATTAAAAGAATTAAAAAAAAAAATGGAAAAAATGGCTCAGACACAAGTGTGTCATGCGGCTAAATCGGGTTTTGGGGTCCAAACCACCACACAAGTACGCTAAGATAACTACCAAAACCCAAAATGGCCGCATTCCTTTTTATGCAATAAAATCAGACATTTTTGTCCCACGCAATCTGCAGGACATTGGGGCACATGGGACACGTAGAGAAAAATGGCTGATTTACATGCAAATCGACAAAGTCAAGTTTTTTTGGCTCGACTTGCAAAGGTACGCGGGAGATGCACTGGATCGAAAACCCCAAATGGCCGCATTCCTTTTTATGCAATCAAATTAGACATTTTTGTCCTACACAATCAGTAAGACATTGGGGCACGTGGGACCCGTAGATATGAAATGGTTGATTTACATTTAAATCAACAAAGTCGTGTTTTTGCTCGGACTTATTACAAGTGCAGAGGATGCCAGGACCTAAAAATCCAAAAAGGCCGCAATCCAAGAGAAAATCAGAAAAGTCAAAAGTTTTTTTCCCACACATTCCATGAGATAGCTAGGACATAGGTATGCATGGGCTCCGAAAAGCCAAAATAGCCAACTACAAAGGAGATGTGGGCGGAGGAATCGGGAATCAGCTGACCCTCACAGGCCGGTCAGATAGGACACAAGTTTGTCGAGGACCCGATTTTTTCGATTTTACCACCAAGGAGGTTTACGGGTGGATCGAGGTTTTTTCTAGGACACAAGGACCTGATATTGCCAAAATGCTGCATACAAAGGAAAACTCAATGCCTAACCCTCCTGAACTTCAAATGGCCATAACTTTTCACCCCAGCTCCAATTTTCACAAAATGTGACTTTCTCGGAATGAATGCAACGTCCTCTACACCACAGAACTGTATTTCTTATTTTAGATAAGGGTAGCTATATGAAAATAAAAGAAACATCTTCATCTCTAGAAAATTAAATGCTTAGTCCCATTAAATGACATAAATGCCTGGCATACCCAAAATTGTTACTGCACTCTAAGGCCATAACTTTTGCATTTCTCAATGAAAGTGCACAAATTCCCTCCCTATCTTGTTGGAATCATGGTTCCAATACCAATGCAAAAAAATTCATAAATCCTTAATTTTATGAAGAATTGATGGTGATTTTGTAGAAAACGTGCTCATTTTCAAAACAGATTTTTATTTGGTTGTTGGGATGCATTCAATGAAGCATAGGTGACATTTCTCAAGATTTTACTGCTGCGAAGTTACGGGACACTATAGGGAGGCTTTTTCGCAAGCAATCAAAAATCATTTCACTTCATTTATTACCCTTTACAAGTGGATGAAGGACATATTTTAGGACTCTCTCTCTCTCTCTCTCTCTCTCTCTCTCTCTCTCTCTCTCTCTCTCTCTCTCTCTCTCTCCCCCCGATTTCTATAAATTGGAGTGTTGGGATCATTGTAAAAGGGATAGTTTTTAGTAGCAAAAACTCACAATTTTTTTTGTGAATTCAATGTCTTTGTAGGCCCTTATAGTGGACTTCTTTCATGATGATCCAAGCCCTTATTCTATAATAGATTGAACTGTGCATATCAATGAAGCAATAGATGCAAGTTTGTGGATGTATCTTCCCCTATTGTGTTTGTTTGCATTCCTCTTGCCCCTTCAATCTCATTGCATATATATTTTGTCTATCTTATGCTCTTGCAGGGATCCATTATCATTGTGTGTATGAAATTTTTTCGTGAATGCATTTTTCTAGACTGTGGAGAATTGTTATCACCCCTTCTAGTATGCACTTTTCTTCTACTTTTCACACATTGGAAGACTACTCTCACACTCTCCTTTTCTAGTGTATCACCACTTTAGTGTTATATTTTTATTGAGCACTCTCTCTCCTGGTCCCTTGAAAAGTTAGATTAGGATTAGAAACTTTTTCCACATTAGAGTAGATTGTGGGTGGTATTTTATGAGCAAGAACCACTTCTTTGGAGGTCTATCTTAAGTATGAGTCCCACAACTTGGATATAGTATCCATTTTATCCTATCAAACTTTGAGATTAAGCACACACACGTTTGAAAACCATAGGGTGTTGTGATTTGGTGATAACGATTCAGGGTTAAAGGATACATCAGACTTCCTCTCTACACTACTTTATCCAATGGCTTGGATCACCCAAAATCCAAGCAGTACCTATATCTCTTCACACATATTCGGGGAATCAATTATAGGTTTGAGGATACATCAAAATTCCTCCCTAAAATACTTCAACCTATGGGGTCGAGATTCCCAAAAACCCGGGACAAGATATCCTCTCTTTACCCTTTCTCTCATCACGAAATGCAGATGTACATGTTCCTTTTATACTTTTACATACTTTTATTTTAGACTTTTCATTACTATATACATGTGTTTTACACACACACACACACACACACACACACACACACACACACACACACACACACACACACACACACACGTATGGATTTGAATTCTTCATCGACTTATCTTGCAGTGGTCGACCATATGAGAAGCAAACATCCAACAAAAACAACAATGATGAAGACGCGGAGACAATAACAACACTTTTACGGCGGTACACACCATACTAACCATTCGGTACATCACACATTGGCAACTACACATGTGTTTCTACCCTAGGTCCACTCTCATCACTTTTTGCACTTTTGCATCTTTAGTTTCCACGCTTCATCATATTGTTCTCACTCCATGCTTTAATACTAGTCCTTGACACACTTTTCTACATTACTCTACATTGGCATCACGTACGCATCTTTATCTACTTTATGTTCTGAGTGTTCCACTCACCAACATAAAGGGGGAAATGTAAACACTAAATCACACACTTTAAGTATTATTTAGTCCCGGGTCTCATACTAATATTCATATGTTTTTTTAGAGAAGAAAGTACAAATTAATCCTTTTCTTTTAGCTATTTTTATTTGTTTTCTATCGTCATACCGACCTCCACTACATACATGTTTTGTCTATTTTGGTCACTTTCCACAATTTTAGCCTTGTATGGGGCACCCATGGGCACCCTAGTCCCGATTGGGGTGATCTTACCCTTTTACACTTTTGCCACTTGTTGGGAACTTTCTAAATCGTTTAAACATTCTATCTTTTTAGTGGTTGTCTTTCTCGGGGTTAATTACGAAATTAGAAGAATATAACCATACAAATATAAAGTTATGAGACCATAATGAGGGACCAAGTACTATTCACTACTACCATCCACCTAGATTTACATCCATCAAAGGCATCTGAGCTCATTTGTATCCATCTAGCTCCATCACAAGGAACAATGTTGGTTCATCTCGCATCACACAAGCATAGGAGCAAAGTTAATTATATTTCATCCACCATTTATTACATTTTATACACATAGTTATTGTGTGCAAGAATTAGTTAGCAATGCAAAAATAATTAGAACTAACACCTAGTAGTCCTAAAACAAAGCTAAACTAATAATCTATGCACCATCATACTTAGAGCTTAAACAAGACTAATCTCCTAACATATTTGCATAAGAACATGAATAAATATTCAAACTAACATGCTAATCCATTAATATCTATCTTTATTGAATTTTGATAAAATGAAATGAACCTATTTAGATCCTTAGCAATTAAAGGGTTGATTGTATGTTTGAATCCCAAGGTTTTCAAGAATGGAGTCTTGTCAATCCATGGCTACAAGACCATTTGACATATCTCCATATGACTTCAAAACTTGGATGGATGAATGTAAGAAATGAAGATAGCTATTTCCTCTAATGAAGAATACTCTAAGATGATGAAAATGGCTATAGCTTAGGCTCTATGCTCATTTAGGTGTAAGAAGAAAGGTAGGAGGAGGGCTCTTTATATAGCCCAATGGATAAAAGAATATCTACATCCCTTTACATGTGGGATAATAGAGAGGTTGGGTTATTTGTGGATAAACATGGTTTAGAAGTGGTTGAGTTTACTTTAGGAGAGTTTAGTTTGTCCTCTAGTGACTCATGGGGATTGAGGGGGTTTATTAATTAACCAAAGTGATTAATTAATAGGTGTGCAAGCTTATAGAAGCTTTTTAGAGGAATAGTTAGTATGATTTATGTTATGAGAGGATTTTAATCAAATAAATGATGATTTATTGATTAAATAGAAGAGAAAATTAATTAATTAAGAATAATTAATTAATCTAGATAGAAAGGGGTATTAATTAATTAGAAATAATTAATTAATATAGATAGAAAGGGAGCTTAATTAATTAGAAATAATTAATTAATCTAGATAAAATGGGATATGATTAACAAAAAGTCGTTAATTAATTGGTGTCATGTTAGATACAAGAGTTAATTAACTAACGTAATGTAATTAATTAATGATGATAGCAGAGAAAATGTGTGATATTGATGATATGTCATCAATTTGTGGGAAAGGGTATAATTAGCGCAATTTAAGTATTTAAATTTCTCGAGCTAAATTATAGGTGTCTACATTTTCCCCTCTTTGGGGTGGCATAAGTGACACCACTTCAAAGATAGTAGACAGATAAAATTTTGAAGGGGTAGAAGAAAAATTAGTAGAAGTGAGAGATGCCCCTCGAGTGTTGATGGGGTGATGAAAGAAGGTGATCAACGATCGAAAAGGTGAGAGAAATGGATAGAAGAATGGGTAGGGGAAGGATGCCCCAGGTGAATTAGAAGAATAGTGTTGATAGGAGAATGATGTAGAAGAGGAATGAAGATGGAAAGAAAAGAGCAAGCTTTCATCCAATGTATTGAAACAACTTTAGTGTCATCATATTTCCAAAGATCTATGTCATCGGTCCTTATTAAAAATATAAGCATATGAAAAAATTAGAATGACATGAAAATCCATAATATGAATAATTTTCCATTGCTGAAAATACCAACTCCATGCAACATACAAAATGTAATGCAATATGAGAAAGTAAAAGATTCCTAACTCCTTGCAACATACATAATGCAATGCAACACGAGAAAGAAAACAAGATCTAACCTAACAGAGAAACATAATGCAATGTTTTTGTTATCAAGCTTTGATTTTGACCTGTATGAATTAATGACAAGGGTTAAAATGATGGTGCCCCAAGAAAGGATACATGCAAGGGGAATAATGGAGGGATACTTGGGTCCTATGAAAAGCAATCATGCACTATGAAACAATACCAAGCAAACTCATTGTGCCCTAGTACAAACATAGTAAGCAAACTAGCTTTGTTGATAGAGGTAGATCAAGATGATCCATGAGTCATGCACAAGAACATGCGAGAACCAAAGAGCGATGTTTTGTAGGATGATTTTTATTGTTTTTAATTTTTAGAAACATATTTGAATGTTTTTGATTTTGAAATTTTTGAAACTATGTATAGGAAGACAAAGAAGCGTGGATTCCCCCAGTGATAGATGGGATGTACAAGGGCAAAATGCCACGTGTATGTGCAAGAAAGTGAAGATGTGAAAATTCCCCAACGATTAGGTGGGATTATTCAAAGGAAAAATCTTCACACATTGAAGGGGATCAAGGCCAATATAAAATAGGTTCAATCATGAGGGAGCAAGGATGCCCCCAACATAAGTTGGCCAATAAACACATGAGAGAAAAGAAGTAGAAAATTGTTTTATTAAAAGGGGAAAAAATTTATTGCAAACATGGAAAAGAGGACATCTGATACACATGGATGTTCTAAATAATTTTGAAGAACAAGGATTCTATGAAAATATTTAGAAGGTGGTCGATGAAAAAGTGATTAGCCCAAGGCACAAATCATGAGACAAGACATGCGTTAAAGAAAGAGTTTGAATAAGGTCCAAAAAGTAACACTTGATAACATACTAATCTTGTTTACTCATCGAGATCCCGTGTGTGCACATGGAAATGAATTACCTCTTGAAGGAAAGAGTTGATAGATAGTAAGTGAAGACACTAGCCAATGTGTAGGAATGATTTAGTTTGAAAGGTGATTTGTGAATGGATTATGGAAGGAGAGTCGTACATTTCTCCACTTCCAACCATACATCCATAGCTTGACGGAGATGCATTTGATTCTAATCACAACATTGCTCTACTTCCATTCAGCATCCATAGCCCTAGTAGAGATTATTGGAAATACCCCAAGAGAGAGTTATATATCAATTTGCTTTTTCTTTTAGCTTTTTCTTTTTAATTGATTTTGATTTTGATTCTTTTGCTTCTCTGAAAACTTATTTAAGCTCTCTTGTTTGATAAGGGGTTAATAACCATTGATGGCTTGATGGAAGGATGTGGAAGTGATTATGATGATGACATTGGCTAGTGTCAACAAATACGACCAAAAATTCTTCCCAACAAGTTTATTATATGTAGATAGTGATAGGATCTCTAAGAGGTCAGTTATTCTTTAATTTACTAAGGTGATGAAATGCCAAGGTCAAATGGATACCATAGAGATAAATGTCACAAAATGTGTACGAAATAAGCTAACCAAAATATCATCGAAGGGATGAAAATGGTGGATGACTTATAAAGGAATATGAAAGAAAGGGAAGAAATAACATCCATGCGTATGTAATACCTAATTGTAATGTTTGATCTTTGTACCGTTGATTTTTAATGTTTTTCTCATTTTTTGTATTTTTGATTTTTTTATTTTTAAATATTATTTTTTTTTTTGTTTTGGGAGATTGGGACCAACCATGTCACTCTACGTGATAGGATCCAACAATGATGTTCATGATTTCCTTGATAAGGGAGACTAAGTGCATTTGTTTATCAAGAGTGATATTATCCTCGATCTCGATGATCATGTGGTGAGTTCACACTAACAAATGATTGTGATTTATTTTGAAACATGGGTTTCGTATGTGGGACCTTGAGTTCCCTATCCATAGGTTTTTGCACTTTTTTCCATACTTGATGGGTATGTTGGTGTGCATTCTGGAATCACGTTTGATTTTGAATTTTATTAATCATTTGAGTTATTGGGGGCTTTGGATCTTTGGAGTTTTGATATTAGCTTGATAAAGAAATTATCTGGTTTATTATAAGATAATGCATGACTTGTCTGATCCCAAAAAGTGGGAGAAGAATGTGTACGCTTAGAATTGATGTGAGAAATGACGGTGGTATTGCAAAAATATTTGGTAGAAGAATAATGCGATGTATGAAAAGGATACATTCCAATAATTGAAGAAAATGGGCTACCTGGAGGTGAGCCACATATAGAAGATGAAGGGCTACTAGGATGTGGCCCTAAAATAGAAGGATAAGGGTTACTAGGGCGTGACCCATAGCTGGAAGATGATGGGCTACTAGGATGTGGCCCAAGAATAGAAGATTATGGAATACCCATGGGCGACCCATTATAGAAGACAATGGGCTAGTTAGATGTGCCCAAAGAATAGAAGATATTGGAATACTCGAAAATATCCCACAAATAGCAGAGGGAGGGCTACTAGAAGGTGACCCACACTTAGACGAAGATGAAGGGCTATTTGGCGTTGAACCCATAAGAAATTGTGATTGAGGAATTGTGATAAAATAAAGAGTGATTGGGTGATGAGAAGATAGGCCATGGATTAATGCAAGACCTCATATTTTCATCACGTAATGAAGAATGTGAAGATGGAAGAATACAAGGAGGATCAAGTTGATTCGAGGATTTGAGGCTCTACTCTATTTTGATAAAAGGAATCAAATTTTTCCCCATAATACATGGATGTATCGGGAGTCTAAAGATAATCCTTACTCATAATTTGTTAGAGGGATATCTTCGTGTGCCCTATAAAGGTAATTATCAATATCCTTCTTTGTAAAAGAAATCAATCGATATGGGTTTTTGATTACCACAATGGTTTGATTGGAAGAAAAAGGTCCAACTGCAGTGTGGAATACTTAGAAGATGTTTGATGATGATTGATAGAAGAATATGAATCAAGAGAAAAAAGTAGAATTAAGGCTAGATGTATCATGAGTAGAAGAAGATGTGGATTTAGAATTGGTTGGTATAGGTTTCTCCTCTATAATATGACGTCGTGGAGGAAGAATAGGAGTATTTTGTATCCAAAATTCCATAGATTGTGACATAGGAGTTGAATTAAACGATTGAATAGAAGGAATTTGAGTCACATGAATCTTCAAAAGAGGAAGGGTTCATTGAGGTGCCCGATAAAGAGGTCCCGCGAAGAAGTGGAGGACCGTAATTGAAGAATCACATTAGTTATTTTATAAAGAAGGTCCCAGAAAGAAGGGCCAGGACTACGACTTAAAGTTGAATTGATGAATAATAAAGGAGATCTCGTGAAGAAAGGGTGGACTCAAGAATCATAGTAGAAGTATGATGAAGGAGGTCTTGCTAAGAAGGGGAGGACCGTGACTTAGGTGTTAGAATTAGATGAATCCTATAAGACATTAGTAGTTTAAATCAATCATCAAGAATTAGAGGAAATATTAGGATTTTTCCTCGAAGAAGAGGAACATTTGGATTAGAATTAGAGGAAGATTGAGGGAACCTCGAATAATAATTTGGATCTTGTGTCTAAACCATACCACCGACTATGAGATGAAGATGGAACAAGCTACCCGAAGGGTTCTCTAAAAGAAGCTGTTGGAAATCTAACCTATCTAATCCTTATTCCAAGGACAGCATTAAGAACATTTGCAAATCAGCAGCCTCTCACAGTGTGCTTGTGATACACCTTATAGTTCGACATCTTGGACATCCATTGTGGATTCAGAACAAATTTAATCCTCTCAAGTGTGACTTGTAAAATAGGAGAGGAATCTCTAGATTAGAGGCTTGCCTACCAACTTCAAATCATCCATTAAACTCATGAAACTACAAAGTTGCAAGATGTTTAAATTCCTAGTTCCTAAACCAAGACAAAAGGAATAGGCAAAAAATGAAGCTAATGCTAATGAGTGATGCATGCAAAGGGTTGAATACACCTAATACTATACATACACAATCCACAAGAAAAAACAACATTAAACATGCACAAATTTCTCAATATGTAATGAAAGGTTGGAAACAATGGCAAATATATGAAAGGATTGAAGGATTTTAATCAAAGCATACATTATCATTCTAGATCCAATATAATGCATTCTAGTGACCAAGAGGAAAAAATGGGTTGTATTGCATGGAAAAGTAATTTTTTTCAAATTCTACCAAAAAAAGGAAGAAAAGGGAAGTCGAGGACTGAAAAAGTGTCTCTCCCTTTCAAAAATGAGCCCATTATGGCTTTACTACGGTCAAAGAATCCACCCAGAGAGAGAAACATGGGAAAACATGGGAATCGAATCAACTAAGTTGACAAATGCATAAAAACAAGATGGGCATCCCATAATTACAGCCCATCCTCGACATTTTCCACCATACCGGGAGAGAATGCGAGTCATTCTTCATTAAAAATGGTGGTTGAAACGTAATTTTCCATTGGGTACGTGAGGAGGAATTTTTAATTTTCTCTCTCAAACTCCATCTAAATACAAAAATGACCAAAAATATCTTGTAGATAATTTCACCACTTTCCATTTATATAAAGAATGTGAAAAAGCGACTCTCTGGATCAAAAGATATGGCCCCTTTGAAATTTTAGGGAAAAATAGGCCAAATCGGATTGGGTGCTGAAAATTTTCAAATTTTCCACTTTTTTGCATTTGGGAAATTTTCCCAAAAAATCCCCGTGCTCCACCGATCCGGGTACCACGCAACATGTTTTGATTGAGCGTGGGTCTTTAACGCTTCATTTTCCATCGTTTTTCACCTTTGGAAATTTTTTCAAAAATTCTCCGCCAATTGCCGATGACACGAGGCTTGGCATCAATGGTTTTGGACGGCCTTTCCTCCTAAATTTTCCATCGCTATTTGATCATTTTTCCCCATTGGACACGTGGCGAAACCCATTGGATGCGGGCTTTTCCCTTCAAATTTTCCTTGCGGGCTTGTCTTGAGATTTTTATCGCCGCCACCGGACATGTGGCGAGATTCCATTGGCTCGGGTGAGGGGGCAATTTTTCCTTTGAAATTTCCTTCTTTTTCCTTTGAAAAAATTTCCTAAATTTTCCCCACCTTCCGAAGAATCCGAGGCCCCAAGGACACGTGGCATAACCTCATTAGCTGCGGGTCTCGGGGTGAAAAATTCCTCTCGATTTTTTTCAAAAACACTTCACCAAAATATCAAATCTTCCTTCGCGGTCCCCGATCTTGAGACACATGGCATGGGGAGCCACTGGATGCGAATCACATTGGACGTGGGAAAAATTTGACCTTGCACCCTCGCAAAATATTTTTCCAAAATTTTAACTTCACCTCCGTGCTCCAAATCCTGGTGCTTTGAAGACATGTGCGTAATGTGGAAGACATCATTGTGGTTGGACTAATGCGGGCATCTCCTTTTAAATTTCCATGGCACCAACACTTAGTTGTTTTTTTCAATTTTCTCCCCTCTGAGGGTCACGTGGCGCAATCCAATTGGAGACCGGACTGGACTGGGGTGAAATATTCCTTTGAAGATAATTTGTGGTGACACTTGGTAAAAAAACCAAGAATTTTTCCTCCGATATAGACTTCCTTCGACACGTGGGGAGGATTTCATTGACTTATGGGCCTTCAATTAAAATTTCCCAAAAAGTCCATCGGATCCATAACTTCAAAAATACATGGAGTTAGGAGGAAAACTTTACCTTTGGATTGGAAAGATGAGAAAATTCTCTTGGTGCCATTCCCAAAAAGTTTTGAGCACCTAAAAAGCAAAAATAATTATTAGAATTTTCCAAACCATACAAGAGAGGAAGAATGAAAGGGTTAGCCACGAAATGAAATACAAGGGGTTTTGGATAACAAGAACCAAACGAGATTTGGTCATGATGGACGTTTTTGATGTGAAATCTAAAAATTTGATTCCTTATTGTCGTATGTATAAGATACCTTACGATAATCATTAATTTTTGCGTGTGTTGGGTTCAAAGGTCTAGACCTAGATTATATGATCAAACTTCTTCAAAGTGAAGAAGGTTTCACATTGATTTGGGCAACATAACGACAACCATCTAGATATTTTGTAAAGATGGGGATGTTGTGTGATTTTCTAAAAGGGAAGCTAAGGAAAACATACATCGTGATGACTCGGATTGATAATCCAACAAGGTTTGGATGCGTAAATGTCAAAGGATTGATCAAAACTTTATCAACATAAAGGATACAAAGGAAAGATTTCCAATGTTCGATTGATGCAAAATTTGCTTGATAGGAAATGTTTTTTCCAAGGTTTGAAAGATCTGTTTGAAACTGATCATGAATTTAGGAAAAAAAAATATTATCAAGAGGATCAAAGACCTAAAGGATTTTCCTAGAAATGAGTTTATAAGGTGGATAAACACAAGGAAAAATCACGCGAGTTCAAAACATAAAGAAAAATTAATGACCAAAGAATAATGAATGATAAAGAATCAATGGATCAAAGTGATTGTCATAAATGGATAAGTCAAAATGACGAATAATCGCAAGACATAATCACGCAAGGTTTGTTTTAAACCAATCAATCATCAAATTACTTCCTAATTTTGTTTCCAAATGATAGTTGGTGTTTCAAGATGATTAACAAAATGTCACCACTTATGTCAAGTTCAAAGAAATGAACAAGGTGTAAGTAATAACAAGAAGTTAATGCGATCCCCAAACAAAGTATACTAAAAGTGAGCTTGAATCCAATCAAGACCTATATCCCAAAAAGTGGCAGTTACGATTGTGAACGACACAACAATACCGCCAAGATATGTTAACCAAACTTTGCAAAAAAGTAAGGTATTAATATCAAGATGATATTGATATAACACACAAGTGGTAACACTCAATTTTTCAAAATTGAGGTAGTAATTGAAATCAAACTAAAGCTAGAGTATACCTAGAAATTTTTAAAGTGTATACAATGTAACATCACAATATCGATATTTAGGTCAAGTTTACAAGAAACAAGATGTAAATACCAAAATTGTAGCGACATGATATAAACAAGATAAAAGTTCAAAGGAGATTTAAGGTGATGAATCTAGCCTAACTACGATGAAGATATTGACTTGGGTATCAAGATCAAAAAGGCTACCGATGATATAAAAATGTCTTCACACACTTTATATGTTTAAAACTCAGCTGAAAAACATGGATGAGCATAAACAGACACAAAAGTGGTGAATACAATCAATTAGCAACACAAGGGTAGTCACTCTTCTTCTAATAAAAAAGTGTCAAAAGAAAATGAAGGAAGTAGATCAATTGGGGGTGAAAAATTTGGCCTCACTTCGACAAAGTTTCACCTCGCCTTAGGGCAAGTGAAAAACTAAGAAAAAATAATGCTTCACACGTTTTGTGATGAATAATAGCTCTCAACTCAAATTGGTTATCATTTGTCATGGTCCAAGTTAGCTCCTCATCAAAGATAGCTTCCTAGGTGGTTCACTTAAGTAGGTGTTATAAGTTATCTAGAAACGAGCTCAATTTTCCAAGAAAATTCACACTGACTAATTATTAGAGTATCTCAGCTTTACTTTATCCCCTTTAATCACAAAGTGGGAAATAAATGCATCCATCATGTACTCTCAAAGGGGTCGCGATACGTATAACCTTGACGCTAAATATGTGAAATGGTAATACTAGTCAAGTAGGTTGTGCGATGAGCACTTCCCATTTTGTCAAAAGGTCCCCTCTAAAATGTGGACTACTTTGGGGTTCCTAGGACCACCCCCATTGTTGTAGCTTAACACTTATGCCAAAGGGTTCATGTCTTAGTTTTAAGCAAACATGGCGTACTTCTTATCCGAACTTGTAAATACATTGTGATTTTTGTGGTGTGTTTTTTTATCTTGTTTAATTTGATGTGGTTTGTTTGAACACCTTTTGAAACTCCAAATGAAAACTATATTAGTAGTTTTGTTTTGTGTTGACTCATTTCTTTGACAAGTGTTATTGGTTCTGCACAACGGATTAGTAATTTTCCATATGCATAAAAAGAATAAAAATGTTTCTGATTCTCAAGATCATCCTAGGATGCAAGAGAAGAGCATATGTGACGTAAAATCAAATTAAGAAACCAAAAAATGGAAAATACTTAATTCAAACACAAAATACATACATCTTGACTCAATTTGGACATTCTAAACATTTTTCAAAGAAATAAAAGTATATAAGAATCATTTATGATTCCCAAGATCACCCCAAAAGATGCGAGGGAAGAGCATACGCGACCTTACTCTTATGATTAAGCATGTTTATCCAATATTTGATATAACCTAACAAAATCATGTAAACATACCCATACAAAAATGGCAATTAATCAGATTAAACCTACAATGATGTTAGCATTTAAGAAATTTTTTTTTGGAAACACATGATTGACATGCAATCTCGAGAGGTACTTTAACGATTTTTAAGAAATTGGCTAGCGTGTGGGTTGAAAATCTATGCCCCTATGTGTAAACCTATTAGATCTTGCAGTTGCTTGCACTCACTAGAGATGCCTCACTTTGATATGTGCTTGTGCACTAGGCTATAGATGTGTACGCATGGGTAGTAAAACTAAGGTAAAAACTATGATAGTGTTTGTGAATTTGATAAGAGATATATGCACTAAGATAAGGGTTCATGTGCCATAGATGCAGCATGTAGAGCATGTTCACTAATAGAAGGGTGTATGCACCACCTTTAGGGAGCCATGAAAGGTTTCTGAGAAAGAACAAATTGTACAATACTACAAGATTCAATTTGTGTGCACACCGAGATTAGTGCCATGCGTGTAGTTTAGTGTACTTAGCCCTTACAAAATTTATACCTAGTGATGACGTTAAAATATGACCTAATGACACAAATAAGTTCAAAATGCTCCAAATTTTAACATGTTAGCTCAAAATTGACAATAACCTATCAAAATTAAAGATCTAAATAAGACTCCAACATGTAATCTTAACAAAAAAAGAATTTTAACATCATTTTACACATGTGCATATTAAGGGTTAGCCAAATATTGAAATAACAAAAAAATTTGAGCTACAACTAAGGGACTAAGGATCCATCCCACCAGGCATTCTAAATGTGTACATAAATTTATTATCCATGCAAAAAGAATTAGAACTAACACCTAGTAGTCCTAAAACAAAGCTAGATCAAAATTAATGAACCATCATGCTTAGAGCTTAAACAAGACTAATCTACCAACATCCTTGCATTAGAACATGAATAAATATTCAAACTAAGATGTTAATACATTAATCTATATCTCTAATGAATTCTAATAAAATGAAATGAAACTACTTAGATCTTTAGTAATCAAATGTTTGATTGTATGTTTGAATCCCAAGGCTTTTAAGAATGGAGTCTTATCAATCCATGGCTATAAGACCATTTGAAATATCTCCATATGAATTCAAGACTTGGATGGATGAATGCAAGAGATGAAGATGGATAGTTATTTCAATGAAGAATACTTTAAGATGATGAAAATGGCTATAGATTAGGCTCTATGCTCATTTAGGTGTAAGTAGAAAGGTAGGAGGAGGGCTCTTTATATAGCCCAATGGATAAAAGAATCTCTACATCCCTTTACATGTGGGATAATAGAGAGGTTGGGTTAATTGTGGATAACAAAGGTTTAGAAGGTTGAATTTTCTTTAGGAGAGTTTAATTTGTCCTCTAGTGACTCATGGGGATTGAGGGGGTTTATTAATTAACCAAAGTGATTAATTAATAGGTGTGTAAGATTATAGAATATTTTTAGAGGAATAGTTAGTATGATTTATGTTATGAGAGGATTTTAATCAAATAAATGATGATTTATTGATTAAATAAGATATAATTAATTAATTAATTAATCTAGATAGAAAGGGAGCTTAATCAATTAGAAATAATTAACTAATCTAGATAGAAATGGGAGATGATTAATGACAAGGTCGTTAATTGGTGTCATTTTTGGATAAAAGAGTTAATTAACTAACATAATGTAATTAATTAATGATGACATCGAGAAAATGTGCAATATTGATGATATGTTGTTAATTTGTGAAAAAGGTATAATTAGCGCAATTACTAGGGATCCCACATGTGCCTTGATCCTCTCTCAATCACCCCAATCCACTATTAAAGATCATATATGTCATTTTCAGGACCTCTCGCATGTTCGTTATTACTTCCAAAATATTCAATTCATTTTACAACACGGTGCGAGTCAGCCTCGTAAATCAACAAAGTCACTTCCTTGCTCTTCTTAGACATCAGATTTTTGTATTTTCATTAGCCTAGTTACTTGGGTCACTTTCCATATTTATTTACTACTTTTATTTATTGTTGTTCCTAGTTTAGATTAACTTAATAAATCCACATTTGATTTAATCACCCTCACCCCATTGACCTCATCCTTGAGGAACCTGTCATCACCAATCTGCACTATGATAATTCTTCACCGAACTCCTCGTGCTACGATTATTTACTAATGCACACCTTTAGTTTAGTGGATGTAACTGAAACAAAACAACAACCGAACACAAGAATACCATCGACTATGATAAGACGGAATGATGACAAATCTGAAATATCAAAGTAAATTATAATATTAACATGAAATTGTTACAATCTCACCCATGAGGTACTTCAACAAGACTATGGGAGAAACTTTACAATTACACCTCTCGATGGCTTCTTCAACACACCTTTAATTGATGGCTTCCTTTGCACACTTCCTACAATATTTCTCACTACTTATTTCTATGCTAAATGAGGGGGGTGGCCTCTCTATTTATAGAACTTCCAGGCTTATCCATCTTATCTCTAAGATAGGATAAGAAATCCACTCTGACGAATCATATTCCATACCTTAACTCTTATTCAGTACATGTAGGTTTATCTCGTAAGATAAGATAAACCTTATCATTTTACATGGGTTCCACATTTTTAGACTTTTTACAAATAAAATACACAAAATATTTATGACCTCACTCCTTGTCCTTATTACCAATATAATATTTCTAATTCCTAATCATGTAGACCCTACTTCTCTACTTACCCAAACTTTGACATTTTAACATTACCGGACCACTTACGACAAATATTTACTTTTTACCACAACATTCCTATTGTACTTTGACTGTTACCGTATTCCACATTATTGGTGGCACCGTACTGACGGCGCCGTTATCTTCTATCAGACGCTACTACTAATTATACTTAACAACATCCTATTCCTAATACATACATTAATGAAATAGAAATTATGGAGGAAAATTTTAGTGTCGACATCTTCCCCCTTCCTAGCTTCTACTCCGTCCTCGGAGTAGACTATTCTGGTGCTTGGAAAATCTTCAACTTGTCATGGTTGACCCATTTCGTAATGGGAGTGCCATCCAATTCCTCCAACAAGATGCACTTGCCATTTTCATGCACACACTGCTATTTTGTAGGGCCCCATCCATTTTGGAAGAAATTTTCTCTCGTTTCTTTTTTTTGTATCCGAATCATATACTAGAACCAAGTCATTCACATGAAATGGAGACCACCGATCTTTTGATCAAAGTATTCCTTCGCTTCATTTTCTTCTTATGGCTTGTATCCTTTTCTATTTCCTCATTTCCTCCAAAGAAATGAAGATGTACCAACCTTTCTTTTTCAATCACTTTCATCCATCCTTTCATTTTTCATAACTCTCACAAAGTGGGAATATCAAACTCAATAGAAGAATCGATCAATGCCATAGCCAACCGAAATGAGGGAGTATCCTGTTGCTGACTTTGATGTTGCCCTATATGCCCACAATGCTGCATGAATCCTTTTATCCCATTTATGTACCTGCAAGGCTGCATCTTTTGCTAGAATTTGACACAACACAAAAATTTGTTCGCTCCACCGTCCCATTTGTGCTTGGCTTGTATGTTGTTTCCTTCCTGTGCTTAATAGAAAACTTATTGACTAGGGCTTCTACCACCTCATTAATGAAGTGGCTTCCTTGATCTGTTACAATTTCTAATGGACAACCAAATCTGGTGACAATGCGTTCATACATGAACCTTGCCACTTCATCCATGGAAGCTGTTTTCAATGGCCTAGCTTCAACCCACTTGGTTAAATAATCTGTGGTAACTACAATATACTTATTTTGGCATGATGTAGTTGGAAGTGGACCTACAATGTCTATTCCCCACTTTTCAAAGGGACCAAGGGGAAGAATAGGACATAATGGAGCTGATGAAGTCTTACGGTTACCATGTGTTTGACAAATATCACATGTCTTACAATAATTATAACAATCTTTAAAAAGAGTGGGCCAGTGATAACTCGCATCCAAGATCCTTCTTCTGTAAAGTTGTCCAGAGAAGTGCCCTCCACATGTACCATTGTGGAATTCTTCTAGCAGCCTCCTTTCCTTGATCACGCCCAATCGCCTCTTCAGATCGGCTCCATCAGTCCTATTCAAATAATGCTCCATGCGCAATGGAATATGGACGATCGCTTGAGTAATCTTTCTCTTAGTCTTTGCATCGGCACCATCAGAAACTTGAATTCATTCGATAATTCCAAATATCTATGTATTCACTAGGGATTGTGTCAAGGGAGAACAATGCTACATCGGGAAAATCATCATCATCACAAGATGATCCTAAACCATCATAGGCTCGAGAGAGTGCATCTGCATTGACATGCTTCTTTCCTGGCCTATCTATAATATCAAATTCAAATTCTTGTAGCAAAATTATCCATCTTGCTATCCTCCCTGATGGGTTAGGCTTATTGACAATATATTTCAGAGCCTGATGATCTATTACAACTATAAATTTCTGCCCTAAATAAGTAATTTCTAAACTTCTTTACAAAGAAAATGATAGCTAGAGCCTCTTTTCAGCCATACATGATAGTTTACCTCAAAGACTTCTCATTTGTCTGCTCCCAAAGTAAATTGGATGTTCATTCCCATTTTCATCCTTTTGGCTCAAAGTACTTCCTAGTGCTAATCTCGAGGCATCAATGTACACAATGAATGGCTTGCTCTAACTGATTCTTCAAAACAGGAAGACACCGGGCTTCCTTCAGCTTGTCCAAAAGCTTCATGCGCCTTATTTCCCGGTTCATAAGTAACATCCTTCTTCAAGAATCAAGTTAGTGGTCAGTGCAATCTTTGAGAAATTCTTGATAAACCTTCTATAGTAACCACATGGCCTAAAAATGATCTCAACTTGCTTCTATTAAGAGGAAATGGTAAATCTTTGATTTTTGAAACTTTATCAGGATCAGCACCAATACCATCTCTGGATACAACATGCCCTAACAAAACACCTTTAGAACATCCAAAGACACACTTTGTAGGGTTTAGTGAGGCTTGTGCTTCATCTAACCTTTGAAATGTTGTCTCCATTTGGTGCAGGTGGTCCAACTTGCTCCCATAGATGCAAAAATCATCCGTAAATACTCGATGAAGGTCCCAATGTAGGGTTCGAACACCCTATTCATCAAATGCTAGAATGTTGCAGGAGCATTACACAATCCAAAAGGCATAACTCTATAGGCAAACGCTCCCAAGGAGTGGTGAACGTGGTCTTCACCTGATCTTTCTCTACTATACGAACTTGGTCAGTAGCGGCACATATCCATCAAGAAAACTATAAGCACTCCCGCCGCCTACTTCGGCCCAAGATCTGATCTAAAAATGGAAGAGGGTAATGATCCTTCTTTCGTTGCCTTATTGAGCTTCCTAGTAATCAACACAAATGCGTAGCTTCCCATTCTTTTTTTATTGAAATCACAATGGGAGAAACCCATTCTCAATTCTCCATAAAGAAATATGAATCCTACATCAAGCAACTTATCTATTTCTTCTTTTACAGCCTTGGAAAATTAGGATTCATTCTATATGGCATTTGCTTTATGGGCTTAGCATCATCTACTAGCTCAATAGAATGTTCTACCCAACTTACTTGACGAGTTCCTTGTAATCAAAAGTGAATAGGTGTATGTACCTTCGAAAGAGCCGGAGGTAGGATTCCTTCTCACTCTCCATCACAAAGATCACCAATCTTTATTTGTTGGAGACGATCATCAACTTCTTCTTCGTATAATTTTATGGGGTCATGAGTTGGTGTGATCGGAAGGATATCCATGATTGAAACATCCACCTCGCTTTCTTCATCTTCGTGTCCACTTCACTCGGTACTAGAGTAATCGAGGATGTCCAATCATCGGGCCATCACTTGAATCCACAGTGTTCTCGCTTATGATGTCGAGGATCACATTTATCTTCACCCTCTCTCTACCACGTCCAAGTGTCATGAAACCTTCATTCCAGAGTTTCTTGCATGAACTCTCCTTAGCCATGGCCTTCCCAAAGAAAGATTGGGTACGCAATAAGCACCATTTTTCATCACCTAAAAGTCTACCACACATACAACACCCATAACAATATTGCCACATTTGAAACTACACCTTTTGGTTTAGTTTTTCCTTTATTTAATGACCTTAACATAAGTGTTGAAGGGCGATCAATTTTTAAACCCAACATATTCATTACAGACTCGGTCATTACATTAATCGCAAGACCTCCATCAACTAAGACATCATGAATTGAAATACCATTACATAATACCTCACTTGTGGAGCATAGGGATCTCCTGCCTCCAAAACAGTGGGACCTCAACCTCCTTCCTTCTTCGAGCATTGAGTCCACCTCGCAACTCCCGCCTCTTCTCGTAAGACATAGCCAAGAGTTGACCATATGTAATATTTGCAGTGCCTTTTGGACAGATCTTCCAAGATGGAGTATGGTCCTTGCCCTCGTGAAATCGAAAATCCCGCACACCCAACTTTCTTCCTCCTATGTTTCTTACTAGTTTCTCCTTTCATCTTCTTAGATCATTTCCCATCTTGATTATCTTTTTCTTTCTTTCTTTTTGTTACAAACACATCTACTTCATTATTTCTACTCTTATCTACTACATCAAGAGAATTCACAGTGCTTTTCCTTTATCATTATCTCTTGTACTGTATGTAGAAGCTCTATCTAGACAATTATACTTATAATGACCCTTTTATAACAACCATAACAAACAACTTCGAAATATTTCTTTTTGGACCTCTATCTCCTCCCCGAGAACTAAATTCCTTTCCTCAAGAAGATTAATAGTTAATCGCCCATCTTCCTAAGTAGATCTTCATACTCAGAGATGTACTAGGAGAAATATTTGTGCTCACCGGAGTGGTCAGGATTCTGACCAAAGGTGCTGGTGTAGGCTCTACTTTAACAACAATTTCTTTGGGCTCCTCTTCCATGCTTTCTTCTTGCCTTCTTGCAATCTCCTTTGCTTGTTCAATGGTAGCTGGGCGGTCATACTTCACTCGTTGTCTGATCTCCGGCTTCATCCCAAGAATGAAGTGCTTACAGAGGAGATTATCCATGCCATTCATCAACCCATCCGCTAGTCCTTCCTTCCGGATCTGGGCATCGAGCTTCCTCCTTAGCTCTAGAACACGAGCATGATAATCCCTTATCTTCTCCTTCTCTCCTTGGGATAGCTTTGTGATCTCGATCATGAGATCTGCATATTTCTGTTGTTCACCAAATTCTTCAAGAAAACTTTCAGTTAATAAATCCCATGAATTTTTCACATTATCACCTAGTGTTTCAAACCACCTAAGTGCTGAACCATCCAAAAAGGTAGGAAAAAATTCAGTCCATTGTTCCCTTCTTATAAGGCCATTACAAATACAAGATCACTTAAACTCTTGAATGAAAGAAGAAGCATCTTCATTAGATTGAGCTGAAAAATAGGAATCTTTCCCATTTTCAAAAGTAACCACCGTGAAATACCAACCCACAAGTACAATCAACAAGACTTATGTGCACAAATAATTGGAATCACTATAGAAATGACCACACGGAAACTATGGTAAAATCTGACTTATCATGTAAAAACTGACTTTACTCGTGGTAAACACTATTCACGGTAAAAAGTGAAGTTATCATGGTAAATACTATTCACGGTAAAAAGTGACTTTATCATGGTAATTACTATTCCCAAAGAAAAGGACTTTACTGTGGTAACTACTATTCATGGCAAAAATGACTTTAACATGGTAACTACTATTCACTGGTAAAATGACTTTACCATGGTAACTACTATGCATAGTAAAAACAAGGTTACCCTCCAATTGATTTTTGACTAAGTGGGAATATCTCTCCAAAAATCCACTAACGAGGAATGGTCCTGCAACGGAACCAAAATGTCATCACCAATCCGGAACTATGATAATTCTTCACCGAACTCGTCGCTATGATTATTTACTAATGCACAACCTTTAGTTTGGTGGACGTGTAATCTGAAACAAAACAACAACCGAACACAAGAATACCATCGACTATGATAAGACTAATGATGACAAATCTGAAATATCAAAGTAAATTATAATATTAACATGAAATTGTTACAATCTCACCCATGAGGTACTTCAACAAGACTATGGGAGAAACTTTACAATTACACCTCTCGATGGCTTCTTCAACACACCTTTAATCGATGGCTTCCTTTGCACACTTCCTACAATATTTCTCACTACTTCTTTCTATGCTAAATGAGGGGGTGGCCTCTATTTATAGAACTTCCAGTGCTTATCCATCTTATCTCTAAGATAGGATAAGAAATCCACTCACGACGAATCATATTCCATACCTTAACTCTTATCTCGTACATGTAGGCTTATCTCGTTAAGATAAGATAAACCTTATCATTTTACATGGGTTCCACATTTTTAGACTTTTTACAAATAAAATACACAAAATATTTATGACCTCACTCCTTGTCCTTATTACCAATATAATATTTCTAATTCCTAATCATGTAGACCCTACTTCTCTACTTACCCAAACTTTGACATTTTAACATTATCGGACCACTTACGACAAATATTTACTTTTACCACAACATTCCTATTGTACTTTGATCACATCGTATTCCACATTATTGGCGGCACCGCATCGACGGCGCCATTATCTTCTATCGACGCTACTACTAATTATACTTAACAACATCCTATTCCTAATACATACATTAATGAAATAGAAATTATGGAGGAAAATTTTAGTGTCGATGATGTAACCCAAATCATCTTAATCCACACCTCAACCTAAACAACATAAACTAATATCCCCACAAGATAATTACATAGACTTTTACCACCTCACTAACTTTGACCTAGACCAAGAGGACCTCCTTTATGTCCTCGCTAATCCAGCCACCAATTCCAAACCCACACACCTATCCCAAACCCCAACCTCCACATCTGATATCAAACATCGTGACCCACATCTTCTTACCACAAAAACTCATACAAATAATCCACCATCATCCAAAACCTCAACTCCTAAATCCAATCATCATAAAACCTATCATCAAGTCCCATTCACATATCCACAACAACCCCAACAACCTCATCCACAGTGTCATCTCCCCACATCTCATCTTAATCCTCCATCCTTGTCATCTTCATCACCCCAATCCAATCCTATGGAATTTCTCTTAGATAGTCCCATATCCCCTAATCCACTATCAAATTCAGCCTTTAATCCTATTTCCTCTCCTCCACCACCAAATCCCAATACTATTTCATCCATCGTGACTCCTAAGTCACCGTCATCCCCTTCTAGCCCCAATCTTAAAACATCTAATGTGACCCCTAAGTCACCAAATCCCAAATCTAACAAATTCAATCCCAATATTCTCCCCACCCATATCCTACTCAATCTAAGGAGGCTCCTATTCCACCTTCATCTACTTCATCCCCTAAATTGACCAAATCCAATGTGGTTCCTACACCACACCCATCTCCCAAATCTCATTCATCCCCAACATCATCCTAATCTAATGTGACCCTCATATCACACCCATCCCCTTCATCTAAATCTACACTATCTACTTCATCTACATTACTAATCCCAAACTATCTAATCATAAACTAAAACCATTTACCTCAAAACCACATACTCAAACCAATCCAAAATTAACCAAATCTACTTCGACCTTCAAGCCTAAAACATCCACTTCGGCCCCTAGGCCTAATCCAACCCTTCATCTTCTAAGCCACAACAATATAATCCTAACTCCTGAATCAAAATCAACCAACACATCTCATTAGCCACCCAATCCTCGCATCTTTACTTCTTACTCCTCAATACCATTTAACCTAAACCATTTCACTCCTTTAGGAGAATCCTTGCCACCATATTCCATCGTCTAAAAAAATTCAACATGATCATCCATCCCCCAATCAAATCACACAATCCAAACATTTCCAAACCATCTTGGTATTGAGAACACTATTATTGTGACTTCCATCACACCCATGGATATTCGACCAATCGTTACATGTAATTTAGGTCTTATGTCTAAACTCTCATTAACCAAGGAATTATTATCCTTATACCCATCTATCCACCACCTTTCCATCCCAATCCTATTCCTAACCATCATCCACCATAAAAATCTCACTCAACATCCACACATCATCGACCATCTAAATCTCATCGTACATCCAAACATCCCTCACCAACCAAAAATAAAAATAAATCTCACCCAAGTTATCCTTTGTTAAGTTTGAACTTTTAATAGATCACCAAATTATAATCCCCTAGTCTCATGATGACCACATGGCATCATCTTCCCCATCCACTTCATCCCTATAGCCAAAAATATGTTCGCTAATATGAAACATCAAGGAAAAGGCTTAGGCATCCATGAACGGGAATTTGTGAACCCATATAAATTCATCACAATTCAGGTCATTTAAGCTTAGGGTATAAACCTAACACTAACAACAACCCTCCCACTATTCCATCACAACACCTTTCTACCACTCCTCTTGTTTATTCTAATATCCCAACCACTAAACCTAATCACAAATCATTTAACCCCACTAAAAATACCAAACCCTAAAAATGGATTGAGCACATAATTTGTTGCCTATGCATAGATGTTCTTTCCCACCCACCCATTCCCCTTCCATCCAACATCCAATCCCTTTACATCCAATCCATTCTTTTCATCATATCCATTAATATCCTCTTCTAATCTATTCATTTGAACACTTGATCAAATTTATCACACATGTCGTAAGACAACAAAGATACTATTATAGTTGTGTGATCTTGGTCTATCATTCCTTCTAACATACAAGCACCATTTTCCTCCTAAGAGATCCAAAAATTTAACACACTTAATCAACTTGTGGTGAATACCCTTTGGTGCATCTTTTAACACTCTATCCAATTTCAACTCCACACTCATCTCCAACTCCCCATCAAGCCACTAGTGATTCTTAACCCCTTAAGAGTTCTCAAGAGAGTGGAAAATCTTTATGCAAAACAAATATAAATATCAAAAAGTAAAAAAATCATATAAAAATTAAAAATATTAAATAAAATCCACCTCAAGACTCTCTCTGGGTGTTTCTAGCAGCTCTACCGGGTTATAGGTGTCTGGTTGGTAGTAGAGTAATGTTATGACAAGAATCGATGTATCTTCATCACGACTATGGACGCCTAAATGGCAATGGAGTAATGCATGACAACTTAGCTTCCGCTCACCTTCCATCACCATACTTGACTTAATCACTCCCTATACATTGGTTAGTTTGTCTTCCCATACTACCCATTAAGTATTCACTTTAAGTAGTAATTAACCATCACAATCGCACACACTTTGATCTTGTAAAGACATAGGACTCGCATGTTTCTAAGTATTGTTTATACCTTGGTCACACTTCTATTTTATTCAAAATCTTTCCTTACAACATGTGTCATTAGGCTCATCTTTTGTTCATCACTCGATGTCATTTTCTCCCATCCATCACATCCACATAATTTTTCCCTTAGATCAAATATTTGTGGGCAGATAATAATCCTTTCCTTTTCATCCAATCCTCCTCATGTCCCTTTTCAAATGTCATCATCATCACTGGGGAAACCTTAGTACCATCCGATGGGGGCATAATGCATTTTAGATACCCCTCACTTCCTATCTTATCCTACATCATCGGGGAAATCGAACCCATCCATCCATCCACATAGGACACCCTACTTCACACTTGGGGGCACACCACATCTATCCCTTAATCCATCTCCCCACTACTTGGGGGTATATCTTCTCATCTTTCATATCCCCCATCTTATCTTATGCCACATTCTTCATCTTATCTATCTCCCATCCCATATATCATCTAATCCCATCCTATCAACCAATCCCTATCCTAACCAACATATCCGATTTCCCTCAATCCTTCCCTTTCATCCTACCCAAAACAAATTGGGACTTATATGAGAAATTCACATCCCACCTTACATCCCTTCCACCCCCACAAGCTATCCCATCCTGAATCCTTTCATCTTACCTATCCTCAACCATTCCCATCCCAATTCCAAAATCTCAACATCCAACATCAAATAATCTAAACATCCACAATCCAAAATCCAAAAATCTAAACCTCCAAATATCACAACATCCAAAAATCTAAACATTCAAAAATCCAAAATCTAAAAATCAAAACATTCACAAAATCCATACAAAAACGTAATATGTGTGTTTTTTTACTTATGTGTGTTTTCTTGTTTGTTTGCATTTACATTTTGGCCAATGATATGAGGCCTCTTTTCTTTCTTTTTATTTTTTTTACATGGTCCAATGATATGAGTACCATATTTTTTTACTATTTCAATCGATGATATGAGGACCATCATAATATTAATTTGTCTAATGATATGAGGAAAAAATAATTTGGTACTTTAATCATCACAGTCTTTATACCCTAGTGCATCTTTCCCTATACCACATCAATAACTTACTAATGATGATAACAATGGGCACTTTATGGTATCACATCCCTTCTTATCACCATATTTTATCCTTATCATCATCCACACTTAATCCTCGTCATCATATCACAAATTATCTAACCTTCTCATCCTATTATCCAATCAAATCCAATATCAATAAATCAATACCCCCATCCAAATTTTATCATCTCACATCTAACTTCCAAAATCCTCACCCCAATGGATGGGGCATATTCAATCCAAAACCAATCCTCTTTCTCCAAACATATACAAACATCCTCAATCTTCTAATCCTTTAAATCAAATCAATCATCTTCAAATCTAACATCCTAAAATATAAATCCCAAATCTTCCATCCTACCCCCTTGACTAGGGCATCTCTAAATCCAACATCTTCAAATCCAACATCATTTAATCCTAAATCCTAAATCTTCACCCTTGTCATACATCATTGACTAGGGCATCCAATATCTCCCATTCCTCTAATCCTCTCTCCTCTCTCCTAATCCTCTCATCCTCTCTCCTAATCTAATATCCCCTAATCCTCGTCCCCATGAATCCTCGTATCTTCTAATCCTCTAATCATAATCCTCTCTAATCCTCAAATCTTCTCATCCTCTAATCCTCTCTCATATACTAACTTGGGTCTCTCCTCTTTTCAAGTGGTTACCCGACTTGTTCCTCCCCTCGCCTAACCCCTCGAGGGGGCATCATATCACCATCCTAACATCTTCTCTTATTTTTATTTGAACAGTTATTACTATGCACATAACCATATAAAGAGGGGGAAAATGTAGACATCTAAAATGTCGACATGGTTAATTACAATTAACCAATCCCGCAAATATCCCAACATCACCCATATAATAATTAATCGTAAGATTAATTATTATTATTAATTCATTTTATCATATTTACCCTTTATCATTATTCATCCCAACATTCCATTATTAATCCTTTTTATTCATCCAATATCCCATTTTCATCATTAATCACTTTTATTTCATTATTTCATCATATTATCCTATATAATCCCTATTAATAATTTCTAGGAATTTAATATTCCTATATCTACCTACCCTACACATCCCTACACCTAGCCTTTCCATGTAACCTCACCCCTAATCATCATTTATTAACCTAATATAATTCTAATCCTAATCACATCTTCACCTCTAAATCTAGAAGCCTCTCTAACCTTCTCCTTCCATTGAATTTTTAATTCAATGGAAGTTTCTTCCTCCATGAATTTTGAATTCAAAATTCTAGAGTCTTCCACTCTAGAATCCTCCAATCCTCACATGCATTCTCCACCCTTGATCCAAATCCAACATGGCTTCATCCTAGCCATTGAATCCTCCACCCATTAACTATAAATTGAGCTCTCCTCCTCCATGAGAGCTAGCTTGGAACAACTTGGAAATCCATAACAAAGTTCTCACCACTTTTTTCTTCAATCATCCAATCAATCCATCCATTGATCTTCATCAAGCAATCTTCATCAAAGCAAGGGAGGTCCTGCTTAAGTGTCTCCAAAATCTGAAGCAAGCACATCCAATCCAACATCTTGAGCACATCAAACAAATCAAAGGGAGCTCTACTTTGGTAAGTGAAGGTATTACATTTTATTCCCTTTCCATCTAACTTCATCTAAGGTAGTGATAGAGAATGTTATATTATAAATGGATCTAGTTTGGTTTCTAATTTGCATTTTGCACTAACATCTCTTTTTACATTACACTACCATCCAAAAATACCACTAATATAAGATCACAAAGCATTCATATTTAGAAATACATAAGAACACAACTTATCCTTCATTCATTATTCATTTTTACAAGAAAATCAAAGCTTTATCGAAACAAAGATCTATATTACAAGGGTTATTAAGATCTAATATAGACCCACTAAGCCTTCATGGCTCTACACACTTATTCTACAAACTCTATCAACTTTTTCTTTTAAAACTATATCTCCTCCATTTGAATATATCTATTCATAGGCCAAAAAGGAGGTAGTTAAAACTAAATTTGCATCCCGACCATGGTAAACTGACAATAAATAAAAGTAACCTCACTTAGGTAGGTGAAAAATGCCTTTCTTACATCACACGAGGTCTTGTATTCCTTTTTACATCATTATATGTTTTTACACTTAACATTAAACCTCTCAATTTCAAACTAGGAATTCAAATATTCAAATAATGCATTTTGGAGGGAAAACTCAAATAAGAATTTTATGTACCATGGTAGGCCCATATAGGTTGAAACGTATGAAAATTTACCAAAACTAACTCCCTAAACCTAATTCAAGCAAAAAAATTGTAGGAAACCAAAAAAATGTAATTACATGTTTTATGATGCTCATGCATCAATATGGTGCTAACATAAGCAGAGCTTGCCTATTATGGTTATGTCGATAGAAGAATGAGAAATATTCCATTTTAAATTATCTATGGGAGAAGTCCAGGAGGATTTACCAAATTTTGAGAAGCGATGGATAACAAGAGCACAAAAGTAGAAGATTATGCAAAATATATGTGTGTGAGTTCCATGAGGATGTGCACAAAAACTTGGAGCAAAGTAACTCTTTTTATAAGGAACAAGTAGATGAGAGGCATAGAGTTAAGGAATTTAAGTTTGAAGATCAAGTGTTCGAACATTTACATAAGGAGATATTTCCATGAGGAATGCACAATAAGCTCAAGTCAAGATGATTGGGCCATGTAAGGTTTTCAGTAGAAAATGGGCTCTAATGCCTATGAAATTGAGTTACCCAAAGGACTAGATATCTCGACAATATTTAATGTTTCCAATATTTATTATTACCATGAAGGATAAGATAATGCATAAGGAAAATCAAAACACGTGGAATACGTCAGTATATAATAGTGCATATGAGTCAAGAAGCTAGAGGTGTTTAAATAGAGGAGATAAATATCGAAAAGGAAAGAGAAGAGGTTAAGACCAAACCAACTCAAGGAAAATAAGGAGGATTCACAGAAAATATTACAAAGAGTACTCATCGAAGTGGAGAAGTCATGCGAAAAGGAATCCACATGGATGATTTCGATGGTGCTTGGTCGATTAGGCCATGCTCTTGAGGACCTTAAATCGTGAGACAAAGCTCACTTTCTTTCTACATGAGGTGTTTAATGAAGGATTATCAACTATCTTACATCGTTTTGGAATTTTGGCTAAGTATGGGTACACACATGGGTAAGAAACAAGGTGACGAAACAAGGAGTTCATGGTGTGACAATGTAGTGATTGCACAATAGTGTAACAAAGACATAACACATGTAGGATTACATGATAAAGAACACACAAGGTTTTAGCAAAGGATTAGGCAATTGAATGCAAAAAGTTTTGGAAAGGGGCATAAAGGAAGCAATGGGGATGATAATCATGCATAGGAATATACCTTTAAAGGAATGATGTGAGACTAGAACACATTAAGAGCACACAAGAGAAGTCAATTTTAGAAAGGAAATGTCAAAAATGATAAAATAATCAATGAGGATCAACCATTATGGACACGTGTGATTCATGTAAGTAAGTCAACATATGGGCAAGTCTAATGAAGTACTAAAAAATTGTTTGATAAATCTAAGATAAGAATCCCGAGAGACAAATCATTCTCAACTACCATGATTGACATGATGTAGGTAAGGAAACTTCTAGATCGCATGGTAGCTTGGAGAATTTAATGAAACAATTTTTAAATCAAGTAGAGAAGGAAAACGAGCAAGCATCTAGAAGGCATTAGCCCACCACATGAATAAGTGTTCAAATGGATAGAGTAGCAGTAATGAAAAAGTATAAAGACAGGTTGACTCCATTATTTTGGGACCTTTTTGGGGGAATGATATCATGAAAGAAAGGAGAATCGAGCTAGGAAAATAGGATCTTTCAAGTAGTCTTAGGAGTAAAACATCACCATTATAATAGTTTAGAAGATTGTTTAAATTGTTGCAATTAGCCCCATCAAAGGGAGAATTCATTATGGATGTCATTAAGGCTCTTAAATCAATAGAAGTTTTGTTTTATTGTGTGTTATTTCGCTATGTATTCTGTTAAGTCAAAGTTGGGATCTCCATTCCCGCTTTCTTTCATTGGAGTAGATTTGTTTTACTAAGATAAATATACTTGAAAAATCACACAACAAAAGAGTTTTAATATACCAATATACGCTACCAAAACTATTTTGGAGGATTTGCAAAAATAAATAGTAATAACCCTTCTTATTGTTAGGAATGCATTTGTTTAGTGCTCACATGATTATTATAATATTATTAGTGAAGTTGTTTATGGGGTTATAACAACCCACGTAGATAGGTTGAGGGAGAAATTTATGGGTTGAATAGTTAGAGCTACCTCCTTGTTTATAGGAGAAGCTTAAGCTATAAATATGTAACCATATCAGTGAATGAATTCAATAGAGAAGAAATTATTTTTGTGTGTAAATTTGCTCTTACCATTTGACTTATAACCATTTTAAGCTCAATAATTATTGGAAAATATGTTATATTCGATCATGTGACAATTTTGAGATCATGTTTTATTGATCTATTCTCTCCCATAATTATTATTTTGTAATGTTTTGCAAGTCTTTCATTAATACTATTTACAAATGTAGTGAAAATATATCACATAAATCAAATATTTTATTCCAATAAAATACTCTTATTTATTCAACTATACATAGGCTTTCATCTTTCCTTAAATAACGCCTTCTAATTTGAGCATCTTCCTTTGAGTGAACAAATGATCAAGCCAATCAAAATTGGTAAACATAGAAGACTTCAACAAAATAGTGAACAAATAACATATTTTTGAAAATGCAAACTTCAACTTCCCATACATAATGCTTTAAACTCTTAAGGCAAATGTGTACTCTGTATATTGAAGTTTCCTTACTAAGATTGTATCCATCCTTATTGTACTATATATTTATTTTATTTTTAAAAATGTGGAATCCACTTATTTATCATAGTTTCATATAACTAGCTATAAAAAAGATACACTATCAAAAGCACCTATATTTCTTTCCATGAAGACAAAGGAGGGGTTTTTAATTGATCCATGTAAAATCTACCTCTACACTACCATACTAATCTCCATAGACATTACCGGAGGATACTATCTCTTCCGGTTTCAACTTCACAAAAAGAGCATTGATGTTCTCTTCCAAATTCTTGAATTTGGTTGTTCTCTGAATTAGTGCAACATCACTTCCTTGGTGTCTAACCCAAGCAAGTGCTATTTGCCCCGGGGTTCACTCCTTTCTCTAAGAAATTGCACATAGTTTTTCAAATATAGCTTTTTTCCTTTCGATATTATCTCCTCTCGTTTCTTTCGAGATTATCTCCTGTGAACCTCGACATGTTTGAAATCAAGATATGTTTCACATAGACATGGTGATATTCAATTTTTCACTTATGAAAATTCAAGCATAATTTAACCCTTCAAATCAAAATATAATGGCCCTCTTGAATATAATGAATATTTATAACTCTTGGAAATCCAAAATAGCTTCATGATATTCTATTATATTAATCGATCTAATATACAAAATAAAAATTATTTTCAACATTCCACATTCCCAAGGTATTATCAACTAATTTCTTTGAATGACAAGTGTATAGTAATTTTTATTTTGTATTTGTACATTTTAACCTAAGTAAAATATTCGATGGGTTGCCATAATCAAAATACTCTATTATTGAAAATTTGCAACATTCCACGATGTAATGATTTCGTGTCATGTTTTGTGGATCTATTCTTGCCCATAGTTATTATTTTATGATATTTTGTGAGAAATTCATTAATACTAATTACAAATGTAGTGGTATTATCTCCAATAAATTAAATAAAAATTTATTCCACTAAAATACTATGAACCCCATTTTGTTATGTTTAAGCCATGTTTAAACCTGTTAAAACTCATACCATTTTGATATCATGATACACGATGAACAATGATTACTCTTTATATTTAATACTTTACTATGATTATGAAGAAATTATTGTGTATACTTGTGATGTTTTATCTTGTTGATTTTGTTGCATAAATGGCTTGAATAATATTGTTGATGAGCATTAACTTCATTTCTAGAAAGAGGTATATGTTGAGTTGTCATAGGGAGCATGACTTAATTCATGAAGGAGCACATGACTCTATTTTACGTGTTAGCGCAGGACTCTCATCCATGTTAACAAGGGTCTCAAAGCAGCCTCCAGATCATCCATCAAGTCACCAGTCCAACCTCTTCAAACTTGGGAAACTCACACATGCTCGAGATCTATGAAGTCACAATTGTCAACACTACACCCTAATAAGAATCATCATCATTAATTCAACAAACCATTCAAGCCACACAAGAGGAAATATGACCAACAGTTGGAGACACATCTTCAGTTCAATTCTCTTCAATCAGTTAATGATTTGAAGAATCTTCTAGAGGTGATTGACTCCTTCCAAGGAGTCAATCATGATCCTCTCTTCAGTTGTCAAGAATATTTCAAGTTCAAACACTTCATGAACTACTCCCACCATTAATGTATTTCCAAAAATAGATAACATTGTTAGTTAAATAGTCAGTTAGATTTAGACGTAGTCATTTGGAATAACTAGATCTCCTGGAGAGACTAGGACTTCTCTTGTATAAAAGAGATGATGTAACTAGACTTAGGGGTTCAATATTTCAGTTGTACAAGCACATTTCTAATTCAATAAAGATCACATATTTAGGAGGAAGTTCATTTGTTTGAGTTTTAGTTTAGATCCTGATCGAAGGGCAGGAGCAAGGGCCACTCCTACCCAACAAAGGGGATTCATAGTTGTTTCTTTTCTGTTTTATTTATGAGTTGTTGTTTATACATTTATTATATTCTTGAATGCAATGCAGTTTCCATTATGAATGCTTAGTGAGTTTTTTTCATTCAATCTTTCAATTTTAGCATTTCATTTCAAGCATTTCATTTTGTAATCATGATTAGTTCATTAATTTATATCTTTATTATTAGAACTCGTGTTGAGCTTGTGTTCGACTATTGTCCCCTTTGTTGCAAACAACCTTGGACACCACCCTGGATTGACATAATAACTTGATTAAAGTACAAGCATTAATGACACTCATCACTTTTTGGCACATTTCTAGGAACACAGTGTTATCAAAGGAAGGTGCTAGCTAGAGGTACTTGCTTGGTTTTCTGGTAAGTTTCCATTCAGAAATTCAATTTCCATAACTCTTTCTTTTAAAGAATCAGAAGACCTTGTAGTGACAACAAGAATCCTCTGAGTTGAGTATGTGGAACACACACAATTAAGTTCAGTATTGATAGTTAGGGAATCATTCTCAGTATGATAGGATTGTATGTTTTGACCTAGAGACCATAGAGGTAGATTCATTAGATTAAACCTTCAAAACCCCACAAATCCATCTTGTGGAACAACTTCCTGACCAAGGAAGAATGGATGACGAAGTACACAACCCAAATGGTAAAACAATGGGAACTCCTCCATTTGAAGAACATTTACCTACCCCATTGAATTGGATCCTAATGAGGATGCTCCTATGAAAATATATCCCCATCAATTCTTCCAAATTTTAGGGAATAGTTTCAGAGGACCCTGATCAATTCCTTTTTGAGTTTAAAGTTTTATGTCAAACATATGACTACACTTTTGATAACCAAAAGCTTAAACTCTTTCCCTCCACTCTGAAAGATGCAGCTATGAGGTGGTTTATGGGTTTAGGCCCAAATTCCATTCATAACTAGGAAGAAATGGAACAAGCCTTCCTGGACAAGTACCAGATTACTGTAGAGTGAGGGATAGGAAAGAAGATCTCTTTCAATACAAAAAAAAGAAGATGAAAGTGTAGAAGATTACCTAGATCGGTTCCTTTTTCTACACAGAAGGTGTGGAACTGGATTGGATATTAACCTACTTAAAACTTTATTTCTTAAAGGGATTGGATGAAGATACACAAGAAGCATTCAACTTAATGGGAAAGGGAGATATGAACAAGTTAGAGTTCACAGATATAATCGATCTCTGTCAGAAATTATTCAAGAACTTGCCCCCCAATTTAAGAAGAAAAAAGGAAAAATGGCTAATGGGGATCTATCCAAATTAAGAGAAGAAATTGCAAACCTAAAAATGATCTCTTAATTCAACTCAACACTACTATGGATAGAGAAAAGGCTAGAAACATAGAGCCCTTGTTCATTTACTACCCAAGATGTAGAGCTAAACATGGACTTAAGGACTGTCCTTTGGATAAGACAGAGATTTGCCTTCTCTTGTGAACTCAAGCATGCCACAAATCAATGTGGACTACTTCCCTTTGCTAAAAATCATTTAAAACAGAGTAACCAAGAGGAGGTGAGCTGAACTATATGGCTCAGAGGCAAGGAGGAAATTTTTAGTCCAATCAAAACCAAGCCTACAACCAGAAAGCACAATGGGCCCCAAATCAATGGAATGCACCATGGCCATATCCCCCACCTTGGGTTCAACAAGTTCCACAAGAGTGGATCCCACAATATGCCCCACCAACTTATTATCAACAACCTTGGGCTCCACCACCAACATTCCACCATATCAACAATAATACCAACAATAGTGGAATGCACCTCAAGGGTCTGACAACAATATTATAATCAAAGGAGATCACAAGGTCAACAAGCCCTATTGGTTGGACCTAGTAATGTTTCCCAACCTAAACAACCTACTCAACCACAAATACCTGCCCAAACTATGGCCAATCCTAAGAATGTAAGGCAGGGAATCCAACATATACGGTAGAAATAAGAAAAAACCCACAAGTGAATTCGCTTGGATTGCAAGAACATAATGTTGCATTTAGAAAAGTTACATCAAAACCTTCCTCTCTATTATTGAGGAGATTCTTGAAGAAAATGAAGAACCAGAGAAAATGCAACCTAGTACTATTGAAGAAACTCATCACCAAACATTGACATTCCTTTCCCATCTAGGCTCTCTGAGAAACAAAATACTATAGCTCCTAAAAATCCAGAGTCAAAATTAATCCAAGGATTGAGGAAGCTAAGTATTGGCATTCCCTTGCTGCAAGATCTCAAATATATTCCTGAATTAAATAAAACAATTAAAGAGCTTTGTTTCAAGACTCCAGGTAGAAGGAAGAATCAACCCAAGACCATTCACGTTGATGGGAAACTTGCTAGCATTTTAGAAGGAAATAATCCTCCTCCTAAATATGGAGATCTTGAAGTCCCATTGTAATAGTCTTGCATAGGAATGTTTCATATTCCTAACGTCCTTATTGATTTAGGAGCTTCCATAAATGTCATGACCACAAACACTCTTGTCCACATTGGCACTCCCTAAACCACAATCCACACATATAGTCTTGCAAATGGCAGACCAATCAATAGTAAATAAACCCAAGGGAATAATAGAAGATGTTACCGTTATAATCAAATCTTGGGACTATGCGTAGTAGAATTCATGATAATCAAAACAAAGAATAGAAAAATTGGTTATCCCATAATCTTGGGATGCCCTTGGTTAGCTATAATTGCTGCCCTTATCGACTACAGGACATGAAACATGGTCATCACTAATGGTCAAGATTCAAAGAAATTTTCATTATACCTTGTAGCCAAACCATTTTCTACAGACAAAAACAATGGTCTAAGGATGACTCTAATGATGATTATGAAGATATCATCTCCTCTCTTGCCATGGTAGTAATCCAAGAACACTCAGATCAGATTGAATGTGACTACCATGACATGGGTGTTGTACATAGTTTGAGTCATGCGCCTGAGTCTGTGCTAGGTTCAGTTCAAGTCTTGCGCTTTAAACACTTACTGATTCTTGTTCTAGTCCTATGCTACAACTTACTAAAATAAGGGATGAATTCATGGATGAAGATAACATGCCTATTATTTTTCCTTTCACAAAGAACATAGACTAACAGAGTGCATCTTCCAAAACATAACCTCTATGTACACATATTTCTACCACATATATGTCCATTAAACACACTTTTGAGAAATTATCCTATGGTAAATTCAATTCATCCAGACACAAAACAACTTCCCATTCTTCCAAGAAAGACATTGACAATAAATAGTTGGTTGACCGATCAAGAGGAAAATACATTGTTCAAACTTCTCTTCTCTCATCCCCAAGATTTTTCTTGGGAGTAGTGATATGAAAGGTATACATCCTAGTATATGTACCCACCACATCTACACCACTGAAGCAAGACTAGTTAGGCAAACCTCAAAGAAGGATAAACCCAACTCTTAGAGACATTGTTAAAACTGAGATTGAAAAATTTTGAATGTAGGATTTATCTACCCAATCTCAGATAGTCAGTGGGTTTCCCCTTTGGTTATAGTGCCCAAAAATAATGGAAAGTGGAGAGTGTGTGTGGACTATAGAGAATTGAACAAAGCCACTCATAGGGATTACTTCCCATTTCCTTTTATTGATCAAGTCTTAGATAATTTGTCTGGTAAAAGGTACTTTTCATTTCTTGATGGATTTAGTGGATACAATCAGATAATAGTGGCTCTGAAGATCAAGATAAAACAACATTTTACCTATGTCCTTGGGGGACATTTTCTTACAAGGTTCTACCATTTGGGTTATGTAATGCCCCTACCACTTTCCAAAGAGCCATGTTGGCAATATTTTTCTGATCTAACCCATGATTGTGTAGAAATCTACATGGATGACTTTACGGTCTATGGGGAAACATTCCAAGAAGTAGTCAATAATCTAGATAAAGTTCTTGCTCATTGTGAAAAACACCAGCTATCCCTAAATCATGAGAAAGTGTTTATTCATGATGGAACAAGGTATAGTTTTAGGCCATCATGTTTCAATTGAAGGAATTAAGGTTGATCCAGATAAGGTGAGTATCATTGTAAAATTTCCATCACCCACCAATCAAACTGAGGTAAGAATTTTCTTGGTCATGTTGGTTACTACCATAGGTTCATATCATATTTTAGTAAAATTACTTCTCCATTATTTTCTCTTCTAACTAAGGATTCTGAGTTTGAATGGACTGAAGCATGCCAACAAGATTTTGATGCAATTAAGGACAAGTTGATAAGTACACCGTGTTGAGAGGTCCTAATTGGAAGTTTCCCTTCCATATCCAAACATATGCCTCAAATGAAGTAGTAGGTAGTTGTCTTGGGACAACAAGAAGAGGGAAAACCCATGCATGCAATTTATTATATCAGTAAAAATA
This sequence comes from Taxus wallichiana var. yunnanensis, assembly GCA_018340775.1. NCBI lineage: Eukaryota > Viridiplantae > Streptophyta > Pinopsida > Cupressales > Taxaceae > Taxus > Taxus wallichiana. The sequence continues at coordinate 879,483,532 of CM031242.1, forward strand.
TTTCCCTCTTGAGAGGAATTACACAACAACTGAGAAATAATTTCTGGCAGTAGTATATGCAATCAATAAATTTAGACATTATATCACTAGTTATGAGGTATTTGTCCATACTAACCACTCAACCATTAAATATTTAATGAATAAACCTTTAGTTCATGGCAGATTGTTAGGTGGTTGTTGCTACTACAGAGTTCAATCTCAAAATCATTGACAAACCAGGGAAGTCCAATGTTGTAGCTGATTTTCTCTCCAAGCTTACCACTTCAAAAGAAGATGAACAAGTCAATGATGACTTTCCATATGAGCATTTGTTTGCACTTTCCACTACCTCTCCTTGGTATGCAAACATGGCTAACTACTTAGCCACAGAGGAAGTTTCCAAACTTTTTCACACTTAAACAAAGGAAACAATTAATTAAACAGTGTGATGTATACTTGGCTAAATGGAATACTTTTCAAATGTGGGCCTGATCATGTTTTACGTAGGTGTGTAGCTGAAAATGAAGTGTTTGACATACTTAGAGCATGCCACGATGAACCCTCTAGAGGACACTATTCAGTTCAAAGAACCATCCACAAAATTCTTGGAGTTGGTTATTATTGGCCTTCCTTGTTTAAGGATGTCAAGAAGTATGTATGGAGGTGTGATCAATGCCAGAGGATGGGGAAACCAACATTTACATCAGAAATTCCCCTCCAACCACAAATTTTCCTAGAACCATTTGAGAAATGGGGGCTAGATTTCATTGGGCCATTTGACCCAACCTCCCAAGGTAAGGAATACATATTGGTTTGTACTGATTATGTTACTAAATGGGTGAAGTGCAGCACTACCACATGCAAGAGATGAGAAGGTTGCATATTTTCTCTATGAATGAATCTTTCAAAGATTTGGAGCACCAAGATCAATTGTGTCAGACCAAGGGCCACAGTTCATGTCAGGAGTAATCAACTCTTTTGTGGAGATATATCAGTTGAGGCACAAAAAGTCATCCCCTACCATCCACAATCAAATGGACAAGTTGAGGTAACCAACAGAGAGTTGGAAAACATACTCACAAAGACTGTAGACATCTCAAGGAAAAATTGGGCTCAAACTACCAAAGCAAGGTGGGGCTTACAACACCACATGGAAGACAACAACAATGGTTTACACCATATGAACTAGTCTATGGAAAGAAACCAATATTTCCCATAGAGTTTGAAATCCAAACATTAAAAACAACATCTGAGGTGGGCATTGAATTAACAAAAGCACAACATGCAAGAATTGTTCAATTAAATGAACTGGATGAAATCAAGCTTCAAGCATTACACCATACTAAAATCATCCAACAACAAAGGCAACTTTGGCATGACAAATAGATTAAGCCAAGGAAATTTCAAAAAGGAGACTAGGGGCTTTCTTTTTGATTCAAAGTATAAAGACTTCAAAGGAAACTCCATATGAGATGGATGGGGCCATATCAAATTGCAGAAGTGTTTGATAATGGGACAGTTCAATTGGTTCCAATTGATGGTGAAAGGAAAGTAATGTTGGTTAATGGGCACAGACTGAGACTGTACCATAAACCAACATCTCGAGAAGAGTTTCAAAGAGAAATTCAAGAAGATTTAGATCTTAATTGTGTAGGAAAAGTCTCTTTTCCTATCACAATTCAGACTTGAGAAACCATTTGCTAAAAATAAGAGGGGATGGTTGAAAACCAGAGATGGTGATCATCTCTCTAGAGTATTGGTTGAAAACCAGTGATGGTGGCCAATACTTCATGATAAAAAAAAAAAAAAAAAAAAAAAATAATAATAATAAAGTAGAGGATCGAAAACCAACAATGGTGGTCTTCTCTCCTAAATCGATCAGCAAAATAAAATAAAAAGGGGAATACCATGTACATGCATGGAGCATGACATCATTATGAAAGATGACGAGATGTGACACTTCAAATTTGAAATGGTGGTGGAGATTGATAAGCTTTAATGTCTAGGTATGCACAATTAATTACTTCTAGCATATAGAGTTTTAAATTCAAATTTTTATTATTTCCATCATGTTTATTGATTACCCCTCACTTCCCAATTCACTTCACATGCTCCCAAAATCCACACCAAATCCACCACCCATTACATACCATAATGACTCACACATCATCCCATTACTCACCTCATCACCTCAGGATTTTATCACCACTTCCCAAATTTGGTTATATACCTGCATGTTAAGTGGTTCAAATTTTTTCTTCCAACTTAGTCCTTCCAATCCTCGCCATTTATCAGTTTCTTGCTATCAACTCTTGACTCTTGCATTACCATACTAGCTTATGCCCTTATTTATTTTTATTTTTTGCTCAAATTTAGCATGGGGCCCAGAACTGGCATGAACCCACCAATTTTGTCGATCTCTTGGCAGACACAAGGTCAGTGGAGGTATTTTGAAAAGGTGGATGGTTAGATTTTTATTGGCATATGAAGAGTTTCAACATCCCTATGACAAAAGAATTTGCACAAGAACATGGAAGAGGGCTACTCCACTTGTAAATGGTAAGGAAATTCCTTTCTCTCCCACTATAATCAATCAATTTTTGGTATACCTAATGATGGGTTAGCTATTACTAAAAGGACAATGTATCATGAGCTAATCAAGAGATTTGCAGTAGGGAAGAAAGAAAAATTACAGTTAGTAGTTGATAATAAGGGAAAGGAAAAAGGGATTAAGAGATTGAGTATACTAGAACCTTGGGTGGAGTGGAGTGCCAAATGGTTAATTAGGTATTTCACATGTGAAGGCCAATATGAAATTGTGCTAGGTCCAATCTTTTAAGAATGCTCATTCATTTACGCCATGGCAAAGCCAAACCCTAGTACAAGGTCAATTTTCCCCAATTCCTTTATGAGGCCATTTGTGTTGCCAAAAATTTTCATTGGGGGCTTCATATCTCAAATTTTAAGGTTTAATTCACTTAATTTGCAAACACAAATTTTTTGAAAAAGAGGCATGGACAAAGAAGTGGCTAAAATTTCAAAAATCATACTCCTTGAAGCTTGAGACTATTGGGAAAACCACTCCATCCACCTCTAGTAGACCTAGAAATGACTTCCATACCTCCCAACCTACCCCTATCATCCATGAAACCCCAGTTGATAATCCACTATCACAAGAAGAACATGAGAGGCAACCAAAATTATGAAAACATTGGTTCAAACTCCACTCGAGTCTCCACCTAAACCAATTTCTCCATCTGTTCCTGAAGAGGCATTAAGTCAAAGATAAGGGTAAGGCACCAATGGAAGAAGGAGAACCTAGTTCTCCACCAAACCCTAATACTCTTTTACCCCAAGTTCTTTCCTTATCTAAGGTACAATTTGAGCTACAGATAGCTCAGAAAGAATTGGCCAACTATAGTCACTTTTGGAAGCTAAAGATGCTAGTTTCTCCCAGCTATCTTCCAAGGAACAAAATATTCAAGAGCTTGCAAGAAATGGTAGCCCACCAGAGGAAGCCACTCTCCAATACAACAAGCTTTGGAAGCAAAGGAGAAACAAATACACTTACTAGAGGCTACCAATTTAGAGCTGAAAACATCACTTACTCAGTTGTAGGAAAGAAAAAAAGAACAAGAATAAACCTTTCCTCATATCATTGTGTTGAAAGGAATGGTTAAATGGATGGAGGAGTGTTATAGGCTCAGAAAAGTGGAGGAAGAAAATAGAAATTTAAAGGAAGAAAATGAATTGTTGAAACAAAATGTGGTCATAGTCAGTCGACTTTATGATCAGGTACTCTCTTGTAGAACCCCTTCCAAATTTTATGCCCTATTTTTAAAGGAACAATTTTTCAAATGGCAAGATAACTAGAGCTAGGGAAATGTTGGATATTGAGTTTGAGGATGACCATCAATTTGTAGGGGCATATACTGCCACCAATGATATTGAGAAAAATTTTATGTGAGTTTTATGTCCATAAGTTTCTGCTTCCAGAGAAGATTGAAATCCCAATCAATTTATATGTGGGGAGGTCCAACTAAGAGCATTTTTGTTTCAACCCTCAGGCATCAGGGAGAGTGGAGGGATCAAAGAGCAATATTTTGTACAGCCAAGTCCAACATTGGCCTCCTCATGAGGCATGATTTACCAACTCTCCCCTCAGGTTTTTCAACAAGTTTCATTCACAGGTGTATTGTCTACATCTAGTAGACATAGTACAAATATTCTTCAAAATTGTGTCAAAATTTTAGGGAACAGGTGATACCCACCTTCAATGTCAATTTTCTTTCCTCCCAAGTCTGATATCAGTTGCTTGCAGATCCATACAAAAGGAAGGAGGTCATTTCACCAACAAACCTCCGGTGGTCCTTAAAATGAGCAAAGATATTTGCAAGATCATTCTGGGCCTCAAAGAATAGTGGATTGGAATGAGATTCATAGACCCCTCTCGATTCTTTCACTAGTACCACATTGGAATTCAACCAATGACCAATCAAAGGACAACTATGTGACATGGAGGAAGAATGTTGTTGATCATTTTGGTTTTTCTGATACATCTATGCAGATGAAACTTGGAAACATTTTCCAATGAATATAATTGTTCTAGGATAGTTGAGCAACTTAATATGTAGCAGGAGGACCTACTAAATCCTTAGTCTGGGGAGTGATGAACCCCATTTTGTTATGTTTAAGCCATGTTTAAACCCTGTTAAAACTCATACCATTTTGATATCATGATACACGATGAAAAATGATTACTCTTTATATTTAATACTTTACTATGATTATGAAGAAATTATTGTGTATACTTGTGATGTTTTATCTTGTTGATTATTGTTGTATAAATGGCTTGAATAAGATTGTTGATGAGCATTAACTTCATTTCTAGAAAGAGGTATATGTTGAGTTGTCACAGGAGCACATGACTTAATTCATGAAGGAGCACAGACTCTATTTTACATGTTAGCAGGAAGACTCTCATCCGCTTAACAAGGGTCTCAAAGCAGCACCTCCAATCATCCAGTCACCAATCTAACCTCTTGGAACTTGGGAAACTCACACAGCTCTCGATCTCTAAAGTCACAGTTGTCAACACTACACCCTAAACAGGAATCATCGTCATTAATTCAGCATCCATTCAAGCCACACAAAGAGGAAATATGACCAACAGTTGGAGACACATCTTCAGTTCTAGTTCTCTTCAATCAGTTAACGATTTGAAGAATCTTCTAGAGGTGATTGACTCCTTCCAAGGAGTCAATCATGGATCCTCTCTTCATTTTCAAGAATATTTCAAGTTCAAACACTTCATGAACTACTCCCACCATTAATGTATTTCCAGAAATAGATAGCATTGTTAGTTAAACAATCAGTTAGATTTAGATGTAGTCATTTGGAATAACTAGATCTCTTGAGAGACTAGGACTTCTCTTGTATAAAAGAGATGATGTAACTAGACTTAGGGGTTCAATCTTTTAGTTGTACAAGCACATTTCTAATTCAATAAAGATCACAGATTCAGGAGGAAGTTCAGTTGTTTGAGTTACAGAATAACTTGATTAAAGTACGAGCATTAACAACACTCGTCATCATGCCAATCTCGATAAATGTTACCAAAGAACATTACATCTTATTTTTTTCTCTTTCAGGGTTTATGATTCATAAAAAGAGCATTTGTGTTCTCTTCCAAATTCTTCGCTTTGGTTGTACACTGGAATTGGTGCAACATTATTTCCTTGATGTTGAACCCAATCAAGTGCTAGTTTCCACAGGGTGCACTCCTTGCTTGAAGCAAATACACATAGTTTTTCAATTCTATATTTGTTCCTTTCGAGGTTATCTCCTTTAAACCTTGAAAAATACTTTTAAAAGAAACTTTTACAAAATTAAATATCATCATAATTACAAATGTAGGAAAGAAAAATCATAATCAAACAATAAATGTAAATGAATAAATAGATGCAAATAGATGTGTAGAGAATAATAAATGAATACAAATACCTTTTATAATAATCATCTACCGAGTTTTTGTTTTATATACATACAATGATTTCTATGGTGATTGTGGTATCAATGCGATGTAGGTTATACGGATCAATGCAATCAACATAGAGTCTCTTCACGCTCGCTTCACAGGTGGCACACACATTTGCAGGATGTCCAGAAATTTGTATTTTCCCATCTTCGTAAAGAATTCCAAGCTAAAATGGAAATTTGTTTCTCCACTCATTCAACAACTTAGTGAAGGTTAGACTTAGTGAACCAAATGACACTAGTGATCTTATTTCATTCTATTGAAAATTGATTACATTTCATTTTATTAAGTCATAATTATTTTGACATGTTTGAAATCAGGAGATATTTCACAAATCAAGAGATATTCACACAAAAGATATTTAATTTATCACTTGGGAATTGGGAAAAGTTAAGCTTAAGCTAACCCTTCAAATTAAAAGATAAAATCCCTCTTGAATATAATGAATATTTATTACTCTTGAAAGTCCAAAATAAATTCACAATATTGTTTTGTAAGATTCTATTATATTAATTGATATAGTATACTAAGCAAAGATTTATTTTCCACATTCTCATATTACTATTAGCTTGTTATTTCGGATGAAAAGCATATAAGAGTATTTTATTTTTTATTTGTACATTTTAAATTAAAAAATTGATGGAGCGAAGATAATCAATATACTATATTATTGCAAAATCCGATTATGGGTTGAGGTTTATAGATTTATTTTTGCCCATAATTATATTTTGTGAAATTTTGCAAGTATTTCATTAATAATATTTACAAATGTAGTGGTAATATTTAACTTATATTACAAATTTTATTCCAATAAAATACTCTTATATATCCATCTATACATAGACTTCCATCTTTTCCTTAAATAAGCTTTTCTAATATGAGTCTTTTCCTTGCAATTTATTCATATAGTATACTAGATAAAGATTTATTTTCCACATTCCCATATTACTATTAGCTTGTTCTTTTGGATGAAAAGTATATAAGAGTATTTTATTTTTTATTTGTACATTCTAAATTAAAAATTGATGGACCATCATAATCAATATACTATAATATTGGAATATCCATAGCATTCAACCATGTGATGATTATGGGTTCATGTTTATAGATTATTATTTTTACCCATAATTATTATTTTGTGATATTTTGCAAGTCTTTCATTAATAATATTTACAAAAAAAGTACTCTTATATATTCATCTATACATAGGCTTCCATCTTTTCCTTAAATAAGCTCTTCTAGTGGAATAAAATAATTGGTCTAATCAAAATAGATAATAACAACCCTATAAAACACAAATAACATCGTTTTGAAAATACCCTTCCATTTCTCCTACATAATGGGTTCAACTCTCTTAAGATAAATAAGTACCCAATACATTGAACTTTCCCTATTAAGATTATATCCATCCTTCTTGTACTATATATCTATTTTACTTGTTAAAATGTGGAAACCACTTATTTAGCATAGTTTGTATATAACTAGCTAGAAAAAGATATAGCACCAAAACCACCTATATTCCTTTCCATGAAGACAAAGAAGGGGTTTCTGAATTCATCCATGTAAAATCCACTTCTGCACTACCATACCGATCGCCATAAACATTACCAGATGCCACTGTCTCTTCTATTTCTTTTATCTCTTGGGGTTTCAGCATTGATGTTCTCTTCCAAATTTTTGACTTTCGTTGTACCTGGAATTGGTGCAATATCATTTCCTTGGTGTTGAACCCAAGCAAGTGCTAGTTGCCCTGGGGTGCACCCTTTGCTGGAAGCAATTGCAGATAGTTTTTCAAATATAGCCTTGTTCCTTTCCAGATTATCTCCTGTGAACCTTGGCAAATACTACAAAAGAATAATTTCACAAAATCAGAAATCATCGTGATTACAAACATAAGATATAAGCAAAATCATAAACATTCTACAACTGCCAGTAATAAATGGATGCAAAGTATACATGAGCAAAGAATAATAAATGGATGCAAATACATTTCTATAATCACTATCTGCTGAGTTTTCAAGAATCTTTGCTCCAGCGGAGAGGAATCCTCGGCCTAAAGGGCTATATGGTACAATTCCAATACCAAGCTCCCTGCAATAGGACACAAACTCAAATTTTAGTCATTTAAGAGGAGACAAATGTAACATAGAAAATTCTAGTTCTAAAACCTCACATACCTGCAAGTTGGGACGATTTCTTCTTCTACATCCCTGGTCCACAAGGACCACTCTATTTGAACCGCTGTAATAGGATGAACAGCATGTGCTCTTCGAATTGTTGATGCAGAAGCCTCAGAAAGTCCAATGTATTTTATTTTCCCTTCTTCAACTAGTTTCTTCATTTCTCCAATCTAAAACATGATTGTGCAAAACATGCTTCCATTCTATAGCAGATTGAGGAAAGCAAGGGCATATAATGGAATTCCATTGGTATATACATACAGTGATTTCTATGGGGACTGTGGTATCAATGCGATGTAGGTAATAGAGGTCAATGTAATCAACATCGAGTCTCTTCAAGCTCGCTTCACAGGCGGCACGCACATATGCAGGATGCCCAGAAATTTGTACTTTCCCATCTTCGTAAAGAATTCCAAACTTGGTAGCCAACTGCACTTTGTCTCTTATTCCTTTCAGTGCCTGCAAATCAAATTCAAAGAAGAACTTCAAGTTAAATACCCAACTTGGTAAACAGAATGAAACAGAGGGAAATCGAAGGCACCTTCCCAAGAAGAATTTCGTTAGTGTGAGGGCCATAGAAATCAGAGGTGTCGAGGAAAGTAATGCCTTTGGAGACTGCATGATGAATGAGAGCAATCATTTCTTCATCAGATTTGGGAGGGCCATAAAAGGCAGACATGCCCATGCAACCCAATCCCTGTGCTGATACTTCGAATCCCTCACATCCCAACTTGATTTTCGGCACTGCCATTGTTGCTGCTGCTCTGCTTCTGCCTCTGCTCTTCGTATTTATAAACTATATATCCTCTGCGTATTAATAAGCTATGGGTGCTCTTCAAAAGGCTGTTAGCCTCTGCGTATTTATAACACCCAGATGTTAAATTAAAATATATATTCATGTCGATTTTCCAATTGTCACTGTTACATTGTTCGACTGGACGCACGCCAGATTTGACTGTAAACCTCTAGAATGTTAAACCTTTGACCCGTCTCAATTTCTCGGTTTAATCTCAATTTCTGTTTTTATTGTCATGAAGTGGTCCCATGGGAAACCGAGTCATTGAGTAATTGAGATTAAATCGCTAGAAGTTTCCCACACCTGCTTCTATATTTTAGCAAGATATATTGCCAAATGTCAATTACTCAATGACCCAATTTGTTTCAATTTTTTATTATGAATTAAAATATAACAGTTTTACATATATCTCCTAAAAAATTGCAGCATACACTCAAAATCTTTTTATACCATGGGATCACACATGTTTAAAAATTTCCTAAAATTACTCTGCAGCACTCCTAAGAAATAATAGGAATCCCCCTCCCATAGGACCACTTCATTAAACTCTCCTCCTAAAAAATTATGCTCCTTATTTTAAGGAAAAGATTCTAAATTTTCCTCTTTACTTAAATTTAATTTTCCATGGGGTCACCTTTGAACAAAAATAGGAGCACTAGTCCCCACGGGACCCTACCTTGGTGAGGATGACAATTGTTTATATTGTCATTAATAGTTTTTAGGAAAAGTCAAATTAATAGGGTTAAGGTTAGTGCTTAGGTGACTTTGACATATTGGATTCCTCCTAGTAGCTGAACAATTTCACTCGTTTAGATATATGCTTGCTCATGATTGTAACTCACTATATCTTAATTCTACAACATGGGCCAAGATGCCAACATTATGTGTAATCCTAGTGCATCCCAATCAACAAAAAGAAAGTGGTCTTGAGTGAATTGGTAGTCGGATTATTTAAGATTCAAGTTTCTCTATTAAAATTTAACTACAATATATTTGTGTATAAATTAGTGGTGCCCTATCTCTGAAGAAATAAACTAGCAATTGTATATGAGTTGTAAAATACAACTAAATGGATGTAAAGTTGAAGTTTGTTTGTGATTTTGTTTTGATGTTACTAAAATATATGAAAATTTTGAATTCCACGATGCCACATTTCTTTAAGTCGTGTAGTCAAATAGTTTGCATGTTGTGTGTATGAGTCAATATTTTGTTTACATCTCTACAATAATATTAGCAACTACAATATTCGACAAGAATACATTTTCCTTTATACTTTGATGGATATTTGTGCCCTTTTCTTAGGCCCCCATTTTGGCATGGTTGAGAGTATGTTGACAAAGGGTGTTGCGTCTAGCTTTACACCTTCCATATGCATTTGCTTGAAAGTTTGCACAAAACGATTTTATGCATATCTTACATTCATTATAGCGCACGAGATGTCCCATCAAATCATTTTAATGAATAGTTCACACACCTTGTGTATGGTTTCCCATTTTGCGTACATGCCTACAAAGGCACTCATAACTACATCTAACAAAAAAGCAACATATTCATAACTAATGGGGCATCAACAACTACAATACAAAAATATGTCATCCATTATGTGTAGATGGGTGTCCATATCCTATCCTAAAACTCCCATTTTGGCATCACTTTGGGAGGATGTGGGCAACATTTTAAGGTCGGGCATACAATGTCAATGCCCTTCATCACTACCCTAGGTCCGGATGTCAATCTTTTTTTCAACACAAAGCACAAGGTTACGAAGGAGCAAGTCGAGGAATTTCAACCTACCACTCTTATAAAATAATCAATCTAAACTTCGTCAATAACCACACAAGAAAGAGATCATCCACCAAGTTGTACACCCAATGTGCTCTCTATCACTCTTATCAGAAAGAAAAATACGATTAGAGTTGTAAATCTTGTCTCACATGAAACACAATATTAAGAAAGAGTTTACAATATCAACACAACATGAAATGTATCATCCTTGACCTTATTCCAAACACATGATCCTTAAAGACTACAACAATGACCACAATATAAACTATGAAAACATAGGTGCCCAGAACAACAGATTGCACAACTACCCCTTTTTCTTTACACAAAACATGGTTAAGTTAAAAGTGCCACATTTCGTATATACATGTGTACGTATATATAAATGTAAAATATACATATCCCTAAATACAAGAATTTCTCCACATACTAGTGCGAGATTAAGATTGGAGGTGGATGGCATTGACAATAAATGATGATGATTGAAATCATGGAAATGAGGATTTTGAGGAAGACTTTTTCCTCCACCGTCACGACTCACATGCCCAAATGATGATTGAAATCGCGGAAATGTGACTTTTTCCCACACTACATTTCAAGTTAACTTCAATATACGGTGTGAAAAAAGCCACATCATTACCACGCCGCATATTATTAAAGATACCAATTTTACAATATAATATTTTATTGGAAATAAAATTGCACTGGATTGTTTTTTTACAATGAATATCTTTATAAACAAATTATGCTTAAAAGTATATTTAGAATTACGTATCAACGGCCATTGGAAATATCTTACCATCCCCATTTTTTAATTGAAGGGTTATACCAAAGTTACATCATGGATGACTTTGTCCTTTTCGCGAGTCCATTGTTATAGTTATCATCGTAGCCAAGAGGTGACTACTACATATACTTTTGGATAAATTAGTTTACATGAATTAGTATTAAAAAACATTGCAATTTGTGTTGATTCCATCTTATTACCCATTTTATTTTTTTGTTTTGGAAGGAATTAGTATTAAATACCATATATTTAGTACTAAAAACATTGCAATTTGTGTTGATTTGGTCTTATTACCCATTTTATTTTTTTGTTTTGGAAGGAAAAATTGACTTTATTGTGACTTGATAAGAGTGACACAAAAGTTGCACAAATATAACATAAAATTGTATCACATTTACATAATAGAATATTTGACCACGCAACCTTGCATTGCGTATTTAATCATAGGTAAAGGTCATTTTCATAGCTAAATGTCATTTTCACTATTGAGAAGAAGAAAGAGGAGCTCAAAGACTTGGTGTTTTTCTACTACGTAGAAGACAAGGTAAGTTGTTTTTATTTTCACTTTGAAAATTTGTAGATTAATGATATCAAGTTGAATTTAGCTTATGATTTTATTTTGATTCAATTAAACAAATTAAAGAAATGCATTCTATGAGACCATATATCCTCATGTCATTTTGTCAAAGAATTCATGTTTTTTCTATGTTTACAATTTTTATACACCCATGTATACGAGCAATAACAACTATAACATTTGACAAAAATATTTTGTAATGCCCACTCCTTGCACCTAGGCAGTTAGTATGAGATCTCACCTGCCAACCGCTCGAGCGATGGTGGGTCGGATCCCATGCGAGTTATCGTCAAGTCCTATGTGGAGCTACAATATTGAGCACCATTTACCGTTGTGGTTAGCATCATCGTAACTTCAATTTCAATCTAAATATCTCACATGTCGTAATTAATTACGGAAAATGTTATAATAATGATAATAATAATAAAATAATGATCACGAAATGCACGAGATTTCAAGCAATTACGATATTGAAATTAATTTTAAATTATAAATTTTAAAATAAAATAAAACAAAAATAAAGACATATAAATGAATAGAAATAAACATAATTCACGATAAAAATAATAGAAAAATTTAAAAGTAAATAATATAACGATAAATAAACAAAAAATAATAATAATAAAATTAAAATAAAATAAAATTTAATGAATAAATTAAAAAAAATAATTGGAATTTGGGTGCGGGTGAGATTTAAAGGGTGATTGGTTGAAATTGATGGAATTAGGTGGAGGTGCAGGAAATGGAATATCCACAACATTCAACCATGTGATGATTATGGGTTCACGTTTATAGTTTTTTTTTTGCCCATAATTATTATTTTGTGATATTTTGCAAGTCTTTCATTAATAATATTTAGAAAATAAAGTACTCTTACATATTCATCTATACATAGGCTTCCATTTTTTCCTTACATAAGCTCTTCTAGTGGAATAAAATGATTGGTCTAATCAAAATAGATAATAACAACCCTATAAAACACAAATAACATCTTTTTGAAAATACCCTTCCATTTCTCGTACGTAATGGGTTCAACTCTCTTAAGATAAATAGGTACCCAATACATTGAACTTTCCCTATTAAGGTACTATATATCTATTTTACTTGTTAAAATGTGGAATCCACTTATTTAGCATAGTTTGTATATAACTAGCTAGAAAAAGATATAGTACCAAAACCACCTATATTCCTTTCCATGAAGACAAAGAAGGGTTTCTGAATTCATCCATGTAAAATCCACTTCTGGACTACCATACCGATCGCCATAAACATTACCAGATGCCACTATCTCTTCTATTTCTTTTATCTCTTGGGGTTTCAGCTTCACAAAAAGAGCATTGATGTTCTCTTCCAAATTCTTGACTTTGGTTGTACCTGGAATTGGTGCAATATCATTTCCTTGGTGTTGAACCCAAGCAAGTGCTAGTTGCCCTGGGGTGCACCCTTTGCTCGAAGCAATTGCAGATAGTTTTTCAAATATAGCCTTATTCCTTTCGAGATTATCTCCTATGAACCTTGGCAAATACTACAAAAGAATAATTTCACAGAATCAGAAATCATCCTGATTACAAACATAAGATGTAAGCAAAACCATAAACATTCTACAATTGCCAGTAATAAATGGATGCAAAGTATACATGAGCAAAGAATAATAAATGGATGCAAATACATTTCTACAATCACTATTTGCTGCGTTTTCAAGAATCTTTGCTCCAGCGGAGAGGAATCCTCGGCCTAAAGGGCTATATGGTACAATTCCAATACCAAGCTCCTGCAATAGGACACAAACTCAAATTTTAGTCATTTAAGAGGAGACAAATGTAACACGAAAATTTTAGTTCTAAAACCTTCCATACCTGCAAGTTGGGACGATTTCTTCTTCTACATCCCTGGTCCACAAGGACCACTCTATTTGAACCGCTGTAATAGGATGAACAGCATGTGCTCTTCGAATTGTTGATGCAGAAGCCTCAGAAAGTCCAATGTGTTTTATTTTCCCTTCTTCAACTAGTTTCTTCATTTCTCCAATCTAAAACATGATTGTGCAAAACGTGCTTCAATTCTATAGCAGATTGAGGAAAGCAAGGGCATATAATGGAATTCCATTGCTATATACATACAGTGATTTCTATGGGTACTGTGGTATCAATGCGATGTAGGTAATAGAGGTCAATGTAATCAACATCGAGTCTCTTCAAGCTCGCTTCACAGGCGGCACGCACATATGCAGGATGCCCAGAAATTTGTACTTTCCCATCTTCGTAACGAATTCCAAACTTGGTAGCCAACTGCACCTTGTCTCTTATTCCTTTCAGTGCCTGCAAATCAAAATCAAAGAAGAACTTCCAAGTTAAAACCCAACTTGGTAAACAGAAGAAAACAGAATCAAACAGAGGGAAATCGAAGGCACCTTCCCAAGAAGAATTTCGTTAGTGTGAGGACCATAGAGATCAGAGGTGTCGAGGAAAGTAATGCCTTTGGAGACTGCATGATGAATGAGAGCAATCATTTCTTCATCAGATTTGGGAGGGCCATAAAAGGCAGACATTCCCATACAGCCCAATCCCTGTGCAGATACTTCGAAACCCTCACATCCCAACTTGATTTTCGGCACTGCCATTGTTGCTGCTGCTCTGCTTCTGCCTCTGCTCTTCGTATTTACAAACTATATATCCTCTGCCTATTAATAAGCTATGGGTGCTCTTCAAAAGACTGTTAGCCTCTGCGTATTTATAACACCCAGATGTTAAATTAAAATATATATTCATGTCGATTTTCCAATTGTCACTGTTACATTGTTCGAGTGGACGCACGCCAGATTTGACTGTAAACCTCTAGAATGTTAAACCTTTGACCCGTCTCAATTTCTCGGTTTAATCTCAATTTCTGTTTTTTATTGTCATGAAGTGGTCCCATGGGAAACCGAGTCATTGAGTAATTGAGATTAAATCCCTAGAAGTTTCCCACACCTGCTTTTATATTTGGACAAGATATATTGCCAAATGTCAATTACTCAATGATTCAATTTGTTTCAATTTTTTATTATGAATTAAAATATAACAGTTTTATATATGTCTCCTAAAAAATTGCACCATTCACTCAAAATCTTTTTATACCATAGGATCAAACATGTTTAAAAATGTCCTAAAATTACTCTCAAGCACTCCTAAAAATAATAGGAATGCCCCTCCCATGGACCACTTCATTAAACTCTCCTCCTAAAAAAATTATGCTCCTTATTTTAAGGAAAAGATTCTAAAGTTTCCTGTTTACTTAAATTTTATTTTTCATGGGGTCACCTACTGAACAAAAATAGGAGCACTAGCCCCCACTGACCCTACCTTGGTGAGGATGACAATTGTTTATATTGTCATTAATAGTTTTTAGGAAAAGTCAAATTAATAGGGTTAAGGTTAGTGCTTAGGTGACTTTGTCATATTGGATTCTCCTAGTAGTGAACAATTTCACTCGTTTAGATATATGCTTGCTCATGATTGTAACTCACTATATCTTAATTCTACAACATGGGCCAAGATGCCAACATTATGTGTAATCCTAGTGCATCCCAATCAACAAAAAGAAAGTGGTCTTGAGTGAATTGGTAGTCGGATTATTTAAGATTCAAGTTTCTCTATTAAAATTTAACTACAATATATTTGTGTATAAATTAGTGGTGCCCTATCTCGAAAGAAATAAACTAGCAATTGTATATGAGTTGTAAAATACAACTAAATGGATGTAAAGTTGAAGTTTGTTTGTGATTTTGTTTTGATGTTACTAAAATATATGAAAATTTTGAATTCCACGATGCCACATTTCTTTAAGTCGTGTATGAGTCAATATTTTGTTTACATCTCTACAATAATATTAAGAACTCTACAATATTCGACAAGAATACATTTTCCTTTATACTTTGATGGATATTTGTGCCCTTTTCTTAGGCCCCCATTTTGGCATGGTTGAGAGTATGTAGACAAAGGGTGTTTAAGCGTCGGCTTTACACCTTCCATATGCGATTGCTTGAAAGTTTACACAAAACGATTTTATGCATATCTTACATTCATTACATTACGAGATGTCCCATCAAATCATTTTAATGAATAGTTCACACACCTTGTGTATGATTTCCCATTTTGCGTACATGCCTACAAAGGCACTCATAACTACATATAATAAAAAAGCAACTATTCATAACTAATGGGGCATCAACAACTACAATACAAAAATATGTCATCCATTATGTGTAGATGGGTGTCCATATCCTATCCTAAAACTCCCATTTTGGCATCACTGGGAGGATGTGGGCAACATTTTAAGGTCAGGCATACAATGTCAATGCCCTTCATCACTACCACAGGTCTAGATGTCAATCTTTTGTTCAACACAAAGCACAAGGTTACAAAGGAGCAAGCCGAGGAATTTCAACCTACCACTCTTCGCAAAATAATCAATCTAAACTTCGTCAATCACCACACAAGAAAGAGATCATCCACCAAGTCAGTACACCCAATTTGCTCTCTATCACTCTTATCGAAAGAAAATTCAATTAGAGTTGTAAATCTTGTCTCACATGAAACACAATATTAAGAAAGAGTTTACAATATCAACACAACATGAAATGTATCATCCATGACCTTATTCCAAACACATGATCCTTAAAGACTACAACAATGACCACAATATAAACTACGAAAACATAGGTGCCCAAGAACAACAACTTGCACAACTACCCTTTTTCTTTACACAAAACATGATTAAGTTAAAAAGTGCCACATTTCGTATATACATGTGTATGTATATATAAATGTAAAATATACATATCCCTAAATACAAGAATTTCTCCACATACTTAGTGCGAGATTAAGATTGAGGTGGATGGCATTGACTGATAAATGATGATGAAAATGAGAATTTTGAGGAAGGCTTTTTCCTCCACCGTCACGACTCACATGCCCAAATGATGATTGAAATCGCGGAAATGTGACTTTTTCCCACACTACATTTCAAGTTAACTTGAATATACGGTGTGAAAAAAGCCACATCATTACCACGCCGCATATTATTAAAGATACCAATTTTACAATATAATATTTTATTGGAAATAAAATTACCTGGATTGTTTTTTTACAATGAATATCTTTATAAACAAATTATGCTTAAAAGTATATTTAGAATTACGATCAACGGCCATTGAAAATATCTTACCATCCCCATTTTTAATTGAAGGGTTATACCAAAGTTACATGCGGATGACTTTGTCCTTTTGCAGTGATCCATTATTATAGTTATCATCATAGCCAAGAGGTGACTACTACATATACTTTTGGATAAATTAGTTTACATGAATTAGTATTAAAAAACATTGCAATTTGTGTTGATTCCATCTTATTACCCATTTTATTTTTTTGTTTTGGAAGGAATTAGTATTAAATACCATATATTTAGTACTAAAAAACATTGCAATTTGTGTTGATTTGGTCTTATTACCCATTTTATTTTTTTGTTTTGGAAGGAAAAATTGACTTTATTGTGACTTGATAGGAGTGACACAAAAGTTGCACAAATATAACATAAAATTGTATCACATTTACATAATAGAATATTTGACCACGAACCTTGCATTGCATATTTAATCATAGGTAAAGGTCATTTTCATAGCTAAATGTCATTTTCACCATTGAGAAGAAGAAAGAGGAGCTCAAAGACTTGGTGTTTTCTACTACGTAGAAGACAAGGTAAGTTGTTTTTTATTTTCACTTTGAAAATTTGTAGATTAATGATATCAAGTTGAATTTAGCTTATGATTTTATTTTGATTCAATCAAACAAATTAAAGAAATGCATCGCATGAGACCACATGTCATTTTGTCAAAGAATTCATGTTTTGTCTATGTTTACAATTTTTATACACCCATGTATACGAGCAATAACAACTATAACATTCGACAAAAATATTTTGTAATGCCCACTCCTTGCACCCAGGCGGTTAGTATGAGATCTCACCTGCCAATCGCTCGAACGATGGTGGGGTCGGATCCCATGCGAGTTATCGTCAAGTCCTATGTGGAGCTACATATTGAGCACCATTTACCATTGTGGTTAGCATCACAGTAACTTCAATTTCAATCTAAATATCTCACATGTCGTAATTACGGAAAATGCTATAATAATGATAATAATAATAAAATAATGATCGCAGTAAATGCACAAGATTTCAAGCAATTCTCGATATTGAAATTAATTTTAAAATTTTAAATTTTAAAATAAAATAAAACAAAAACAAAGACATATAAATGAATAGAAATAAAGATAATCATGATAAAAATAATAGAAAAAATTTAAAAGTAAATAAAATAACGATAAATAAACAAATAATAATAATAATAATAAAATTAAAATAAAATAAAATTTAATGAATAAATTTAAAAAAATGGAATTTGGAAAGTGCGGGTGAGATTTAAAGGGTGATTAATCAAATTGATGGAATTAGGTGGAGGTGCAGGGAAAGTGAATTGGGCACGTGGTGCAGTGAACTTGGGCACCCTCACACAAAGATTTACCAAATTAGGAGCTTGGAATGGGTATGGTTGTCCACTACGCAATATGAAAAAGGGACATTGTTAGATTTATTTAGTTGCAGTGTGCCGATAGACATTTATGCAATGGTGTGGGACAAAACATGACGGGTGTCCGTGTTTTGACGAGTGTCCTGCAAGGCTAACAATTTGGTTCCCGAGATAGGAGGTCAAGCTACTCGAACCGGTGAGGCGGTTCTTTGTTTCATTACGTTTATAAGCGGTCGGGCGTGTTTTTATTTTCTTGTTCAGCCATTACAGGAGCTTCAGAGCCGTATAATATGGGGTTCAGTGGTGCAGATTGGACTTTGGGGACGAGGAACGAGATTTTTGGAATTCCAATAATTCTTAGGGGCACTTGAGAAAGAGGAGCTGGTGATCTTGAGCTTGTGGAAATGGATATGAATGCTAGGGGCACGTATGTTTTACGGTCACTAAGATCCCAACGAATTTAGTGGTGGAAGTGCCATTGGACCCTGGCATGATGTTGCATCTTGTGTTATTTGGTTAAACATCTATTTAGATTATGGGAGCATAGATAAGGCACGTGTGTTGTTTGACCGATCGCCTCAAAAAATGGGTCTCTTAGAATATAATGTTTTCCGTATATGCACAAAATGGGCTTGTTAAGAAGGCTTTTGGAAACTTTCAAGCAAAATAAGAGTGGCAGATGTAAAATCATAACCCCATAAAATGTCTCAAAGAATCATGGTCTTCATGAATTGCAATGGTTGCGAGATATACACAAAATTGATGTGACAAAATGGCTTTGGAACCCACAAGCAAAGACAACTAACATGTGCGACGTCAAACCTCTTAATGCTTACTTAATGACCTGTTCTAAGCATGGTTTTCTCACCTTGAACTGCATAATTTTTGTATTGGTAGTTTCCCTTTGCTATGATATTGTATTCCTAATAAAACTAAGGACAAGTGCATGGTTTAGTTAAATAAATCGTAGTTTCAAATGACAAAAGGAGGGTTCTTGCCTACGCAACCTAACTGATTATTTGACCATCAACCGTACTCGCAACCACAACCTAATACATTGTAAAACCAAGGTATTAAAATTAGATATTCGTGTCTGCTTGAATTGAGAAGATTGAGTCGAGCCATCAACTAAACTACTATTTTGCCTTCCTTGCAAAGTTAATAAAATGCAATTTTCGGTGCTTCGCAAAACACCTCTCTGAACCCCAAAATGGGAAAGTCAAGTTGTGATTGTGTTACCTGTCATGTTGAGTATTGTACCAAACCTTAGAGTGCCCTCAAATGACCGTTTTTGTACTTTTCGTCACCTCTCTAGGAACCTTATTAACCTTGTTTACGGCTTTGAAAAGTTGTTGTAAAACAAAAGTTGGGTTTGGTTTTGGCTTGCTTGTTTGGCCCGATCAAGAAATGGATATTGGCCTCTGTAAACCTCTAGTATTTATCTATGACAATTTCTTACAACCATTAGTTCTGAGAAAAACATATCGCTAGTTAGTTTTGCTGGGGATTTTGCTAGGCCTCCGGTGCCGCTAAGTGGCCGAGTTCCCAAACTGGTCCAATTACAACCGTCGGCTCCTAAAAAGTAGTCGTTATTCATACTTTGTTCCCCCGATTCTAAGTTTCGTTAACTCTGTGAAATTTGTAAATAGGAGAGCATATAGGATTTGTCTCATGGTGCGTCCGCCCATCAAATCAATTTTTGAATGCATCTTCTTAGCCCTCGAGCTAAATTTAGTCATTTTTGCAAACTAGTAAGTGATTGTGAAAGAATGTTGTGGGGCCCTCTTAGGCAAAATAACTGACGAGAAAAATTGTAGACACTTATAAATGATTGTATGGAACTCTCTTTTTGTGGCTTGATTTGATAAATTTGGCTCTCTCTCTCTCTCTCTCTCTCTCTCTCTCTCTCTCTCTCTCTCTCTCTCTCTCTCTCTCTCTCTCTCTCTCTCTCGTGTTACGTGTTAAGTATTATAGTCATGTGAATGGAAAACTATGAAAACATGAATTATGCTATATTTTGGGTAGATGTCATGCCAACAGTTTGTGTTGACCATGTGTTGGTTGCGAGTAGCGTAAAACAGGATTAAAATGGATGATGGAAAATCAAAGTTCAATGTTTATTTTTAAAAACATGTAACAAGACAGGAATGGAAATGTATTTTATTTGAACAATAGTACCTATTGTATTATTAAAGAAAGAATAAATCCCTTCATTGTGCATGTGTGTTAAATAAAGAAATGGTGAAATTTCACTTTGTAACCTTACAATTCAACTGCATTGTAGTAATAGTTTAATTAGTCAACTGTGACAAATTCTTGTAATTTTGTATGTTGTATGGAAGTGGGTTAAAATTTGAAAAGCATTAGTGTCATGAGCATGTAAAGAAAAAGGTTTCTATTAATAGTGTGACTTTTGTCAATGTAGACACAAAATCAAGCACTTTGAGTCATTATTTAGTCTCGATCACATACTATTATTTGCATGATTCCTAAGTAATAAAAGTACTAATTAACTCATGTCTTTTGGACACATTTATTTTCTTTATGCTTCTACTTTTAGTCTTGCACTCTTACTTGCTTTCAGTCCTGTGTTTTCACCTTTCGCATTTTTCATTTTATACACCGATTGCTCCCATCCCCTTTGGGAACCCTTGTCCTCTTTGTACTTTGATCACACTTTCTAAGTTCTTTTAGGCGTTTGAACATCTTATACTTTTGGTATTCGGTATTTTCCGGGTTAATTACAAAATTCAATAAAGGGAATCATATAAATATAAAGTTATGTGATCATAATAAGGGACCAAATACTAAGCATCCACTATCTCCACCTAAGGTTGTATCCATCAAAGGCGTCTATAGCTCCATTTGTATCCATCTAGCTTCATCACAAGGGACAAAGGTTGGTTCTTCTGCATCACACTTCATACGAGGGGAGTCTATTGTTTCCATGCACACATTATTTACATTCTACATCTAGCTATTTTCTCGCTACTCACAAAGTGCATCTGGCACAAGAGTAACCTAGGGCATAATTCTGCACACACACACACACACACACAAATACATTGGGTTTGAAATGTAGTACATAAATAAGTGATAAGTCCATCATTTTGGAAGCTGAGGACAATCTAATCCCTTCATTTGCATCTTTATTTTTTAGAGTTTAATGCTTTGTTTGGGGTTTTACAGGTGATCCATTCATTCAGCGTAATTTACGAGACATTCAACGATTATACAACGACTTCGAGGTGATCAAAGAGAAACAAGTGCAAACATCTTGCGACCACTGAAAATTTGGAATTTTGAACATCTACGCAGACCATGGTGCCCCACGGGTGCCCCTATCCTTCTCCAGTGCCCCAGTCCAATCAAATCTGTGGATCTTGTATTTTTCCGGATTTTATACAACGGCTCTCCATCTCTATTTAGCTAGCCTCTCTTTACACATAGTCCAACAACCTCTGTGAATCAAGTAAGGCTATTCTAACCCTCTTTTCACATTAGGGTTTCATATTTTCTAGCTTAGTTTGCTTGGGTATTATTTCATTATTTCTAGTATTCATTTATTTACTGCAAACTTTCATTAGATTAGGCTATTATTTTACATTTTAGCATAATCAGTCAATCCCTTAACAACCTTTTTACACCTTTACCATCTTGTTAAAGAAATCATGTGATTCCAAAATATTGTAGTTAGTCCAATTATCTTCTTGCTTATTGTTCATAATAGTAATTTGTAAACGGGAAGGTGAATACTTAATTGATAGGTGTTGTTATTGCCACTCAATTTATAGTTGATCATGGTCACCTTATATTGCACTCAAATAGTTTTTCCTTGTTATAATTATTACAAGCATAGTGGTTGACCGAGAGAGTGGGGTGAATCAAGATATCATCAACAAAAATTTAACTTCATTTACCATGTCATACATTCATCATTCAAATCAACCATTCATCATACATAACCAAATGTGAGCTTATTAAGTGTGTTACAACCATCCACAAGTGTAAGAAACAAGAGAGAACACAATAACACCATATATGAAGTGGGAAACCCTCAAGGGGAAGAAAACCCACTGAAACCTCTACTAATATTACTCATAACAAAGGACTTGCATGAATATTACACATCACATGATTTTTTTAATGAGACACAAATCCCACAAGGAGCACCAACCCTAGCTTAGTAGGGAACCCACCCTACAACCCCCTAAGATGGCTAAGCACCCTCCTAACCACCTAAAATGGATGATCACAAAATATATTTTTCTCACAACTGATTGTGATCACAAGTTTAGCTCCTCTATCTCAAAATCTTCTCAAACTACCCTCTCTCCTTCTTCGCTCAAATATGGTCCTTCATTTGCTGATTAGGTCACATGACCTTCAATACCTGCTCCTCAATTCTTCTCAACTATTCATGCATCTTATTAGCTCTTTCTTTGACCCCTTACAACTATTCTCTCACCTTCTCTACCTTTCTCACATCCTCATTATCTCAAGTCTTCTCAATGAGCAAATGCACAAGCCTTTATATACATGACACTAGCTCATAACACCCTTAGGTCAACCAAGACCATATAGTTCAATCATGCCAACATGAACACATCCTCAACAGTGTATTAAATCAATCCAAGGGACCAAGTGCATCAGCATAGCTCTTACAAACATGAATAAGCACAACTAGCCCAAAATAAGCCTAATAGATTATGTCTTCTTCACCAAAAATGCATCATGAACTCCAAGGGCACATAGAAGCTATAGAATGACTCCAAAAGCTCCACATAACTCAGGGAAAACCTATTAGAATCACCAACCAGCTCAGGAACATATGTAACCTCCAAATTCTCCATGAAACACTCCAAGAAGCAAGCAATCTCAACAAGGTCTTCAAGCACCTGAAAATTACTCCACAAGACCGAATGACTTGGCATACCAAAACTCATCATCATAACACAAGTGACACATCAAAAATAAGGTATTGATGTCACCTATAACCCATACAACTCATAAGAATATTCAAATCATGGAACAAACCCCAAAATGGATTCTTCTCTAACAATTCTCAAACTGGCTTCAAGATCTCAAAACTAGGTCTTCAAAAATGAGCTAGTTCACATACAAAATCACCTCACCAAGTTACAAACCACACATAAATATAAATATCATGATGTCTACTATCTAGAACAACTCACTTCATCCATAAAATCATGGAAAAACATACTCAAATACGCCAATCTCTGAAATTGCTCAATCGAGGCTTCTAGGACTCAAGAATCAGTCTTAAGGAATCATGCTTCAAACATCTTAACCATCACTTCCAGGATCAATAAACACTTGGAAACATATCACCGTGGATATGAAAATAACCTCAAAGCACTAACATGCATATGTCATTTGGAGAAAGATAACCAAGAAAACTTGTTCCATGACACCTTCTTAGCAAGCCAAATAGGGCTAATTAGGCCACTAGGGTTTCAACATGAATCCACATCTCCAGATTAAACCAAGGCTTCAAACACATCACGAGGACCTATAAAATCTATCCAAGCTCAAATAACCTTTTCTCCAACATGCAAAACAACTCAACTCAACTCAAACCTCCATGACTAGGTTTTAGCCCTTAAGGCCAAAAGCAATAGGGTGACTTGGAGGACTTGGGTAAGTGCGCCAGTGTTGGGGGCCAAAAGGGGTCTTAAGTGAACACATTTTTCTAAAAAATAAAAAATTTCAACTTGTACGAGTTTTTGAAATAGTTACACTCAAAATTGGAAGATTTTGTAGAAATATGAATCGTAGAATTTGAGTCTAGTTTCGAGCTACTAAATTTTATTGAAAGCGGATAAGTTTAAGTGGGTCAAACAACTAAAATACCAATAGGTGCTCCTATTTTTGTTAAAAAACATAATAGAGTGAATTTCGTGCCCCCACCATTTTTTGAGAACCATTGAGTATTTTTTAAAACCCTTTGGTAGAAAGATAGCTAGGAGCATCTAGTTTGTGTTAGAATTTTTTTAGATTTTTAAACGAGTATTTTTTTATTTATGATTTTTCTAGTACAAAAAAATTATGATTTGAAAAATAACTGAGCTCCAACCATGCCCCACCCTTAACTACCTCAAAAATATCAAAAATTAGAATTTTTTTAATATGTATAGAATTATTCCTAGTTTGTGCTAAAAAAATTTCAATTTCGATGAACCAAACAAAAGATACATGATGAAAGATAAACATATTTAAACTTTAAAAAATAGCAATAAAAAGGCATATTTAGAAACTAAATAATACATGGAAACCTTATATTAGTCTCGAAAATTTTGAAAAATTATATTTTTAGAAAGAAGAAACTTTGCTCTACGTTGTGGTATAATTTTTTTAAAATGGATCGATTGTTTTATTTTGACTTATCATAGAGGAAGTAGAATTTTTACATTTTCCTACAAAAACCGTTGTTTGATGTGTTTGTGCAAGTCCATGCCTCGTGGTTGGTGATCCAAACTGAATCCCAAGCCTTAAGGCATGGCTTGGAAAAAGAGAAAACACAAAATGCGTATGTGTTCTCTATAAAGTATGAACATTGTATATGCTTTTGACATGATTCTATTTACACAAATAAATATTTCTCATTTATTATTATTTATATTTTATTATTTCTTATACTTTAAATTTATTTATGTAAATATAAAAATTAGGATCACTCTCGCACTTGTGGAACTAGTCTCACGCTCCATTAGTCACGGTTTAGGAGATAGTTTTTATAGTATAATCTGGCCGTCATGTAGGTAATTTTCGGTTTCAACATTCGGCCTAAATCTTTTAGCATTTAAATTCTACAATCGAAATCCTAAACCCTAAACTTTAAACTTTAAACTCGAGGCCCTAAACCTAAACCCTAAACCCTAAACCATGATTCTTAAAACCTAAACCATAAACCTTAAACCCTAAATCTTAAGCCATAAACCCTAATCCCTAAATATTCAGCCCTTACCCATGAGCCCTAAACCCTAAACCTTTAGCCTTAAGCCCTAGACCCTAAACCATGAACCATGAGCCTTAAATGTTAAACCATAAACCCTAAACCCTAAAAACTAAATCCTAAACCCAACCCATAAACCCTAAACCCTAAACATTGAATCATAAACCCTAAAGCCTGAGCCCTAAACCCTAAACCATAAGCCCTAAACACTAAACCCTAAACCCTAAACTATGTGACCTAAACCCTTAACCCTCAACCATGAGACCTAAACCCTAAACTATAAACCCTAAACCCTAAAACTAAAGTAATAAATCCTAAACCCTTAACCCTAAACCCTTGACCCTAAACCCTAACCCCACTAACCCTAAGCCCTAAATACTAAATCCAGAGCCCTGAGCTCTAACCCCCAAACCTTAAACCAGTAACTCTAAACCTCGAACCTTAAGCCATAAACCATGAATCCTAAACCATAATCTCTAAACCATAAACCCTAAACCTTAAGCCTTGAACCCTACACCTTAATCCTTTAGCCCTAAACCATAAACCTTAAACCCTAAGCCCTAAACCCTAAATCTAGAGCCCTAAGCTCTAACCCCTAAACCTTAAACTTGTAACTCCTTAAACCGAACCCCGAACCCCGAGTCTAAACCCTAAACCATGCACCCTAACCCCTAAACCCCGACCCCCAAAGCCCTAAACCTGTAAGCCCTAAATGTTAAATCCTAAAGGTCCCTAAACCCTAAACCCTAAAAACTAAATCATAAACGCTAAACCACGACCCCTAAACTCTAAACTCTAAACCCTAAGTGCTAAATCCTAAACCCTAAACCCTAAACTCGAGCCCTAAACACTAAACCACGAACTCTGCAACCTAAACCCTTAACCCTCAACCTCAACCCTTAACCTAAGACCTAAAAGCTAAATTATAAACCCTAAACCATAAAACAAAAATAGTAAACCTTAAACTCGAACACTAAAACTTGAACCTAAACCCTAACCCTTTACCCTAAACCCTAAACATTGAACCCTAAGCCCTGAGCCATAAACCCTAAACACTAAATCCAAAACCCTAAGCTCTAACTGCTAAACCTCATATATTTCTAGTAGGTCTCATGAGTGAGTTCTTTTTTTTTAATATCTTAGGACCATATTTCCTAGTCTTGTGCCTAGAACCATCATTAAGTCTGCTTTTTACTGACTACCTTGTTTATGAGAGGTGGGAATTTCCCTCCTTGAAAATATCAATAGATGAAAGACATCAAATTTTGATGAATCTCTTTGAATTTTTTTCCTACGAAGTCGATGAACCCTTTTTCATTTGAATACTCTCTCAATACTAATAAGAATGGTTAAGACACAAAACATTACAATGAGTGAAATAGTTTGCATGCAATGGAATTTTCCTCCTTTAAAATATCAGTAGATGAAAGGCATCAAATTGTGATGAATCCCTTGAATGTTCTACCTACGAAGTAGATGAACCCTTTTTAGTTGAATACTCTTTGTCAATACTTATAAGAATGGGTAAGACATAGAACATTACTGTGACTGAATGGGTGAGCCTAATCCATGAGCCTTAAATCTTGAACCCTAAACCCTAACCCCTAAACCTTAAACCTTGAGCCTTAAACCCTTTTCCCTAAACTCACGAACCACGACCTTTAAACCTTAAACTCTAACTCCTAAACCCTAAATCCTCATTACCCTAAACCTTAAACCTTGAGCCCCAAACCTTTGCAAACCCTATACCATAAACCATAAGCCCTAAACCCTAAACCCTAAACTCTAAGCCCTAAATCCTAAACCCTAAAAACTAAACCCTGAGCCCTAAACCTAAACCCTAAGCCACTGACCCCTAGTCCTTAAGCCATAAACCCTAAGCCAAAACCCTAAACCTTGAACCCTCAAACATAAACCCTCGACCACAAACCCCTAAACCCTAAACCCTCAAACCCTAATCCTTAAACCCTAAGCCTTGAACCTTGAACCTTGAGCCATTATCCTAAACCCTCAACCTTGACCCCTAAAACCTAAACCACAACCTTGACCCCTAAACCCTAAACCCTTAACCTCAACCATAAACCCTATACCATAAACCCTAAACCATGAACCTTAAGCCTTGAGCCTAAACCCTTAACCCTCAAATCTGAACTATGAGCCTTAAAAATAAACCTTAAACCCTAAACTATAAACCTTGAGTTCTAAACCACGAGTCTACTAAAACATAAACCCTAAACCCTAAATCATAAACCCTTACCCAAAGGAAAGTCCTAAAAAGATCATTCAACGTGTTTCAGTGTGTAGGGAATAGTGTTTAAGGTGATCGATCAACTCATTTAGTTTTGATGAGAGACTACTTCCTGTGAAGGCCTAAAAAGGCAATTTTGGCCATTTTGTAGTTAATTGAACACCCTTGAAACACGCTAAAATGATCTAGTCATGTCACCGAGCTATCGAGGACCATTATTTGTGAAGTATTAAGGCATCGTTTGTCTCCATAAAGACATATGAGAAAAAACATGTATGAGAATCATGAATTTGATTCCATGAAAGGATGTTTTTAGAGATAGGAAAGATGAGGGGATGATATTTATATGGAGCACCGTGTTTAAGAATGAGCAATCATCGAGTTCACTTGTATTCTATTCTTCAGTAATAACTCATTGAACACCTAGTAATGTTATCACACCTTAAGGAGAAGGAAAATTACAATCACCTCATTTTGGCCATGGGACGGAATCCCATGCAGGAACAATCCTCTATCTACAAAGTGAGGATCTCTTTTGAGTAAAAAGTATACTAGCATCATAGAGTTGATTCATGGTCACTAAAGTGAATTATGGACCAAATTTAAAAATCAGTACCAATTCAAGCGGTGGTATGGCCAAAATCCATTTTAGAAGGTCAAAAACCTAAAAAATAACTAAATGCTTTTCCAAAACAAAGACCAACTACAATATATATATACCACTGAAATTTTAGGTCGTTTGTTGAAATCCTAAAAAATGAGTAAGTATTGACAAGATTAGATTTTGAAAAACTATCTTCAGATTAAAATGTTGGAGCTATGGGACCACTTCCATCAAGTGCGAGTGACCCTAATTTCTTATATTTACTAAAATAAATTTAAAGTATAAGAATAATAAAATAAAACTTATACTTGAACATTTATTTTTGTAGTTATAAGATAGCCAAAAACATATACATGGTCCATACTCTTAAAGCAGCGTCGCATTTTGATTTCATAAAATGCGTACGCATTTTGCCTTCTTTAAAATGCATACACATTTTTCCTTCCTTATAACGCGTACACATTATAGGTTCGGTAATTACCAAGCAAAAATAAATAAAACGCATACGTGTTTCATCTGTTTTCATATTTTTGTCCACTTTTTAGCCCCCCAACTTCGTGCACTTACCCACTTGTATCTTGATTTAATCCATTTTACATTTTTGAAACTTTGCGTGGACATTTAGTACACCTCCCAGGTGGTCTGGAATAATTCACTTTTGTTAATGAAACCTCCATCTCGGACCTAAAATGCAAATCTCCAAAAACTAGGGTTTTTCTTTTCCTTACTAGATTACCTAGATAATGAAACCACCACCAAAATTACCACAGAGAAATTATCTCAACAACGATGCATCACATTAGCTTTCGAATGCATTTCATGGTCATAATAATCAATTTTCCTCTATCGCTCTGCTACTTGAGGGTTTTAAGAGGGTTTGAGAACTCCTTAGCTTGTTAATGATTGTTCATAAAGATGGGACGATCAAATCAACTCATTATTTTTGAAAAAAATGTCTTAGCTCAATTATAAAAACATCCCCCAGAGCGAATTAGGATCCCATGCAGAAATCCACACATGTGGGTGAGCGAAAAGAAGTTCACCTTCGAGTTGGTTTTCCTTCTTAAGAGCTCAATTTTGCCAAAATCATTTTCTTGTATTTTTTAAAAAGGAAAAATTCTTGCCTAGTGACCTAAAATTTGACCCGTATAGCACCATTAGAAACATCACATGCTTGTCAACTCCCATTATGCTCAAATGCACTTGAAACAAACACCAACCACTAAGACTTTTCTTGTACTTTCATGCCTTGTTCTCAAGAAACTTACTTCAATGGATCTTGAACATTTTGGCACCTAAACCTCTATATACACCTTGTTTGCCTTCCATTATATGCAATGTCAAACACACCTATCATGCTTGTGAGGACATCTAAAATATTTCATTCCACTATCTCATCCTTCTTGGCTTTAGGTCAGGACTAGGCTTAGAATGGTCTCACTTGACTCGATACATACTTATCACGAATAAACGGTATGGTAATAAACTTACTTGACTCATTAACACATCTTTCACAATATCATACCATGTTTGACCTCGTGATAACTGGAGACACAAAATCACTACACTATGGATAACTATGTAAACCTTATTTCATGTTATTATTTATAGACATTCTTGATTCATAAGTAAGAAAAGTGTTAATTAACCCATGTCTTTGGCCAATTTTTTTTCTATTTGATAACTTTTTGTCTTGCACCATAAATTTCTCGGTCTACCTATATATTTAGCATTTATCATCCTAGACATTGAACCCTAGCTTGAGGGCGCTATGTGATGCACTACCCTCATCCTCTTTAGAAGGATTTAGAGACCTCGGTGATAATTTGTTCCAATTGAAGAAAGGTCCTTTCTAGCATTATTTGAGAATCTTATATTTTTAATGTAATAATCCTTTTTTAGGGTATGATTATGAAATTCAAGCAAAGGAATCTTATAAATATAAATTTATGTGATCATAGTAAAGGACCAAAATGCACTAAGCATTAGCTATCACCACCTGAAGGTTGTATCCATCAAGCATGTTCCCAGAGCTCCATTGTATAAATCTAGCGCCATTTGGCAAGGGACACGAGAGTTGGTTAATCTACATTTGTAAGCTTCATATGGGAGGAAGTTCATCTTGTTGACAATGCACACATGCTATTACATTTCTAGTTATTTGAAATAGTTACACTCAAAATTGGAAGATGTTGTAAGAACATGAATCGTAGCATTTTGAGTCTAGTTTCTAAGCTACTAATTTTTTTGAAAATGGTTAAGTTTAAGTGGGTTAAATAACTAAAATACCAACAAGTGCTCTTGTTTTTGTTAAAAAACATAGTAGATAGTCTTTCATGCCCCCACCATTTTTGAGCACTATTTAGTATTTTTGAAAACCCTTTGGTAGAAAGATAGATAGGAGCATCTAGTTTGGGCTAGATTTTTTTTAGATTTTTTTAGTAGTATTTTTTTTTATGATTTTTCTAGTACAAAAATTTTAAATTTTGAAAAATAATGGAGCTCTAACCATGCCCCCTAACTACCTCAAAAAAATCAAAAAATTAGTTTTTTTTTTAATATGTATAGAATTAGTCCTAGTTTGGGCCTAAAAATTTTTTTCAATTTCGATGAGTCAAAAAAAATACATGATGAAAATAAGCATGTTATAAACTCAAAAAATAGGTATAAAAAGGCATAGTTAGAAAATAAATAAATGGAAACCTTATATTAGTCAAAAATTTGAAAAATTATATTTTTAGAAAGAAGAAAGTTTTCTTGACGTTGTAGTCATATTTTTATTAAATGTATTGATCATTTTAGTTTGATTTATCATGGTGGAATAGGTGATTTTTTACATTTTTTCAAAAAACACATTGTTTTTGTGTTTTTTTACAGTCCATGCCTCAGGCTTGGGGATCCAAACCAGATCCAAGCCTAGAGGCATGCCTTGGTTTGGGGGCAAAAAAGGAAAAACGTGCATATACATGTATAAAACATACGCGTTCCTTCATAGTATAAATTATATGTGTTTTTGGCATGCTTCTATTTACAAAAATAAATGTTTAAGTTTTTTCATTTATTATTATTTATTTTTATTTTTATTTTATATTTAAATTTTTAAATTTTTTTAGTAAATATAAGAAATTAGGGTCACTCTTACACCTTATGGAACTAGTCTCACAACTCCATGAGTCACGATTTAGGAGATAGTTTTTATAATCTAATCTGGTCAATACATAGGTAATTTTTAGGATTTCAACATTCAACCTAAAGCTTTTAGCATTTAAATTCTACAATCGATGTCTATTTTGGCAATGAATATAGTCATTGTTTAGGTTTTGGGGCCTTTTGGATTGTTTACTTGAACATTTGTAGGAGTGTTAGATGTGTCAAAATTAGATTTTACAAACCTCACAACTCTCAAAGGAAACAAAAACTGCTCAAATATATGCACTCATGAAATGCCTTATAATACATAACAAATCAAAACACATGTGTTGGACATAGTGTCATTGGTGTTGTCATTGATGTCAAGTTGCATTGATGGAAAAGGGTGTCTAGGTGGCATAGAGTCAATGAGGTGTCAATCATCAAGAAGCATGAAGGTTGATTAGGTAGTGCCTTGTTTTGGTGTCATGAAGTGTTGCATTGGTGAAGTGTTGGTTTGGAACCAAAATGGGAAGCTTCACTATTTTGAAATTCTTCATGACACCTTCAAGCCTTAGAGAAAAATGGATGTCTCCAACATGTAGAGGATTTACTTAGCTTTCCAATGCCTATTTTTTTCTTCTAACTCCTTACAGAGCTCTGGAATCTTCCAGAGAAGTTAGGTTTCACCATTAGAGTGTTTGTTCCCTGCACCTAGAAAACCCGATGTTGAGCAGATAGTCCTTGAATGATCAAACCTTTCCTAAATCTTCCTAAATTACCTTCAACACTTCCAAGATTCCTAACATCACCTCTATGGATGCTTAAGATCTTTCCTAAACTCTCTCGAAGGGTGTTTTAATAGCTCTAGAATGGAAAAAATAACTAGCATGGAAATTGAAAATTTTGAAGCATGAAAACTAAGCCCTTAATTGAAAATAAGGCTTCTCAGTCACTTGTGCATCCTTCCTCTGGTGATGCAGAACATCTTGTTAATAATCAATTTTGGCTTTCTTAGGTGACTAGGGGTATCTTGGGTCCACTTGAGATGGTCATAGCTTGTACTAGTCCATTTGGACTCCATAGTAAAGAATAGGAGTTTCCCTCCAAATGTATAATTTGAATATTTGAACTAGCTCTAGGTATGTTATAGGCTTAGGTGTTAAGTGACACAATCCTCTCAGACCGAGATATCATATTTGGAGGTTAGAGACTATTTTTGCAAAGCATTTTCACATGTAAATATCTTGTTTTGGATTGTCTTCTTATCTATAATGGTGTTCAAGGCTTCATGGAACCCTCACAGTGTCCAGGAATGGAAAATAGATAGAAAGACTTACTCAGACCAGACTATACCCTTGTTTTAGAAGTTTAGTAGTATGTAGCATGAACATAATGATTCAATGGAATCCTTGAGTCTATTTCAGGGAATTGATCACAAGGACTTGGTGTTGCAAAAGTCAAGAAAAGGTAATAAGCCATCTAAAGGAGGATTTCTTAAATTAAATTTGTGTTCACAATCCTAACTATGTGTGCCCAGTCTTAAGGGCCTAGAGTAGAACATTCATTGTAAAAGTTAATACTTATGCTAGTAGAGTCCTTGATAAGTGTGGAGGAAGGTAATAAGAAGACCAAGAGTTTCAAAATCCCTAGTACATGTTGGAATAAGAATAAAAGCAAAGGAATGTGCAAATATAGTCTAGCAATGTTAATGCCCAGTTTGAGGGCTAGGAAAGATGTACTTTTAGAAAAATAGTCTTTATTCCATGTGTTTGAAGTTGGTGGAGCCTCTAAAAAGTTGGAGGAAGGCCTAAGGGCATTAAGGACTCATAAAATCAGGGCATAAGGACAAAGTATTGAGTGGTTAGTAGGTAAAGGAAGCAATGTACAATCATGCTTATTTCTTGTGACTATCAAGACCAACCTTGAGAAATAGTTGTCTTAGGAAATAAACTCATAAGGAAGTTGTATCTATCATTGAGGGAGTGGTGTTAGAATGTTTTGAATCCTTGAGGAATAGGGAAAATCCTTATACAAATTTAATCAAGAAGACCTATTGATTGTCTGCATAGTTCCATAAAGAAGCCTAGAGAGAGTAAGGGTTTGTATGAAAAGCCTTAAGTGAAAGAGGAAGAGTTGAGTGATTTGCATTAGTGATTAGGAGAGGGGTAAGCATAGTGAGATGAGTGAAAATAATATTGAGTAAAATTCAAGGTGAAGGTGAAAAACAAAGTTGAGAAGATTGTTTAGAGCTTGAGCAAAACAAGGAGTCTTAAAAAAGCCAAAAGTTGAAAATCTAGCAAGATGATGGATAAATGAGTAATGGAGCATTGAGGTGTGCTTGAGTAAGGTGTATGGGTGTGTTGAAAGGTGGATGTAAGGATGAAATAGTGGTAATCCATTAAACCCTTAATTTTTCTTTCAAACCCTAACTAGACCTACTTGAAACAAGGGAAAAGGAGAAAGTTGAATTGGGGAAGTTGTATTTTGAGTTGAAGTTATATAAAGAGGATTGCAGGGTACTTTGTATCATCTGGAAAACTTGTCATAAGTTCAACATTTACCCTGGCTCAAAGGAAATTCCTAATAAGATCATTCAAGTGTGTTTTTGTGTAGGGAATAGTGTCTAAGGTGATTGATCAACTCATTTAGTTTTGATGAGAGACTACTTCCTCTGAAGGCCTAAAAAGGCCATTTTTGGCCATTCTGTAGCTAATTGAACACCCTTAAAGTTTTTAGAGAAAATATAAAGCATCTAGGGTGATTTCAGAGAGAATTGAAGATGTCTAAGTAAATTTAGGAAATTTTAGGAAATAAAATCTCATTCAGGAGTAATCTGTTTAAGACCGGGTTTTTCAGGTGCAAGGAATGAAAGCTAAAATGGTGAAAGATGACTTCTCTGGATGATTCCAGAGTTATGGAAAGAGTTAGGATGAAAAAAATAGGCATTGGAAGGATATTAGAATACTCTACAAGGTGGAATAATCAACATTGATTCAAGGCTTAAATATTTCTTTAGGTACTACAAAACTCTTTACAGTTGCCCCTCTAGTTCAAAATGAAATAGGACCTAAATTTTGAGTGCATGAAAATTAGATTTTTAGAATAGTTTCATTGATCATAAAATGTGATTTGTAGTGTTTCAGTGAAGTATGGAGGTCAAGAACATGTAACTCATCCTCAAATTTCATTCAAGGATTCATCCCCTATCTGGAGGAGGAAACCCATTTCCATGAGGAGAAACTTGAGAAAAAAAGGTGTCCATGTACCATAAGCATGCTTACACCCAGTTTCATCTTGGTCAATAAATTGAATTGTGAAGGATTCATCATGTTCAAAGGTGAAATGTGGATCTCAAGGAGTGACTTGATGATCATCATATCCTGACTCTGTCATTGTACCCAAATCTCTCCAAAGAACAAGCTAAAATGAGCTAGTCATGCCATCGAGGTATCCAGGACCATCATGTGTGAAGTATTAAGGCATCATCTATCTCCATGAGAGACATATGAGAAAAAACATGTATGAGAATCATGAATTTGATTCCATGAAAGGATGATTTTAGAGCAAGAAAAGTGAGGGGATGATCTTTATATGGAGCACCTATGTTTCTAAGAATGAGAAATCATCTGAGTTCACTTGATGCAATTCACTTGGTACTATTCATAAAAACTCATTCAACACCTAGTAGTGTGATCACACCTTAAGGAGGAGGCACATTACAATCACCTCATTTTTCCATAGGACAAGAATCCCATTCAGGGAGCAATCCTCTATCTACAAAGTGAGGATCTCATTTTAGTAAGAAGTAGACAAACATCATAGAGTTGATTCATGGTCACTAAAGTGAATTATGGACCAAATTTAAAATTGGTACCAATTCAAGCAGTGGTAGGGCCAAAATCCAATCCAAAAGGTCAAAAAACCTACAAAATGACTATATGTTTTCCCAAAAAAAAGACCGACTACAATATATATGCCCTGAAAGTTTTAGGTCCTTGCTGAAATCCTGAAAATGAGTAAGTATTGACTAGATTAGATTTTGAAAAACTATCTTGTATAAAAATAATAAAAGTAAAAGTATAAATAAATAATAAAGAAATCTTATAATTACTTTCCCCATTATTGTTGGGCCAAAATTCCTTAATACAATTTCTCTTTATCATGGACTTTCCTTTATATAATTACTTAAACTTGACTGAAGACCATGGTTGCATGTCATTCATCGGAGCAAGTTGTCCTTCCACAAGATGACATCAACGTGTCATAATTATTACATGAGGGTATTTAATACACCATTTCTTGATCATGCTGAACCATTCAAATATTAAAAACACTTGATCCCACCCCTATTTTGATCCCAAATCCATTTCTATTACTACTTGATGATATATAACTATGGATCCTCCTAAAACCTAAAATATCTTAGAATGTACTATTTCGAATTTTTCTATGTTGTTCCATCCATGTCCTATTATCTTGGCTGAACTTACAAATTGATTATGGTAATTTATCAAGGACCTCTCCATGCAAACATCATTCCACTTAATGTTATCTAAAATGAGCAATTCATCGTTAAGTATCCGAAACCTCCTTTCATGTGTAAACTCTTCAAATGAATGATTCTTATTGG
Source organism: Taxus wallichiana var. yunnanensis (assembly GCA_018340775.1). Classification (NCBI taxonomy): domain Eukaryota; kingdom Viridiplantae; phylum Streptophyta; class Pinopsida; order Cupressales; family Taxaceae; genus Taxus; species Taxus wallichiana. The sequence continues at coordinate 879,519,825 of CM031242.1, forward strand.
ATAGGAATGTAACATTAAGATAAAAGCTTAAAAGAATGCTTAACTAGTATGAAAACAATGCAAGATCTAATTAAACATGCCTACTAATATGCTTGAATTACCTAACATGGGCCTAAATAGACCTAAGAGGAAATCAAATGGTTATGGTTGCTACTCCAAACAATGGTGAAATGACCTCTCCAAATGACTTGTTAAGTCACTTTAGATTATTCATCTACTAACCTTGTTGAAGGCTTTAGGCAAGGATTGAACTTGGCTATATATCATATTTATTATATGAGATGCAAATCAAAGCATGGTGTAAAGTATAAAGGAATGAGGTGCACTCTTTTTATAGTTTTCCTTTTGGGAGAAACTTGTATTTTGGTGCATGTGGGACTAAAAATCCCCAAATTAGATTAGAATTGCTAATCATGATTAGGCCTTGCTAATCACAATTAGTGAATTACCAAGTGATTAAGAGGTATGAAGCCTTAATCAACCACTTAGGGTCAACTAGGAGGCTAGGATAAGCTTTTGAAGCTTGTTGAGATGTTGTGGAGGTGAATGGGGTGATTTTGAGTGGTCATAAGAGGGGTTTGAGCCAATATTAGAGCATATTGACCAAATCAAGGGCAAAATAGGCTTAATTAGCTAATAATGCTAATTGTTTCCTAAGAGGATAACAACTTACGATTTGACGTCGATTGGCATCTTGAATGTGGAAAAGGGTGGATAATCAACAAAGCATCGTTAATTAACCAGAATAGAGGGAAAGTGTTAGTTAATTAGTGGAAATCACTAATTATAATGGAATTGGCAAGAATGAGAGTGATTTGTGTGCATTTTGGCAATAAGATTGCAAGAGTAATTTAGGTGTCTACATTTTCCCCTGTTTGAGGTGAAGTTAGTAACTTCACTTCAAATATAGTAGACAAGCATAAACAAGCAAATTTTGAAGAAAAATTAGCAGGATGAAGGATGCCCCCTCGAGTGTCGATGGGGTGATAGAAGAAGTCAATCGACGATCGAAAATATGATTGAAATGGATAGAAGAAAATAGGTTAGAATGGGTGCGAAACCTTTGGCTACTGAGAAGAAAATAAGGATAGGGATAAACATGGTTGTTTATTGCCCCAGGTGATTTGGAAGAAAAATTAGTAATGGTAATAAATGATAAGTGATAAGAAATGATTAATGGAGAATATAGGATAAGCCCAATCTTTGCATCCAACCTTTCAATAAGCAACTTATTTATATCATTTTTCCCCTAGGTCTACATCATTGGCCTTTATTTAAAATAAACAAAAGTGTAAGATAACATGAAAAACTAAATTACTAACAATTGTTTATTGCTAAAAATACGTAACTCCATACAACATACATTATGCAATGCAATACGAAAAAGTAAAATGATATTTAGCTCCATGCTGACATACAAAATGCAATGCAATACGAGAAAGTAAACTCAAACTAACAACATATAAAACTGATACAATGAAATGATAAACATGCTAACCTCACGAGAAACCTTAAACACGCAAAACAAACGTTTAAGATAGCAGTTGCACTAATGTTTTTGTTATCAAGCTACTGATTCCTAAATGTTCGTGTTATAGAATGCGAGGGTTAAAAATGATGCCCCAAGCAATAACACATGCGAGGAAAAATGAGAGACACAAGTAGTCCCATGGAAAATATTTCATGCACTATGACATAGTCTTTGGCAACTCAACTTTTTGCAGAGTACTTGATGTAGCATGCATCCCGAGCTTTTGTTAATGAAGGTAGATCACGATGATCCAGTAAGTCGTTTGAGACAAGAAATAAGAAGAATGTTAGAAAGATGGTTTTGTAGGGACCGATTTGATGTTCGAGAATGATGTTTTACGGGCTTTAACTTTATGCATGTTTACTAATTTTTTGAAACCAATTTTTGAATTTTTACAATTTTTTTGATTTTTTAATGATTTAATTATTTTTTTGAAAAAATTTCAATTGTTTTAATTTTTTTTTTTTTATGGCAGAAAATATTATAGAAGAAATAACAAAGTCATGAGACAACGTTAACAAGTGACCTATGAGGCAAAAACTATGCCTTGGGTAGTAGAAAAGGTTGGGATGCAAAAACATGCTCAGGCCATCAAATGGGTGTTAAAATAATTATTTATTAAAAATAATCATCACGGCCAATATTAGAAGAAATTAGAAGAACCACGACGGTTTTAGGGTGCCTCGGGGGTCGAGAAATGCATCGCGGGAGGTAAAAATGGGTATATAAGCCGTCGCGGCCAACTCATTTACCACATTCACTTACCATTTACCGTTGATCGAGCTCTGACCTACGGGAGAAGATGATGAGAGGTGCGCAGAGCTGAAAACACCATGTGGATCACGTGAGAGAGTACATGAGGCTCCCAACTGGATGGACCCCAGTACACGAAGCTCTTTCTTACCCTTGTGATTTATCAACATTTAATTTGGGTTATTTTTCACCCATTTTTAGAGTAGAGTTAGGGTAGTTTGGCACCAAAAATGCGTAGGCGCAGCTCTAGGGGTGTTCCTATGCTACATTTTGCATGGGCGCACATGCGCCTATGCATAACATGAATGCGCCATAAGTGGCTCTTTAGGCAAAGGTGCATGCCTTGCTAAAAAAAGGAGTGTCTTAGTGCAAAAGGGATACCTTAGGTAGGGGTGTGCATGCGCTGCACGAAGAAGGGTGTGCCAATGCATATAGGGGTGTGCACTAGTGCTCATAGGGGTGCGTTGTGTGCTTTGCTGGGGCACGCTAGTGCACAAAAGTCACTTTTAGATGGCTTTTGGAAGAAAACCTAGGTTTTAGCAAACCCTAGTTGTTAGGAAAAGATGATACTTGTATAAAAATAGAAGAATAATGTGGTAAACTAGAAAAATTAAATGATAGAGTAGAAGAATAAATGACATATTAGAATAGAAGAATAGATCATAATTAAATGACTTCGATTGGTTTTGCAGGAGGACCTAGACATGCTAGAGGTGTGGGAGCGACATGTGCGGCTCCGAGCCTACGAGGAGACCTTTAGCCGAAACCATATTTTTCTGAGATCACTTTAGAGGTGACTAGGCTAACACATGTAGCTCACATGCCCCAGATTACCATAGACCACATGACTGCTCATACCTTAGGCGAGAGATGGCGGAGTGAAAGCTAGACATTTTCGATTGCTTACCACCTGGAGAGATGAGCATTACTTTAGAGGATGTGTGGCGGATCTTGCGGGTTCCTATCCAGGGACGTTTGATTACTTATGATGGTCGTCCAGACTAGGTTGAGTGCTATACAACCATGACTTTTGGAGTGATAGATATACCCCTCGCCGAGGTATGTTAGTTATGGTTAGGAGATGCATGGCGATCAACAGGCTAGGTCGAGTCCTTGTGTTCTTGCTAGCTCTTGTCAGCGGCATATTGTTGCACAAAATACTGGTGCTCGGTTTCCCCTTGGCCTCATTGAAGTTATTCATGGCCTTCTGTAGGGAGAGGTTTATTGTTGGGGTTAGTGTATACTTGGCTCACTTATACGCGGATCTTCATCTAATAGCTTACCACAGACAGAAGTCCGTGGGTCCTGCTACTCTGCTATAGATATGGGCTTGGGACCATATTGCGATTAGCCACCTGCGGGTGCTTTGAGAGCTCGAGTCATTGGAGAGCCTTTTGTTATGGGTTGGTTTCGGTTGGGAGGATGTATGTGGCCATGTAGGAGATACTGATTATTACAGGCTGTGAGTTTGATGAGCTACGGCCCCATATGATTACATGGCGGCCATATAGGTTATATCAGTGGCTTGAGGATGTTGTTGAGTTGTGCATTGCGATGGTAGATCATTTCCTTCTTGGGAGCAGGAGCCACATTATGGAGTGGTATAGAGTAGACCGGGTTCAACGTCAGTTTGGACTTATTCAAGGGATTCTTAGGGCTGAGATGTGGTATGCCCAGAGATATAGAGAGGTCTTTCACATGGGGCCTTGGATCAAGTTAGGTCGAGCTCGTACCGACTTTTTATACAGTGGTTTTCCATCCTTGGGCACAGCGTGCACAGGTAGTTGATCCCAGTACTACACAAGACTATGCAGGTTGGTATACCACAATGTTACCTCGGCGCTTGACTATTCCGCAGGAGGTATTAGATGCAATGACACGGGGATTTCGGGGCCCACCTCCAGGGCATAGAAGCACCGGGCCGAGGCGAGATCCATAGGGGGGACAACGAGGAGGTGCCCATACAGTAGGTACTTATTCAACAACGGGTTTTAGTGCAGGCGGCGAGTAATGGTGTGGCCACAGGTAGTAGTGCGACCACATATATTGGCACCACATATGCCCCAGCAAGGATCCACTTACGGGCACCTTTGGAAGTAACCTCTATCACCGCCCCACGCGAGTCCACCCCATAGTCCACCAAGAGATGGAGGAGATGGCGGGGGTGGAGAAAGCGGCAGATGGAGGACATACTTGCTACCCGATGAGAAGGTAGGCCCAGAGCAACCCATGGATGAAGATATTCGGACACATTGGTGGGTGGACGGGTGGACCTTGCAGTACAACATCTCGACAAGTAGCCGCCTACTGACTCCATGCCATAGTTGAGAGAGACTTGGTGATCAGCAGAGAGATAATCTCATTACAGTGGGACCGGACCGAAGGTGGAGAGGATACATTATATGCTAGATCGAGATCGGATCATAGGATAGTTATGATCGGCGCCATGATCTATATGCCGAGCCCTTTAGGAGGAATAGGCTTGGATCCTGACATGGTGCATGCAGACATGGCCTGCAACACCTTTACACATCCGGCATCCAGATGTCATCGCCTTTAGTGCAGAATCCGCACTAGGGAGTCTTGAGAGGAGCTCAAGTCATGGTGACATTTATTGATTTGATGTACCTACACGGATATTACACCTCACGTGTATTTTTGTTATATCACCTCGATTATGAAGGCATACTTTTGTATAGATGTATATGTACTATTTTTTATCATGCCTCATGATGAAGGCACTTTTTTTGTATAGATGCCCATGATGGCCCATTATATTGGATGTACTTTTGAGACACATTGTTTTGCATACGAGACATTTATATTTGATGATGTATGATGATAGATGGATTACCTTGATGTACCCGTATATGTTGTTTATGAAATATCATGCTTAATATGTATGTTGTATTTTGTATCACATGTTTGTTTATTTATGAGATAGCCTTA